>CM014730.1:21338059-21898042 GCA_004329165.1 Spatholobus suberectus
GGTTGGTGTACATTTGGGCCAAGGTGACTCACTGCACAAATTGGATCTCAAGTCTAGTCTGGAACAAACTTACACCAAGTAAATTCAAAAACATATTATAATTATTTTAAAAAAATGCATTCAACATGTATCCCATCACTTCTCATGTTTGTAAATATTAAAAAGGTAATTACACTCTTTTGGTCATCTTTAAAATCATTATATACATACATACATTACATACTTTTGCATTATTTGCAACTATTTAACTAAACAATTTTACTTTTGGTTCTCAAATAAACTAGGTTTGTATTGATGAATATTTTGGCATAATACGATTCTAGTTTTGATATATTCTTGAATTTGCGTTGCCTATGTCATGACACATTATAAGCTATTCCATTCATCTCTCTCTCCCTCATGATAATCTCGTTTAGTGTTTCAACAATAAAGTAGCATGTACACATTATATCTTTTATTTTCTTGCATTTCTCGATACATGTCACATTAAAATTATAAAGCTTCCTAGCATGTCATACTTCAATGCATGTCATAGTTAAATAGTTTGAGTTAAGCAAAGTAGTGCTCTCACAAATCTATGGTAACATGCTAGCAATGACATGCTAGGAAGCTAAAAATTAATTTTAAATTTTTACATGTTAAAATAATTTAAAATATATATTACATGTTAAAATGTAGCGGTGCATTAATGTATTGAAAAGTTTTAAAATTTTATTAAATTTTATATATTTAATTTACTTATTGAGAACTTTTGAATTGATAATTGAACTAAAATGTATCATTTCTATAGTTATTAAAGATGTAAAATTTATATGACTCAGTGTAAGTAGATCTATGACATCCTTACCCTTAAAATTAAAAAATTTTAATTCAAGATATCAATAAGAAATATTAAAATAATTCGAATTCAATATATATCCCCTATATATAAAAATTAGAATAGCTATTTTGAACGAGAGTATTTTTAGCTGCTATTCTTTAATAAGAGCGTTTTAGTTGTTATTTTTCTACGATAGCATTTTTAGAAGATTTTTTTAAACTTCTTTATATCTCTTTCAATCTATCATTTTAATATTTTTAGCTCTAAATTGAATTTCAATTTATTTTTAAAAAATTATCAATTATTAAAAATTAATATTGTATTATATAATTGTTAATTATAAATTTAAAATATAATTTATATGTTCAAAAATATTTATCTATTACAAATTTTAAGTATAATATAATTTATATATTTAAAAGTATTTATTTATTATAAATTTAAGTTATATAAAATAAATATTTATTCTTTACAATGAACAAATTAAAATACTAGTTTATAATTCCAAAATAGAATAGAAAAACACTTTTGAAGAAAGGCAATTGATAGAAAACTAAACACCCATATATATAAGACAGCCATGAAATGAGAAGTGGCACAGTTGGAGCCTTACACACGTACTCCTTAACACGTGGCTGCAATTTGGAACTGTATGATTTATGAAGGCTCAATTCTGCATGCCTTGTGCATCATAAAGTCACTGCGTAAGGACTGTTTTTTCTCTTTAGGATTCTGATACTGCATGCTCTTAGCCATGACTAACGATGTTGCTATTTATGTGTAAAATGGTATAAAATGTTTGTTGGGGCTTATTAATTTTAAGCCTTTGAAACTATGGATTGTGGGCTAGTAAATTGAATTAGAATATTTTATTAGTTGCTCCATGTGACCATGAATTCTGTTAAGACAATTGTCATTCAAACTACGAGACCACAAATTGATAGGATGAAACTCCACCACTCAAGCTAGATTCATCTTGCGCTAAGGTGAAGTGGGACGTGGATGTTGAGCATTGCTACACAAAATGGAATGTTAGCAGATTGTCGGGCTTGAAAGCATCTAGTAATTGGATGTGGTTGTGGTCAACTTGTGGTGACAGTGTTCCACCATCTCAGGTTTGCTTGGTTTTCACCTGAAACAAATACTCTTCCTTTTACAGAAACCCAGTGCATCTCTCAGATGGTCTGCGTTTCTCAATTGGTTTAATCCAAATTTTCTAATTTATTTTCCCTAAGTTTCTCCCTATCCAATCAAGCTGCTTCTTCCTCCAGCATAAATATATCAATTCTGCTTCTCTCACTAATCTTGCTTCAACATTTTTCAGTTTCTTCTCCACCACATTGAGTCTGGTTCTTGATCATTTCTAACTAACTAACTACTACTGTTCCAACTAACTAACACATGTACTCCATCTTATTCCTACTTAAACGAAAACCATGTGATTCCAAAGCTTCTCTCCACAATTCTTACCATTTACTCTCTTTCTCAATTCTCACTGTAGGACTATATCATTTACTAAAAAGCATCTTTTGAAAGGATCAATAAGATAGTTGTCCTCTTAGGTATTATAATTGTTTTCTTAATTAAATATTAAAAAATTGGTATTGACAGCTCGAACTAGTATCATACAGATGCATCATGCATTTCAGTTTTGCAGTATTACCGAGGGACATTGAAACAGAGCCTCTAAACATAGATTTTGAGTTATCGCTGTCAACTTTTTAGAAAGATGAAAGCAGCAATTGAAAAGTTGAAGCCTTAGAATTTAGGAATACTTTGTGCAAAGACACAATTACATCGCCAGATACACAAGTATAAGAAAATACGTTCACTGCCTGCATTAGGAGCCAAAGTGTCTAATTTAAGATACAAATGCGGGCATATGTTAAACAGGACATGAAAATAGCACTTCTGTTTTAAAGTTCAAGATAACAAAATTTTCTAGATGTTAAAAAGATAAACCCAATTCCAGGTTGTTAGAATCAAGAATAACCTAATAACAATTAACATAAACATACACTTAATAATTCACGCATTGCACTCTTTATTTCTGGTATTTCTTTTTTCCCTTTTCCTTTCTTTTCCCTTATTATGATTAGTTTAAGGCTAATAACCATTGCATCAGCTACATTTGTAAATGTGACCTTACAATTTTCAGCAATTTCAGTTATCGCAACCGCGACCTTGTGAATAAGTATCCTTAGACTGAATCACCTCGCCAATTAAAGCAATATGGGTAAAAAGCAATACCATCACAATAATCCTCAAATAAAACAGCTTCTTCCCTTCACCTTTCATATATTAGATATTATTATTATATGTTTACTGGGCACATATAAAGACATGCTCCCACATTGGAAGATGGTTGTGTATCCTTTTGCGTGTTACTGAACACTGAAATCAGCAGTAGAAGCTGTATTTTTAAAATGGCTTAAATATGTTTCTAATCCCTATAAAATGAGAGAGTTCTGGCTTTAGTCTTCGTAAAAATTTTCTTTTAATTTTCATCCCTCAAAAATGTAAAATTATTATTTTTGGTCCCTACTATTATATGACACTTGTTAATTGCTTATATTTTCAACAAAAGGTCGTGTGATCTTCACAGGTGACACCCACTCTTGTATATTGTACCATATTAGCATGTGACACCTAAAATTTTTCTAGGTTCCTAAATCAATGTTATTTATCTATCTTAAAATGAAGGTAAGTGATAAAAAATAGAGAAAAAAGGCTATGCACTAACAGTGTAAATGAGTTTTTACACTATCATCTAATCACAACCCACCATGTATGGTAAGTTCGTTGATTTTTATAATAATTACTATAAAAGTCATACCAATGGTGATTTTTGATTGGTTGACAGTGTAAAAACTAGTTTTACACTAACATACATAGTCATTAAACTCTAAAAAATAATGATTTTAAATTTAAAAAAAATGAAAATCAAAGAAAAATATTTTACAATGACCAGAATCAAAATCTACTCATTTTACAGGGAGAAAAATAATTATTTCAAAATTTAGAAGGATGAAAAAACAAAGAAAAAAAATTACAGGGACCCAAAATCAAAACTCATTCATTTTTTAGGGATTAAAAACATATTTAAGCCTTTTAAAATTAAGGAAATTTAGTTATTTTATCAATTTTCTTTTACTTAATTAAGACCTTTAAAATGTTACTTTCTATCTATATAAGCATTTAAGAGTTATGATGATTTAACATATGAAATAATTTAAAAATTTATAAGTAAAAAAATTTAGTAAAAACTTAATAAATTTTTTAAAACATTAGGATATAAGATTAGGGTTAGAAAGAGGAGAAATTTTGATATTTTTTATTTTAAAATGTTAAAATTGACAACTCGATATTTTGATTAGTAAATTTAGAGTAGAAGCTAATTTAATTGATCCAATTTGTAAAAAGAAAAAAAGAGTAGAAAATGAAAATTTGAGAGATTTATGTAAAAGAAAATTAGAAGAAACAAAATTTATTTAATTTTTAAGGCTTAAATATATTTCTCGTCCTTGTATTTAGCATTTTTTTGGTTTTAGTCCTTGTAATTTTTTTTTTGTTTTAGATCCTTAGAAATTTCACTTGTTTGTTTTTGGTTCTTGCTGTCAATCACCATTACAAATAAGATGACATGGTAAATGAAGTGATGATGTCATCGTGCCATGTCATCACTTGATGATGTCATGTTGATATCATCATGCCACGTCAGCAATGGTGTCATGTTATCATAATTTATAGGGACTATAAACAAAACAAAATAAATTACGGGGACTAAAACTTAAACATGACATATTTACAAGGACAAAAAGATATTTAAACCTTAAATTAAATATTAAAATAAAATAAAGCTTAAATATTAAAACATTCTTGCTCTCTATTTTCGCACACTTAATTCTCTTAGACACCCAACACCCTCACTATTCTGTAAATTCCTACCATAAAAAATGATTCATCACCATTGTCGTTGCTACATGATAGGAAGGGACTACTACCCTATGCCTGCCCTGCCCCGTTGTCATCCTAGTTGCACCGCCACTACCACTATCACTACCCATTGTCCGTCGTCGCCACCACCTCCTAAAAACTATGACATCAAGCTTTTACATTTTCCACCTTAGACCTTGACCCTATGGTGCCACCCTTAAAAGCGCAAAATATACCAGAAGTCACACCCCTATGAAGTTTGGGATTGTGAGGAGGACAGCAAGGTTTACCACTTGTTGCTTGTGTTCACTAGTGCAAAATCTCGTTTTTACATCGCCTATTCTAACTTGGTTTAGAGGTAACCGTTTTTAAAGAAAAACGTGGTGGCATTTTGTAATATTTTAAACTATTTTAAATCGATTCATATTTAAACCAATTTAAAAACTCACTTTTTAAATCGGTTATTTGTTTAACACAATTTAAAAAGTAGTTTTTAAATTGGTTAAGTATCCAACCGATTTAAAATGTGAAGTTTTTTAAAATTATTCATATGTATCTAGGTCGCACTCTGCAACTTAGTTTTGATGCTCCGCAACAAAAGAGAGCGCAAAGGAGAGGCACCTCACCGTCAAAACCCCAAAGTTGATGAAGTCACCAGGATTCGCATTTGCCAAATTGTGGAATAGTTTCAAGCTTCCAAAGATGAAGTCTAATCACCCTCTAACATTAATCATTCAATGCCCCTTTTTCTTTTTTTCTTCAACTGTCTCATTGTTTGATGAAGAAAACATGAACGAAAACATTCTTGTTGTTCCTTTCTCTTTTTCTGAACTTTTCTTTTGAGTTATTGGGTGTTTTGTTTGGACTAGATGTTTGCATTTTTTGGTTATGATGTTTAAGACTTTTTTTCGGTGGTTAGTTTTTTTTTAAGAGAAAAATTAGGTACTTGGAGAGCAATTGCGAATGGAGTAGAGTTCTCACTTGCTAAGGTCCTTGACGAACTTGTTCTCAATGCCAAGCTTGTACACGATGTGGTACGCTTTGGAACGACTATAGTTAGCATTTCTAAGACCACAAAGTCCAATTGTGGCATTTCTTTTACCATTTTGTCTCCTTCTATTTCTCATTAGTTTAGGATAACTACTACTTTACCTATTATATAATACTCTAATTAGTTCAATTTTCATTAGTGAAAATTTGAGACATGGTTGGTTCAACTTGCGTGATGACTCTGAATTTGCCCTCCCTAGGAATGGCCTATTCCAGTGAGTTATGTTAAAAGGACCAGACTATTTTTTAACTTGATTATGTTAAAAATGGAGTTAAAAAGTCAGTTTTTAACTCAGTTCTCTAATGAATAGAGTTAAAAAAGTGGACATTTTATCTCAGTTCCCAAATGAACCAAGTTAAAACATCTTTTTTAAATCGGTTCAAAATTCGATTTAAAATAACCCTCTTTTTTTATATCGCCTACATCTAAATTGGTTCAAGAACCAATTTAAAAAGTTTTTTTAACTGATTTAGAAAGTGTTTTTTAAAGCAGTGGTTGGTGTTGGTGGAGGAGAAAGGAGCCATGGCGACGATACAAGGAGAAGTCGCGATGGAATTTTGTTGAAGATTTATTCTTTCTTCAAATGAAGTTATGTGTGCTTGAAGGAAGATAAGAGTGAATATTTCTTAACCAACAAGTTTGGGAGGAAAGAATGGAGCTTAGAGGAAGAAAGGAGAGCAGAGGGGGAGAAGAAAAAGAATTTAAAGGCAAAAAGGGTGCAGAGACGAAGAGGGGAGAAAACTAACATTTAAATCTTTATTTTATTTTAATATTTATTATTGGACTTAAATATTTTTTTTGTCCTTGCAAATATGTCAATTTTTGGTTTTAGTCTCTACAATTTTTTTTTTGTTTCTAGTCTATATAAATTAATGATGACATGACACCCTTACTAACGTGACATGGTAACATCATCATGACGTGATGTGGCATGATGATGTCATCAAGTCTATTAGCCATGTCATCTTTTTGTAACGGAGGCAGATGGCAGGAATAAAAAATAAACAAGCTAAAATTTTTAAGGACAAAAGCCAAAAATAAAATAAAATTTGCAAGGACTAAAAATAAAAAAACAACAAATTGTAGAAATGAAAATTATATTTAAGCCTAACATATATATATATATATATATATATATAAGAAACTTAATTAACTCAAAAAATACTTGAGGGATCAAATTTGAAGAATAAAAATATAATAAAAGCAATATTTTTATTTTTCTTGAAATTATTTTTTATTTTCATATCAATTAACATTACAAAGTAGAAGTTTTGAAAGTACTGTACATAGCATTGTTTATTTTAGTGGGCCACCCCATCTATTTTTTAACATTTGGCTAAAATTTTGACAACTATTCATGAAACATTATTTTGGCTAAAATATACTCTTGGTCTCTTATTTTTTTACTAAAATTTGTTTTAGTCTTTTATCTTTTAAAAGATTTATTTTGGTCTTTTAAATTTGAGTCAATCTTGTCCTTCCAAAACAATGATTGTTTTTTTATTTTGGGACACGATTTTGAATCTTTTTTTGACCAATTCTAGATATGAAACTTGTTCCATTAGATTCACCTACATTAACATTATGAAACCCAACTATTGTTCGAACCAAAAAGAGCCATAAATATGGTGAAAATTGTGTAAAAAGTGAGTTCAACGAGCAACTGAAAAATTGAAAAATCTAATATCAGATTCTTTTTCGATTGCTAGTGAGACTCATTTTTCATGCGATTTTTACCATGTTTATGACTCTTTTGGTTTGAACATTAGTTGGATTCCATAGTTTTCATATAGGTGAATCTAATGGAAAAAGTTTCACATCTTGAATTGGTTAAAAATAGGGTTTAAAATCGTGTCCCAAATCGCAAATGATCATTGTTTCGGAAGGACAAAATTAACTCAAATTTGAGAGCTAATGGTTCAAAATGATTTTTTTAAAGATAAAAGACTAAAACAAATTTTAATAAAAAATAAGGGACCAAAAATATATTTTATTCTATTATTTTTAAAGGTTTTGACCATTGTGGACCACTATTCAGTTTGTGAAGTCTATTATTTTATTGTTTTTTGGGATATTTTGGGTATTATGTGTGATTAGTGGTTGGCCCCGCTGTTACGGTCTCTTGCGAGTGGGTGTGGATGCTTTTATTGCAAAGAGAGTTGGTATACGTATTGTAATATGTGGTTGTTGTATCTGATGTGGTTTTGAATTCAAAATTAGAAAATCTTGCTATTGAATGATGCTTTGAAATATTCGGTTAGTTCAGATGACTCCCTTTTGCTGCGATGGTGGGCAAGCCGCAATGACGGGGAGCGAAGAAAGGGAAGAAAGAGGAGGAAACAAAGAATGAGGCAGAGGAGGATGGTGAGTGTGTGTGCGGTGTGGTGGTAGAGTCATAATTTTGGTTTTGGTTGGGCATAGGCTTTAAAATGTGTGGGTTGGAACTTGATTCAGTTGCACCATATTCCTCTCCAACATGTACCAGTGCCACGAAATGATCATCGTTGTTGTCGATGCTTACGACCAACCCATCAAACCTCGCAAGTTCCAAGACCACTTTGAGGAGTTCTGACGACCTCTATGAAGAGCTCTCCAAGTATGGAAAAATCGAAAGCCTCAATGTCTATGACGTTGCCAACCACATGGGTAATGTGTACCTTTAGTCCAGACTTTACAGAGGAGAAGCATGCCACTAAGACTGTGTGAAACCTCACTTGAAGGTTATGTCGCCTAGTTATCTCATTGCTGTGTTGTTTGTTCAGTGACGACTTTTTATGTTTTATTTTTTTTTGTAATTCTTAGATCTATGAAGAAATCCCATGTGGAAGTCTGGAGCTGAAATCATTGTTGAGTCTGCTGGAGTTTTCACAAATGAGGACAATGTCGATGTACATTTGAAGGTTTCTATTTCTGGCACTACTTTTTGCTCTATTTAATATTTCCATTGTCTTAGCTTCTGTTATTCTTTGCTATGCTTTATGTGTCATGCAGTGTACCTTAATTGTTGTCTAATATTTAGTTTGCTTGTACATTTGTAGCTTTCTTGCACTTATCCCATCTCCTTTGTTCTATTACCAACTACCTTGCTTCATTTTTCAATTCCCCAGATTCTTTGCAATATATATATATATATATATATATATATATATATATATATATAGTCCTAATCGTTTGTTATCAATTTGCAAGTTATAAATGACAGGTTTGGCATTGTTGATTTGGTTGGGAGTTTGAGAACCACTATTTAAAGATGTGATCAAACTGGCACGTAGATCATAGTTGAGTGTTTTCTTCATAATGCACGTACAAAATTGTTTTTTTTTTTTTAAATCGTAACAAACATTTAGTGTAAAATCTATATTAAGATTAATTTAAAGATACATTCCTATTGTCCTTGATATAATTAAAATTAATTTTATTAAAATTAATACTTCGTGCTTTTAAATCAAATGGCCTAAGTCTCATTACTTTGGCGAAGGTAGAGCGTGTTTAGGGAAGAATGTGTAACCACTGCAAGGTGTCAAATTGTTTGTCCTTAGAAATGCAAGACACCTGACGTAGAGTGGTGATGCATGACCATGACACTTGGGCTCTTGAGGAAGTGGTGGCACAAGAAAGGAAAAATAAATATGCATTTGAGTGGGAAAAAGGGGAAGCACGATTAATGTATGAGGTTAGCTGCGATTGAAGGGAAACCACATCATCGATAAGGCGAAGCAAAGAAGCATATACAAGGCACTTGCATGGAAAACAAGAAAGAAAGTACATCATAGTGAACGAATCAAGAGGAAAACCAAGGAGGAAGTGACGTGGCTTGTGGCGGATTTTCGACAATCTAAGGTAAGAAAGATGATTTTATTTTACAAAACATTTCGCCATTAATTTTTATTTATTTTGTTTCTGAAATAGAATTTTAACATATTTTATTGTTTTTGGTGTAACATATTTTATTGTTTGATATATGTATATGATATTGTTAAATATGAAATATGTATGTGATATTATTGTTAAATATTAAATATAATCTTTTTAGGAGTTTAAATATGCTTTTGTTCAAGAAAATTGTGTCTTTTAAAATTAGTTTCTTTAATATTTTCAATTTTTAATTCTTACAATTAATAAAAATAGGATTTCGTAGTCTCTTATCAAAGAATTTTTAAGTGCTAAAAATAAAAAGATAAAGATGAATTATTAAAAAATATCAACAATAAAATATATTTAAGTCACAAATTTTAAATACTGTAAAAAATAAATTTAAACAAATTTTCTCTATTAATTTTATATTTATTTGTTTTATTTTTACCAACTAATTTAAAAATTATTTATTTTAAATATTCACATTATGGAAATTTACACCATATTTTACATGTCATTTTTAAAATTTCTTTTGTTAATTTGATAAAATTGGTTTTTTTTTTTATAAAATTTGATACAATTGTTTATGTTTATATTTGTGTAGTTTTTGAAATTGGTATGGTATGTGATCAATTTAACATTGCCTACAAGCTCCATAGATTTTTTTTGTTAATTTTCATTGACCTTCAAATATATATATATATGTTAGTTCTTTGCAATTTACCTGAGTACAACTTTCATTAGCAAGCATGAAGTTTTAAGTGCTAAAAGGCTTTACAGAGAGGTTTGCATAAGTTATAGAATGAAAAAAAATAAAAAAATTATGTTCAACAGTACAGGTAATTTGCATTTTAAGTATGAAATATTTAATTTGATTGTCTGCTTTTGTTATTGTTCGTGTGTGTTTTAATTTTATAATTTACTGTTATCTAGTTAGGCACCCAAAGCAGGACAAGGAGTGATGGAAAATCATCTAGATCTCCTGGTGGACTTCCTCAACAGTCATCTGGTGGACAGTGGGGCAACAGTGTCAAAGTTTTTGATTCACTCATGAAGGAACTTTGGGAAATCATGTATGCTCTGTATTGTTTCAACCGTCTATTTGTTATTATGTTTGGTCAATTGATTGTATTATTTGTATATTTTGCCATTTTCGTTATGATCTTTTGTATTACATCCATACAGTGGAAGTTTAATTCTTTGTATATTTGCACGTCATTTTTTTTCTTGAAAACCTTTCTTTCTACTTTCTTGTGTTTTTCAATCCTGTAAATGGAAGTGTAATAAAACAAAAATTTATGTGAATATTAGCTAATTTTACGTGAGATGATTTTAATTTTCTTTTGACCGGTGAAACTTGTGTACCTTTTGGGACTTGCGGCTGAACTTGAAAGTTGAGATGACACATGTTTATGCTTTTAAAAAATTATAATAGTCATAATGTTTTTTCATTCAACGAGTTTTTATTGAATGCATATTTTTAAAATAATTAAAAATATAAAAATTAAGCTTGTGCATACTTAATTTAAATAATTTAGCATTAAAAATAAACTATTTTTTGTTATTGAATATACTAACGACGATATAGACTATATCTTTTTAATATTTATATAATATGGAAATGGTAAACTCATTTGAAATTATATGAATATTTATATCATACATAATATAAAACTCAGGTGTGATACTTAAAATCAATGAAACATATTTATTTTATGTTATTTTTTAAATTAAAAATAAAAATCATATTATCAGTCTTACATAATTTGAAAACTACATGTCAAATGAACGCTTGGTCAAGTAACAAAAAATTGTTTCTAGCAAAATAGTAAGGTCACCTTGAGTTATATATCATTTATTTTTATATTTATCGTTTTTTGTGCCTAATATTTATATGATATGCCATAAAAGTTTTTTATTCATCTTTTTATTGCGAAATGAATATTTCACAAGTAAATATTGTACAATAAATAAAGTAATATATCATTCAATGTAGATCTATTTTTGTTTATTGAATAGATTATTTATAATATGTACTATAAAGTTTTAATATTTACATAATATGGAAATGATGAACTTACATGAAAATTTATAAATATCTGTATTATACATATATACCTAATATCAAATTCGAGTATATGTTAATCTTAATTTCATAATACAAATTATATCATACTTTTATATTTAAAATCAAATATATGCATATGTATATAAATTTATAAAAAACAATATATATATACATATATATATATATGTACATATATATATATAGTTCTTTCTCAACCATCCGTCTTTGTAGATTGATTACACCGGTATAACTTACACCAACTATTACACCATTTTATATCAAGTTATTGAATGGTGTAATAGCTAATGTAAGTTACATTAGTGTAATTTGATCCCTCCCTAACGATAGTGACTCTCTATCCGTTGTGGGAGTGAGTGTTTAGGCGGAGCCTAAGAATGAAAGATTTACATGCTTCTTTGTTCATAACACGGAGTGAGATGTCTATATTCCCACTAGAACCTACGTATGTCAATCAAGGCCAAGCAAGACCGCCCTTGTCCTCTCTCCATTCCACCTCCTTCTTTGCTTTGTTCCAGTGGAGTCCAAAGCAAAGCAAAAGTGGGTTCGTATGCCTGCTTTACCTACTTGACAAAAGGAACAAACTTAGTTTTGTTTTCAGGTTTATGGATTGGATTCAGTCAGCGTCCCTTCCTACAAGGGTTTCAGGCTGAAAGAGGGCTTTCTAGCGAAAAGGAGGAAAGCATTGGTTTATGATGGTTTATGTGATATTGGGGATAGGGATGATATCATGTATGAAAATAGAAAATATGTATTATCAGAAGGAGAGCTTGACGATTAGTAGCTTTCCACTTTCAATTGACTCTGCCAGAGAACCACAAACAAGAAAAAATGAGCCTGGAGGTCGAGAGAAAAGGATAGCCCAAAAGACTCATAGATAAGTATATATATATATATATATATATATATATATATAACCCATGATAATCTAAACTAAAATCTCAATGTAGTCTTCCTTGCTTGACAATATGGAATCAAACATTCTTGAATCAAATTAACAAACTTTAGATAAATATAAACAATCTTGAATTTGACTAAAATATTACTTATTGTGGAGTTCCTTGATTCATATTATCATAACTTCTTATTTCTATACTTTATATTAATCGTAGTTGTCAACTAGGAAATCGTCAAATCATTTAAAAACAAAAAACTTGACTTTGAATAATTTCAACATGTTGATAATTTATAATTTTGATTGTGATTTTAGGCTTTCGTAGAAATAATTAATACACTTAAAATATTTTGGTGGAATGCTTTTCTGATTGAATTTTTTGAATTTTCAATATATTTATTTTTTTTAATAGATTTTGTTATATTTTAATTTTGAGTAAATTACACTCTTACTTCTTGTGTTTTTTTGGAATTGTGTCTAGTACCCATCTGAATTTTGACATTATTGCTAGCCCCTTAGTTAAACAGCGATAAGTAACTTTTTTTTTCTTGTTTGTGTTTCGATGAAAATACCCCTTTTTATTTGTGGTCAGACGAATTTTAGAACTAATTTATCCCTTTCTATTTGTCATTCCCTCTTTAAATCTCATCAACCCCACCTCCGTCCCACCAACCCCACTTCTACACAATCTTCGACAACTCCTTCAAACCTTTCTGTGTCCATGACCTAGACCATGCCGTAGAGTGAGAAAATAGAAGGCTTTGTGAACCAACTCGTTCGTTTCCTTAACAATGTCAATGCTAGAGAAACCACGAGGAGTATTGTTTCTTGAACAAGAGTTACTCTTGGAATAACTTGATCCCAACCCTATATATATACATATATACATATATATATAAGTCCAATTTCAAAGAATAAAAAATGCGAATAGATAGGTTGTGTCTTTCCACTAGCATATATAAATTAAACTTTTTTTAATTAAATTTAAATTTATCACATGATTTTTTATTACTTAATTAATTTAAAGTTGTGGGATTTTTGTTTCAAACCAAATAAACACATTAATTTATCTGCACATGATTAAATGTTAAATAGGTAAGATAAAGTTTATCTTAAAAATCAATTTAATTATATGATAATAGGATATTTTTAATTTAGTTTTAAATTTGAACTAAATTAAAATCTCGTGTTTCTTTCATCCTTTATTTTGGACCCCATACAATGTCATTTCATTCATGATGGTTATTCCCAGCCCTAAGAAGTGGAAAATAATATTGTCAGCATTGCAATCTATCATTGCATTTCCTCCATTCTTTTGTAAGTCTTGCAATCTCTCACTTTTTCCCCTATTGCTTTGATTCCATAATCCCCTTCTCTCACTCTCATCATCACTCTCATCTACAAAATAATGAATCATGTATAACATGAAATTTGTGAGTTTACATTGACATAATCTTTAAAAAAAATGGTAAGAGGATACGAATTGTCAAATTATGAATTTTGTGACACAATTGGGCAAATGTCACCATGATTCTTTTAAGACTAGCTCTATTACTTTTAGATACAGTGAGGAGGGAAAAAAAAAAGAATCATGCAAATGAGTCGTGACAAGTGAGAAAATCAAAGTTCTCTAAGTTAGAAGCATGCCCTCTTACATAAATATATATAGAAAAATTAAACCATCTAAATGTTCTTGCCAACCCTGGCATAGACTTAGGCATACTTGAGTGGGATTCTTATCATCCATCCAAAAGTTAGGTTTTCAAAATGTGAATGCACTATATATATATTTTTTTTATGATCTTTTTTAGCTAAGAATGGAAATTTTATATCAAGTGTTGCAGTTGGGTGAGCTGCACGTGTAATGATGTAACATATATATGTGGGCGGATATTTGAACCAATATTTTTTTTTATATAACCAATAATTTTTTTGGTGTGTACGTTGGATTCCATATCTTCATTCTGTTAAATATGGTCATTCACAACTTAAAAAAAAAAAACTCTAAGACAAAATCACTCACATAATAATTACCTTGACTATAAATAAAAAAATGGACTTAATTACACTTTTTGTACCCAAAGTTTTAAAATTTTGCAAATTTTGCTCCTAAATTTTTTTTCTTACAAATTTGCCCCTCAAATTATGAAATATTACAAATTTAGCCCCTAGGTAAAAAAACTGCCACAATTAAAGAAAAAATTGCTACAAAATTGTCTTAATTGTGGCAGTTTAAAGAAAAAACCGCCACAAAATGTCTTAATTATAACTGTTTTTCTATATTTGAGTAAAATATATGATGTTTTATAAATTGGGAGGCAAAATTCGTGAAAAAAATTTTAAAGGGACAAAATTTGCAAGATTGTAAAATTTTAGGGATCAAAAGTACAATTAAGCCAAAAAAAAAATGTTACTATCATAAAGCAAATCACAAATACATTAAGACAAACAATTAACTATTCAAGATTCCGTAAACATTAAATATCACCAAGAAACAAAACAAAGGGATTATCCAATTAAAGGAATTAAATCAAATTATTGAAAACATTATCAAACTCTCATTGCTCATATGCTTCAAGGCTAAATTTCAAGTATATCACATAAACTATTATTTATTTATTTGTAAATATCACACAAACTATGTGGGACATGAAATACATTAAAGATAAAACATCATACTAGTGCCTTAATAGGTTCCTTGTTAACTTCGTCAATGTATTTCAATAGGTTCCTTTGTTAACTTAACGTTAACTATAACGGTAATAAATTAAGACCATTAGTTTTCATTAGATCTAAGCTATTTATTTCTTTTTTATTTTTAAAATATGATTATCCTGTCAAATAAATTTCAAAAATGAAAAGAAAAAGAAGATATTGGTCCTATTCCAAGTTCATTCGCGACCTTAGATCTGTCAAATAAACTTGACAAATGACTTCTTTTAGGTCCAATGCCTGTGTGCAGGAGTTGAGGTGGATAGTGAGCACTGTTGATAGCAAATAATCAAAAGCTCTTTTTTTTTTCTTTTTTTTCATTTTTTCCTTGCTGCAGACGTGGCTATTGGCTCCAATAGCAATGGTAATGCTAATTGGCAAATAATGTAAACCAACAATGGCAATAAAATACCGATTGGCAATTAATCAGAGTTGGGTATTGTCCCCTATGGCAATTGGCTATTAATCTCCCAAATTCAATGGTAATTCTTACAACTGCATTTCAATGTTACACTCCAATACTGTTCCAGTAATGGAGTGTTAATGGACTGATTCAAACCAGCAAAGGGGAATTGAAAGTTAATGTTAATGGAGTAATTAAGAAAATGAAGAAGATGCAAAAAAAATTGGTAAAAATATAACAACGACAAAAGAAAAAAGAAAAGAATCTTTGAGTTGTTTAACAAGTGTGATCAGAGTTTGTTATGCTTTGTTGAGTTGTCTAATTTGTTCTTTTCATGATTATGTCAGCACATTTTCATGGCTCAAATTATGTTAAGATTTTAGGTCCCTTGGATTTATTTATTGATGAGTTAGCCATCGAAATTGACTAAATACACTAAAGTTGCTAGATATTTCATTACAGTAAATAAAGTACGTAAAGCAAATTTGATATGGTCCAAACATTATCTGAACCCACATTGTGCTGTCGGGAAGAATCAACAGCCATTGGTTGGCCATCAAACCTTGACTGAAGTAAAGCCATCTTTAACAAAATAGTCATTCATTCCCTGTTGTTACTGTTAACTCAACTGCATTTGTGTGAGCAGGAAGAGTCAACAGCTATTGAAGTAAAGTAAAGCCATCTTCAAGAAAATAGTCCTTACCTTAACTCTGCTTTCCCTGAACTCTAATTTTCACAATCCTTTCTTCTCTTCGTTCGGCCACTTTCTTTCCAACCATGCCAGTGGTAGAAACGCTTGGTGGTGCTCTTTTCGGTGCTGTCCTTCAGGTGCTATTTGACAAGCTGGATACTGGTCCAGTTTTGGACTATTTTCGTGGAAGAAAGCTCGATCAGAAGCTGTTGAGAAAGTTAAAGGTGAAGCTGTTGTCCATCAATGCTGTGATTGATGATGCAGAACAAACGCAGTTCGGTAATTCATATGTGAGAGCATGGCTTGATGAGGTCAGAGACACTCTGTTTGATGCCGAGGATCTGTTGGATGAAATAGACTATGAATTCTCCAAATGGGAGTTGGAAGCTGAATCCCACACCAATGCTAAAAAGGTACACAATTTTGACATGGAAATTGAGTCAAGGATGGAACAAGTCCTTGATGATCTAGAATTTCTCTCAAATCAAATGGGTTATCTAGGTTTGAAAAATGCTAGTGATGTTGGGGTTGGATCAGGATTGGGTAGTAAAGTGTCACAGAAATTGCCATCAACATCTTTGGTGGCTGAAAATGTCATTTATGGCAGAGATGATGATAAAGAAATGATCTTTAATTGGCTGACATCAGATACCGACAATCATAACCAGCTATCGATACTTTCTATTGTGGGCATGGGAGGGGTGGGTAAGACCACACTTGTCCAACATGTGTACAATGACCCAAGGATGAAGGAGGCTAAATTTGGTATCCAAGCTTGGGTATGTGTTTCTGATGAATTTGATGTTTTCAAGGTGACAAAAACAATTCTTGAGGCAATCACTAAATCAACTGATGATAGCACAAACCTCGAAATGGTTCAGGGAAGATTGAAAGAAAAATTGTCAGGAAGTAAGTTTCTTCTGGTTCTGGATGATGTTTGGAACGAAGATCGAGACCAATGGAAAGCTTTACAAACTCCTCTTAAATTTGGGGATCAAGGAAGTAAAATTCTTGTCACAACTCGTAGTAACAAAGTTGCTTCTGCCATGCAGACAACTAAAATACATCACCTAAAGCAATTACAAGAAGATCATAGCTGGCAAGTTTTTGCTCAATATGCATTTCGAGATGATAATTCTCAGTTGAATGCTGAGCTGAAGAGGATTGGTATAAAGATAGTTGAAAAGTGCAAAGGATTGCCTCTTGCCTTGGAAACAGTTGGATGTCTTTTACACACAAAGTCATGTGTTTTAGAATGGGAAAGTGTATTGATAAGCAAGATATGGGACTTTCCGGAAAAAGATAGTAAAATCATTCCAGCTTTATTGTTGAGTTATTTCCATCTTCCTTCTCATCTCAAGAGATGTTTTGCTTGTTGTGCTTTGTTTCCCAAAGATCATGAGTTTGACAAAGAGAGTTTAATTTTGTTATGGATGGCTGAAAATTTTCTACAATGTTCTCAACAGAGTAAACGATTAGAAGAAGTTGGTAAACAGTACTTCGATGACCTATTATCAAGGTCCTTCTTTCAACAATCAAGCAGAGACGACAAAACGTGCTTTGTCATGCATGACCTTCTCAACGATTTGGCAAAATATGTTTGTGGGAACATATGTTTCAGGTTGGGAGTTGATAAAGAAAAAATTACGGGAAAAACTCGTCACTTATCATTTGTAACCTATGAAGATCAATATTCTGATGGGGTTGTTGGGAGTTTATATGATGCTAGATTGCTACGTACATTTGTGAGCACAAGCCGAACAATGAAATCTTTTTATTATTGGTGTGGGGATTGCAAGATTTCGATACATGAGTTGTTCTCCAAGTTTAAGTTTTTACGGGTCTTATCTTTGTATTCTTGTCATGACCTTGAAGAGGTACCTGACTCTGTAAGTGATCTTAAGCTTCTCCGTTCCTTGGACCTTTCAAATACTAGCATAAGAAAGCTACCCAATTCAGCATGTTCTCTCTTTAACTTGCAAATACTGAAGCTGAACTTTTGTAAAAAGTTAAAGGAGTTGCCCTCGAATTTGCATAAACTCATCAATTTGCGTCGCCTTGAACTTATAGATACTCATGTGAGAAAGATGCCAATGCATTTGGGAGAACTGAAGAAGAATCTTCAAGTATTGATGAGTAGCTTTGATGTTGGCGAAAGTAGTGAGTCCAGCATTCAGCAGCTAGGAGAACTGAATCTTCATCATGGAAGCCTATCAATTGGGGGGCTAGAGAATATTGTGAATCCCTCGGATGCACTGGAAGCGGATTTGGAGAACAAAACACATCTTGTGAAGCTTAAGTTAAAATGGAATAAGAACTGTAACCCTGATGATTCAGTGAAAAAAAGGGAAGTACTTGAGTATCTGCAGCCTTCCAAACATTTGGAGGAGTTGACAATTGAGAACTATGGTGGTACACAATTTCCAGGTTGGTTTTCTTTACTCATGAATATGGTGTCCTTAACGTTGTACGAATGTAAAAATTGTCGATTGTTGCCTCGCCTTGGAGTTTTGCCATTTCTGAAGAACCTGACGATTAGAGGGCTTGATGGGATAGTGGGTATTGATGCTGAGTTTTATGGGAGTAGGTCTTCTTCATTTACATCCTTGGAAACATTGTCCTTCTCCTATATGAAGGAATGGGAAGAATGGGAATGTAAAGGTGTGACAGGTACTTTTCCACGTCTTCAACGCCTTTCTATAGAGGAATGTCCCAAGCTGAAAGGGCACTTGCCAGAGCAACTTTGTCATTTAAAAAATCTAGAAATTCATGGGTGCAAACAACTTGTGGCTTCTGCTCCCAGGGCCCTAGAAATTCACCTAGAAAACTGTGGAAAGCTGCAATTTGATTATCATCCAACTACTTTGAAAAGGCTCACCATTAGGGGCTATTCCATGGAAGCATCGTCCCTCGAAAGGACTGGGCAGGTCATATCTGACACTTCTCTTGATTTCTTGTGCACATCAAATGTGAGTATTCCAATGAGCTGTTGCTATGATTTTCTTGAAACATTGGAGATCATTGGTGGCTGTGACTCTCTAATGACCTTTCCGCTAGATTTCTTCCCAAACCTCCGTCAGCTTTGTCTCTGGTGGTGTCATAATCTACGAACGATTTCACAGGAGCACACTCATAATCATCTCAAGCGTCTGGAAATTATTGGGTGCTGTCAATTTGAATCATTTCCCGGTGAAGGATTACCTGCACCCCAGTTAGAGAACTTTATGATTGAAGAATTGGAGAATTTGAAATCATTGCCTGAACACATGCATATCCTCCTTCCATCTCTTACTGGCCTATGGATACGCGATTGTCCACAAGTGGAGTCATTCTCTGATGGAGGTTTGCCACCAAATCTAGAAAGGATGAATCTCTCATATTGCTACAAACTTATCGCCTCACTGAAAGGGGCTTGGGGAGCCAACCCCTCTCTAAAAGGCTTAGGTATTCAAAAAGTGAATATGGAGTCTTTTCCTGATGAAGGTTTGCTGCCGCTCTCTCTTACTACTCTAACGATCTCTGATTGTCCAGATCTTAAAAAACTGGACTACAAGGGTCTCTGCCAGCTCTCCTCTCTTAAGGGTTTGATTATTGTAGACTGCCCCAGCCTCCAATGCTTACCAGAGGAGGGTCTTCCCAAATCCATTTCATATCTTAGAATTTGCGGCAATTGTCCGTTGCTCAAACAGTGTTGCCAGATACCAGAAGGCAAAGACTGGGGAAAGATTGCTCACATTAAACTAGTATGGGTTGATAATAAACAAATAAGATGAACTACAAGTTCGAAGTTCCACACGCAACAATTCTCATATGTCTACATTTTCATCAGGTACCAATTCTCCACAATATCTTTGAAGCTTTTGAAATACAATGTTGTTTATTGGAAATATTTCACTCTCTAGTTAGCATTTACCAAACAACAGCAACACAACTTATACCTAAATTGATTAATATTTGTTAACGGAGGAGAATGATTGAGTCACTTTCTTCACACGTCAGTTTTCATTTTTTTAATACTCTGTTTTACATGCAAGAATTTATATTATCAATATCCACTTTTGAAGTTGAATTCCAATCAAATGTGTTGCTTATATTTAGGAGTTAGGGCACTTTTGAAGTGCGAAAGTTCTGGCATCCATTCCATGAAGGGTACTTGGTCATTGGGAGTTATAGCGGTTTCGCCTTCCTTCAACTTGTTGGGTAAATTCGCTTTCTCACCCGCACTGTTCCTTCTTTCTTCTTAGTTCATACTGCTTACATTTCTTCTTTTCTATTGCTTATGACGATTTCGTTTATTTTGTAATCAATTGGACTCAATCTTAGACCGAAAATGCATTAAGAAAGCATACTAAGCATTCTGAACTTATTCTTTCTCTTTGCGCAGCTTCCTATGATGTGGGTTGGATTTATTCACCGTCTCTTCTCATCTTTTCTTGCTTAATGTTCTTAAGCTACTGTTCCACATATCTATTTTCTGTTAATAATATATTGTGTAGCTTTCTGTTATCAAATGTTTCCTGAATTCCAAAACATTATCTGCTGACATAAATTCAGGAAGAAAGTCTTATGTTACTCTAAAGAATCTTAAATGAAGCAGCATTTTATCTTCTGTTTTCTTCATCATAGATTCTTAAAATCATCCGATGTCCATTGTTGTCAACTAATTATTGGGCTGTATGCTTTTATGGGATCAGATTGAAAGAGCTGTCAATCAGGAGCTATGGTGGTACAGGACTTCCAAATTGGTTTGGACTTTGGAGATGGTTCATTATCCATCTCTTGAGGATATAATATTCTGTCCACAGATGGAGCAATAGTTTGTAACTAAATCAGTATTGTCAGAAGACTAAAGACAAAATTTCCAGACACTGAATGCATCCAAATTGATGATGATTATGGCATGAACAAGTCTAAATGTGCCGATTCTGATATTATCTAGCCTTGGATCAGGTACCTACTCTGTTACATATAGTTACTAATTGCAAATCCAATATTTTGTCCTTTGGACAATTTCAAATTCTGGGCTAACCACTCATCCCTATACTGCAATCTTGTTTATCGGAAATGTTTCACACTTTCACTTCTCTAGTTAGCTAACAATAGTAGCATAAGTGACACCTAATTTGATTAATGTTTGGTAGGGGAGGATGGCTCAACTTACACAGATGAGATGAATTTGGGTAATAATCTATGAAGTCTTATAGATGTTTACCTCAAGCATTAACAAATTAACCCAATAAGATTTACTTTTACTTGTGTCTCTTTCACAAACTCTCACTTTTTTTGTCTATTCCCTTTTACATGCAACAATTTCTAACATCATTGTGCTCCACCTTGTAGTTGAATTCTGTCCAAATACTTGTTTTATTTGTTCATGTTTGCTGAAGGTTGTGAAGATCAAATGTTTTATCCTCCATGAAGATACAAAATCCTGAATCTGATTGAGGGATGACCAACATCCTACCAGATCCTTTGAAAGTCCTTGAATGCAGGCAGTTAATGATATGTAAAGTAGCTACTTGCTAGCCTGGGAGATGGTTATTCTAGTTGTTTCGGACATTAGCTTATGCGTGCAACACCTGAATGAATATCTGTCATTTTCTGCATCATAAAGAATGTACCGCTAAATTTCTAATAAAATTATCGACATTGCTTTTATCTAGAATTTACTAAATTATCAATTCTAGAGGTTATATCATGCAAGTATATTTCTAAAATTTCAAATTTGATTTCTTCTAAAATTTATAATCATGAAATTTTCTAAACTAAAGAGCTATCTTCAGCTATGTGGTTTCAGGTAATTACTAAACAATTATTTTCTAAACACAGACGTGCTTTGCAATTGTAGATGTTTTGAGTTATTTATTGAACTATATTTTAAATTGAATTTTATTCTCAGTTCTTTACAATAAATTGTTGCATTATTGATAACAGGTTTTTGTTATATTATTTAACAATATGAAGAGCTAACTTTTAAAGAGAATTGTTGTTTGATTCTTCTTATATTATAAATACACAAAGGTAATCCCCGTAAAGATAACAAAAGAAATAATAAAAGAGACAGAGTAAGATGATATACCTAATGTTAGTTCTCAATCCCCACTTCCCATATTGGTGTAAGAACTTCCTTTTTTATATGCACAAGTCATTATTGCAAGTTAACTAAGACATATCAAACAAAATTCTCTTTCTATGAAACTGTAAAAAGAGAAATGACGGAAAGAAAGTGCAAAGCCAAGAAAAGAAAGGCAAGCAAATAAAAAGATAGAGAACGAAGGAATACACCTGCTAGTTGACCCTAAACATCAATGGAAGAATATATAAAAGAGAATAAAAACACAGTAATGATTCAAGCATTTATTCAGTTTTGCAAAACTAAATCAAAGAATTAATTAGACTCGGTACATTAAGCTTTACAAAAAAAAAAATTATCCATCAGAGAAGAAATAATGACCTTTTAGTTTATTTTTAACATTAATTTTTAAAAGTCACACACTAAAAATAGTTTTTTTTTTATAATTTTAATTTTTTTGTGGAGGAAAATTTAGGGAGAGGGAATGATGCCCCAATTTAAGGTAGGGAAAGCCTCCAGGCTCAAAGAGTACTTACAAAATACTTACATTTATCTCACGCCAATGAGATAAGTGAGGGCTCAAACTTATGACCTATTAGATGCAAGACCCTATCTTGTTCTATTATGCAAAATTTGAATTGGCTTATATACCTCTAGTTTAGGTAGGAAAAATTGTTCCAACAACTTTATATATATATATATATATATATACATTTTATGTTTGATTATTATTGTTTAAGCTTTTCATATATGTTTTTATATTTTTCTTTTTAATATTATATTGTTATAAATAATGTATATATTTATAGTCATTCTCATTTTGAGCCATAAAAAATTAATAATATGACTTTTACTTTATATCTTTAACTCGCAATATTTTTTTTTTTTGTTTAATAGGACACAAAGGGGAAGCATATTATTGTTACAAGGCTACTTATTCCTTAATTTCTCTTCTTTATTATATTTTTTATGTAGTTCACTTAACCCGATTTAATGAATTTTATATAGTTTTTTTGTTACATAATGAATTTTATATAGTTAAATCATCCCATTAATTATTTTTATTTTTTACTTAATTTGATTGCCTAATTAAATTTTATACATATTATTTATATAGCTTATTATTTACTTTGATGTTTATTAATTGTTTCATATAAATGATGATATAAAAATTACTTTTTTCATAAAATAAATTAATTATAGACTAATCTCTCTCTCTAAGGTTTTCTTTTAATAAATAATTAAATTGATTACATTAATGATAATTATTACACAATATTAATAACTAAAACTAAATAATATTAATAATCGTAAATAAAGTCTTTTTAAATTCGTAAGAGTCAATTTTAACATTATATTTTTTTATTTTTATAAATTGAAACAACAACAACAACAACAACAACAATAATAATAATAATATAATGGTAGTAATAGTAGTAGTAGGTGTACTTAATTGTATTTCATAATTTTCCCCTAACATATATATAACATTTTGAAAAATGATAATTAAATTGATGCAAAAGTCTCACATGTATTTTTTTAAGTAAATTATGTTAAATAATATATTAAATTGATCAATTAAATAGTACATAATTTACAACACTGATTAAATATAATATATAATTAATATACAAATAAGAAAATAATAATAATAATTAAATATAATAATAGATTTCTTTCACAACGGTCAATTATAAGTTATTATGATTTCTTATTCTTATAAATTTAGACCTTAAAGAATAATAGATACCTATTATATGTTATAAATATAAAATAGTTATAGAATATGCAATAATAGTGTAGTTATTACTATTAATGACATTGTCATTTTGAATTTACTTAGAATGAGGAAAAAATTATAACAATATAAAAAGTAATATGTAATAATATTAAAAAAAATTAGTAACACACAAATAATTCTTATACATAAATAATCCTTATAATAGTTAAATTATAAGATATAAAGTCTGAAACATATGATGATCCTTATAGATAAATAATTTAAAAAGTAGCAAATAATGAAATTAAAATTAAATAACAAAGAACAACAACAATAATAATAGACAAATCTCATTACACTAATTGGGAGTGTTCAATTTATCTCACATTAAAAATTTTAACAATATCACATAATTAAAATTAATATCTTCTAAACAAATAAAAATATCATTTTAAAATAATTAACAAATATATATTTAAAATAATCATAATGTTTCAACAAATTTAAAATCAATTTTAATTTTTATAATAAATATATTTAATATTATTAATTATAAACACTCAAAAATCAATTACGTTTTAACATAATATCCATAATAACAAAAATGAACATTCAAGTTTAATTACTTATATATTCATATGTATTATGCTTATTTTCACTTTGAATTTATTCATTTCATATAGGTATTATAACACTATCATTACTTAAATAAAGAGCAAATCATAATAAATTTTACTAGGCCTAATATTTTTGAACACAACATCTGTTTAATTAAAAATATAATTAATTATCTTTCTCAATTTTAAAGTAATTATACTTAATTTAAAATTAAATATTTTAAAAATCACAATTTCATTTATTTACATATATTTTAAAAATAATAATAAATATAAATATAAAAATATATATAATTTAAACAAACCCGTGCAACGCACGTGTTTAAAATCTAGTCTATATTGTAAAATAGACTTAAATTTGAGCATTAATATGATATTTAATAATGCTATTAAATATTATTTAATTCTTTATTCATATATTTAAATATTTTATTAAATAAAAATTAATTATTCCTAAATTTAATATAGATATATATACTTTAAAATTTCCTATATATATTATTATATAAAAAGTTAGCTTATAAAATATTGTTTAAAAGAAAAAAATGTAAATTTATATTAATATATGTACATAAAGTGATAAATATATATATCATAAATTGTCTCTTAATTTCTATCCCTAACTATTATTTTAAATAAATTATAAAGAATTGTTTTTAACTTAACTAAATACCTAAAAAATCCTTTCTAATTATTATTGTTCACAAAATATATTGTAAAGTAACTAATACGCTGCCGCAAGTGTATGGTGTCGTCCTAGTAATAAATATCGTTCTCTCCACAGAAACTATGTGTTTGGGTTTGTAATTATTGCAATTTAATATAAATTAGATAAAGAGAATTGAATTTGGGAATTTAGGTTTAGAGCAAAAGAATTAGAAATTAAATTAAACAAGCAAATAAAACTGATATTAATTCAATAAAAGAAAACTTCTAAGATTGAGGTTCATCCTGTGATGCTTACTAAATTAATTTCCTTATCCCGTGCTCCTACTTGTTCTTCTTGACGGTGAATTAACCTAAGGTACCTTCTATTTCCTTTCAAGATATAGAGGGATGTCTAATCAAATTAGCACCCTACTTTCGTGGTGATTATGTTTAATTAGACCCAATGAGCTATTTGTCAATTCAATTAATCCCCAAAGGTTTCACTTACTTTCGTGGTTTAGACCTAGGTTTCTGCCCTATAGTTCTGGTATTTAAGTTCATATTTTGGTACTTCCCCAAATCTCTAAGGTTATGTATAACGTGGCCAATTCGTATTGCAATAAAGAAAATCAATAAAGAAGAATTCAAGAGAGGAACAAGAATCACACAAGATATATATATATATATATATATATATATAATTATTGATATCATTATTATTATATTAGATTATTTTATTTATTTTGATTAAATAAACAATTAATTATAATATAACAGATGATTTACCTATGATTTATTTGTTTTATTAATTTTATAAAAATACTTTTTTAAGCATTATAATTAGTAAAATATGGGTGGGGTTAAAATAATTTGTATTAATTTAAAAAATATAAATATGAAAAATTTAAAACATAATAAGTACATACTACTATCAGAAGAAAAATAAATAAATGAATGAATAAAATAGAATATTAAACATAAAAATTGCATCATTAGATGTCACCAAATTTGGGAAAATATATTAGTAGGGAATTAAAAAAATATATAGTAAAGAAATTAAGAGCAACTACAATTCTAAATCTATCAAATGTCATCATATTCATAAGTATAAAGGATAAAAACATATTAGTAAGATGTTACCAATATTATTTTAAAAGATAAAGACATATGACTAAATGCTACCAATATTTTATCTAATCTAATATTACTAATATTTTATTTAATCTAATATTTTTAATAGCTTACCTAATCTAATATTCTGATTAAAAAATAATAAAATATTTTATTCAATATTCAGATTCACGTAAAAGAAATATTACTTTAATAAAATATTAATTTGTTTAAGTAATTGATAAAAGAAAGATTACTTTAATTAATAAAATATATAAAATATAAAATGATATGTAAGAAGAAGATAAAAAAATATAAAATTCTAATCACCCATATTTATTTAATAAAATATTAATTTGTTTAAGTAATTAATAAAAGAAATATTACTTTAACTAATAAAATATATGAAATATAAAAAGATATTTAAGAAGAAGATAAGAAAATGTAATCTAATATTCTAATAAAAAAAGTAATAAAATACTTTATTTAATATTCTGATGCACATAAGAAAAAGATTACTTTAATAAATATTAATTTGTTTATATATATATATATATATATATATATATATATATATAAGTAAGGTTTTGTTGGGTTCTGAAGCATTAATGAGTATAATTATTTGAAACTTTATATATATATATATATATATATATATATCAATAAACCCTAAGTCGAATATATAAATTTAAGCAAATATTTATAATTATTTAAAACTTTATATATATAAAAATAAGGTTTTGTAGGGTTTATGAAGCATTAATAAGCGACATTAGGGTTTTTGATGCATTAATTAGTATTTTCATAATTATTTTACTTATAAAAAATTGAAATTTGAAATTTGAAATCAAATAATTGGCTAAGTCTAAGGTGAAGACAGTCATATCTATGTTAGAAATCAAAACATGTAACAAGTGGGTTAATGGTTTATTAATTATATATAGTTTTATTTGATTGTTCAATGTTTAGTGAGGCTTACGTGGTCATGTTGGTCACAAAATTTGAACTTGATACTAATTGTGAGTTTGATCTCTAAATTGTATTTTTTTTTCATTATTTTGATACATTACATTTTTTAATTTGTCATTTTTAAAATTTCTTTTGTTAATTTTATACAGTTGTTTATGTTTATATCTGTGTGTTTTTTTAAGTCATATGGTAAGATCCCTTTAACATTGTTTACATGTTCCATGTTTTTATTCTTAATTTCCATTGACCTTCAAATATATATGTTAGTTCACAATAACTTACATGAGCAATAAACTTTCTTTAGTGTTCATGCAAGTTTCAAGTGTTAATTAATAAACTCTACAAAGAGGTTTGCAAAAGTAGTAGTACTAAGAATAATGTATTCAATTTGTTAAAAAAAGTATTTCATGCACATAAACATTTGAAACAATTAAGAATAAAAGTATAAATTATGTAGGTTTGATTATTACAAAAAATGAGTTCTTTCTTTTTTTTCTTTCCTTTTTTAACCATGATTTAGCTTATCGTATATCTTAAACAAAAAATATGCAGGTTATTGATCATAGTATATTTGAGCCATTTGTAGGCTAAGATTAGTAAATTTCTTGGCAACTAAGAGTTCTTAGTGCACGTTCATAATCTTTAAAGGCTTATCTTCAATATCTTAGCTTTCAATTTTTATGCCCATTTTTGCTATATTTAAAATATTTATTATGTTCTAATAGCTAGATTAATACAATGATCTAACTTGAAATAGTAAAATTTTATGGTATTTTGATGTTCAATAGTTAAACATCCAACCTAAAAAGACATATCTAACAAAGTAAATGTTGGATTCTACAACTTGACGTACTTTTTGCCCCACCTTTCCCTAATTAAGAATTTCAATTGTACTAATTTTAATTGTTTAAAAATTATTATAAATACTTAAAAAAAATTGAGTACTTTCTTAAAATTTTAAAGTTTTAAAATTAAGAATAATTGAAATAAAATAATTAAACTCAAATATACTATTTTCAATTATTTTAAAATTATTATAAATGTTTTTTTTTGAAATTTTAAACTTTTATAGAATTTTATAAATACTTTCTTGAAACCAAAAATAGTGAAGATTAAATAATTAAATTCAAATATACTAATTTTAATTATTTAAAAACTATAATAAATGCTTTCTTAAAATTTCAAATTTAAAAAAAATATTATACATGTCCTAAAATTGGGAACAGTTAGGGTTAAAATTTATTAATTTTATTTATTTAAAATTTGTCATAAATGCTTTCTTTGAAATTTGAAAGATTTTAAAATGTTATAAATGTTTTATTGAAAGTGGAAATATTTGAGATTGAATAATTAAATTTAAATTTACTAATTCTAATTACTTAAAAGTTGTTATTAATGTTTTTTTGAAATTTTAAATTTGTAAAAATTTTATAAATGTTTGTTGAAACTCGGAATATTTGAAGGTTAAATTAATTAATTTTAATTATTTAAAAATATTATAATGTTTTCTTGAAATTTTAAAATATGTTATAAACATTTCACTTTTCAAAGGGAAATAGTGTAAGATTTCTTAAATAGGAAAAATATTTGTAGCATCTTAAAGAAAACTTAATATTTAAATTTATAGGTTTAATGGAAAATACAGACATTAAGTTATCCTCTATTTTTTCTTATTAATGAATAAATAAGTTAATATTTAATTAATATGTCATTATTCTATCATAATATAGTAAATTAATTTTATTATCACAAAAACTTTAATTTATTTAAGATTGTTTTTCATCAAAATAAGAAATTAATAAAAATTGTCAATATAAGATTTTATACATAAAAAAATTTTCAATAATTCTCCTGTGCATCGCACAGGTTCACACTCTAGTTAATAAAAGAAAGATTACTTTAACTAATAAAATATAAAAACATATAAAGGAAGAATATAAGAAAATATAAAATTCTGATCACCCATAGTTATTTAATAAAATATTAATTTATTTAAGTAATTAATAAAAGAAAGATTATTTTAACTAATAAAATATATAAAATATAAAAAGATATTTAAGAAGAAGATAAGAAAATATAAAAGATATTACCAAAATGTTACTATTATTTTGTCTAATCTAATATTACTAATATCTTATTTAATCTAATATTTGGATAAAAAAGTAACAAAATATTTTATTTAATATTTTGATAAAAATTTATCTAACATTTTCATAGGGTAAAAGAAGAAATTGAAATTGTGAATTACTGTTTTTTTTAAAAGATAAAAACATATTACTAAAATGTTACCAATATTTTATCTAATTTAATATTACCAATATTTTACCTAATCTAATATTTCTAATATCTTATCTAATCTAATATTTTGATAAAAACATAATAAAATATTTGATTTAATATTCTAATAAAAACATCAAAAATAAAGTATATCTTCTGCACAATATATAATGATATTTTAATTATATTTTTTTATTCTTATTATGTACCAAGTAAATATAATTTTGTAAATATCTTTCTTTAGTGGTTAATTTTACATTGATATCTTTTAAAAATTTATATAGCATGTAAATGTGTCTAATTATAAATTGATATATTATAATCCCTTATTTATTTTGTAAATATCTATATTTTGGGGGTCTTATCTGGATTTTTATAATAATAAGACTATGGATTTTATATTAAAGGTAAGTATTACTGTCGCAGCTGGGGTCACAATGGGATGGCGAAAATGATATTAAAAAAAGAGGAGTCACCAACATAGTTTATTAAGGGAAAACATGAAAAAACCCTAAAAAAGGGTCTTGAACCAAATATTGGATTCGGGAGTCGATTACGCATAGGAAAGGTATTAGTACCTTACGATGTCCTCTATAAAAATGGTAACCCTTTAACTTGATGTGTGAACAAAATCAATTGTCTTCTCCTCTTGCTTATAAAATTATTAATCCTTTTATATATATATTTTATTTAAATTTTATTATAGATTTTTAAAAAAAATAGGATTCTTATTACTACTATTTTATTTTTATTATTTTTGACATCGACAGGAGTGGGCCCCTACTCCTACGTATCCTTCGGTGCAATGAGGAAATCAGACTCACGTAGTTCTTTCGAATAGAAAATCATTTTGTAGGTTGATGTTTTTTAGTTGTATATTTTGATTTTATTATTTTTTTCATTATTTTATAAAGATTATTAAGACATTAAATCTCAAATACCATAAAGTATCATCCACAATGATAGGCGGCCTAACAGATGTGGAATACTCTTGCAAAAAGGCTATAAATGAGATTTTATGATATTCAAGTGGGCCCTGGACCCAACATGGTAAATCACCAACTTATTTTTATTAAGAAGAATTAACAATTAACAAATTATTAATCAATCTTAAACTCTAGATAAAATTTGTGTGATATTCAAGTGGATCCTAGATCCAACATGAATAATTACTAAACCTATATTTTTTTGATTTATTTTACTAAAATAATGAATTATCTATTAACCATTTATCAATTAATCCTTAGCTTTAGATAAGATTTTTGTGATATTCAAGTGGATCCTAGACCCAATATGGAAAATTACTAAATCTGTTTTTTTTTATTAAGAAAACTATTAACAATTCGTTGGCTTATTAATATAAGGTGAATAATTGTAGGGTCAATAATGATATATACTTTTTTGGTTTTATTTGTTTTTATTTGTTTAAATAATATTTGAGAGAAGCTGAAGAATATCATTTACCTTAATTACTTAAGAACTTTTATTAAGGCAATAAGGTATAATAAGGTTATAGCAAAATTTGCTCGGACCATCATATATTTATTTAGTTATCTATTTTTCCAATAAACATTACATACGAACAAAAACGATGCTCTCAGTTTTGTATATTTTATATTTTATAGAATATAATTTATAGAACATATTGTATAAGTTACATATTTTATAAAAGGGGAACATGCGTTCTATTATTATTCTATATTTTATATCCACATAACTATTCTTTTCCATATAATAATACTATTCTATATTTAATACCCATCCAAATATATAAGACATTAAAAAACTGGGTCAGAACGAAAAGGGATCAGCACAAGGAAGCCCATATTGAAGGGTATTGAAGATCCACGTTTTGGATCAAGTCTAAGACCGGCCCACCCCAACGAAAAAGAATATGTACAAACAACATGGAAAAAGAAAGAAGGCGTGAAATGTGGATCTAGAAGAGCCCATGTCTTTTCCATCTCAAACTTGCGGAGGGATGGTGACATTCTGGTGAAATGTCCATAGTGGCGCAGGCGTGCCGCCAATGAAAATGGGGATCAAGGAACGGCCAGGAAGGCAAGGGCATTTGTAGTGGTCTTGACTGATGCGGTGTGGACGACTCCAAGGGTAGCAGATCCAGTGAACGGAGACAGAACATTTTAATTGCAAAAAGAATAGAGCCAAACAGAGGAAAAATTCAAGAGTCCGAGGCTTGTAAGTGTAGGTCGTCGGCGTTTAATCAACTGCTCCGTGTTATGAAATGTGACGAGTTCGCGTTGTTTGTCACAATCATTCCACCCAGGGACAAAGACAGTGCGACACAATCCTAGTGCGGGTTAGAAACTAATGCACAAAGTGAAACCACTAGTTCGATTGCAGGGCGGGTTCAATAAGCGTGATGGAAAATGAACAAATATGAGGGAGAGAGAAGAAACGTTTATGATTTCTTCCTTTTTTAGCGAAGTGTATGTGTTGATATATGATGAAAGGTCTAAGAGAAGAATGAAGATGCTGTATGGTGAGGTCAATAATTGTGATTTGTGTGTGCAGTAAGAGATAATGAAACGAGAATGCATAGTGTTATAGCAAAGAGGCTACGAGTGTTTGTGCGTGAGGGAAGCTACAAAATACATCAAGAACAACACACAATTTATAATCACGGCAACATGGACAAGTTTCTTTGCATAACAGCAAGAAGAAAATCAAACTAACTTTATTCATGATGTAAGAGAAAGAGAAGCGCTACATGGTGTAAGCAAAGAGAAGAAAAAGATTATACCTTCAATACTTGGCTAGCAAAATAGAAACAGAATAGAATGACGAGAGAGCCTATGTGAGAAGAAAGCCTCCAACTTTTACAGAGAGTGATTGTGTCTCCTCCTTAGTCTCTCTTAGCAACAGTATCTTCTTCTTCTTTTTCTCTCAAATCAGTAGTGTACCATCACTTCTTCCTTCTCCCTCAATTTAGCACCTGTATCCTCTCCTCCTTTTTTCTTTCTTATTTATAGGCCACTGTAAGGTTTAAATGAGATTATTCAAGTCCTGCAACTGTTTTCCTTTCCCAACCCTTCACTTTCTTTTGTTATTATTACTTTTTATTTTGTATTTATTTTCTAGGATGATGATGAAACTATTGAAGTACTATTATGAATGAATATGTATGGCCATGAGCTTAAAACCTTTAATTCAACAATAAATTTAATATTTTTAGTTAGTTACGGACCAAGACACTTCTAACCCAACAAGAATAAAAGATAAACATACTTAACCAAATTATTATTATTATTATCTTATTTTATTTATTTATTTATGTATCTTAAGCTACAGTTATCCAGATAAAATTGGGTGTTCACAATTACGAAATCACAAAAAATATCGCAACATATCTTTTAAATTTGTTTCTATTTAATATCAATTTGTTTTTGTTTAATTAATTCCTTCATTTAGTGTAATTTCAATATTTTAAATTTGAATTATATATGTACCTTTAATTACTAAATGTTAATAATTTCTACTTATTTCAAAATTCAATTTTGGAAACTTTCCACCTAAAAATCAAATTATAGTATTACCCCTAATTTTGAGTGAGATTTTTCAATTTTGGCAAACTCTTTGGGAGAGAAGTTAATGTCTTTTACTCTAAGTAATCGAAGAAAGATAAAAAAATATTAATAAACATAATGTTTTCATCCGTAATTACTGTAAACCATAAAAATTTTAACGTTATTGCTTTAAATAAAATAATTAGTGATCTAAACACGTTAGTAATGTTAGTAATATTAGTAATCTAATATTCAGATAAAAAAAAGTAATAAAATATTTCATTAAAAAATAGCAACAAATTTATCTAACATTTTCATGAGGTAAAAGAAGTAACTAAAATAGTGAATTACTGTTTTTTTTTAAAGATAAAAACATATTACTAAAATGTAACTAATATTTTATCTAATCTAATAGTACTAATATTTTATCTAATCTAATACTTCTAATATCTTATCCAATCTAATATTCTGTTAAAAAAAGTAAAAAAAAAATTATTTAATATTCTAATAAAAAATATAAAAAATAAAGTATATATTTTAAATAATATATAATGATGTTTTAATTATATTTTTTTATTATTTTTATGCACCATGTAAGTATAATTTTGTAAATATCTTTATTTAGTGGTCAATTTTACATTGATATATTTTAAAAATTTATGCACTAGGTAAATGTATCTAATTATAAATTGAGATATTGTCATCCCCTATTTATTTTGTAAATGTCTAATTTTTTGGGTTCTTATCTGGATTCCTATAATGATAAGAATATGAATTTTATATTAAAAGTAACTATTATAAAAATCACAAAAAAATTCCCATCATATCTTTTAAATTTGTTTTTATTTAATATCAAATTGTTTCCATTTAATTATATCCTTATTAAGTTGTAATTTCTCAACATTTCTTTTAATTTGTTTCCATTTAGTATCAATTTGTTTCTATTAAAGTATTTATCCATCCTCAACTTTAATGTTGTTGCTCTAAATAACATAATTATAAACAAAGTGCCAATTTCAATGTAATTATAACCAAATCTTTAATTAATTTAAATAATAATAATAATAATTACAACAATAAATTAGTATTTTAATCTATTATGTAAATAATTACAATTATTTAATAGGGTCATGTGATTATAATGTTATTGCTATATAACATAATTTTCTCTCTCATTAATATTATTAATAATTGGTAAACATAAATGATAATTATTAAACATAATGTAAATAATTATTTAATTGGATGATGCTTAATAGATTTCTAAGTTAAAATTTTAATATTTATTTCATTGATATTATTTCAATATTTGTAACTGAAGAATAAATTAATAAAATATGAACATTTTATTTAATATTCTGATAAAAAAATTATTAAGGAAACTATATATATTACTCTTGTTAGTTATTAACAAATAATTAAGTCAAATGACCAATAAATTTTTTAACTATAATTAAAGTAGTTATTTAAAAGGTAGGAATTTAATAGAATTTTCAAATTCAAAATTCAAATATGGCTATTTAAAACTCATTAATGTAATAATTATAATGATAATAATTATGGTTTATAACCAAACCAAATATTTGCAAAGCATCATATAATGACAAGTGTCATTTGAACTTCTCTGTAAATGATACTTGTCATCTAAGCCTTGAAAGTTATTATTGATTCGCCACGTGTAATCTAAACTTGTGAATGGATTCTTAAATTTGTTTATAATAATTTAGTAAGCTTTTGACTTTCCGTTATTTTTTTATATTGTTGTTGTTTTATTTTCAGGGATACTTTAAATTTATGATTTAATTACCTTTTACTAAATTTAAAATCAGTATGTTGCACTGATTTAATTGAATATAAAAAATATGATTTAACTATGTATAAATATGTGAAGAAAAGAAGTTTTCATTTACTTACAGTTTATTATAAATGATTTAATGTCAATATTAATTTTTAAGACAATATGTGTATTTTTTTGTTAAAATTAATAATATGAATTGTCAACTTTTTTATTGAAGTTATCACAGAAAAATGAAATATATTAAAGATTTTATTTAATGAAATTTAGGCTTAATTATGTTTTAGTTCCCCAAATTTGGGAAATGTATTTTTTTAGTTCCCCAAATTAAAAATAAATCTGTTTAGTCCCTCAAATTTTAAAAATTTATGTTTTGGTCCTTTTGCGTAAATGCAATTAGTGAATCTGTCACAAAACCCACTCAGTAATATTCATATCAATGAAAACATCATATCAAACTCAATTAATGCTGCACAGTTGATTTTATCTGCTCTATAAATGATACTGTAGGTGGTCCTAAAGGACTAAAACAATATCTTTTTAAACTTGAGAGACTAAAAAATTAATTTTTAATTTGGGGGACGTAAGAAATACATTTTCTAAATTTGGGGGACCTAAAAAATACATTTTCTAAATTTGGGGGACTAGAAAGATAATTAAGTCATGAAATTTATAATAAGCAATTCATTGTTAGCTATATTTAATATAAATAATTTGTATATTTTTCATTTTACACAACAATAAAATCCCTAACTTTTAGTGAAGTAACTCATTGCGATTGGTAAAAATATATAGTTGCATATAAAAATAAGGGACAATAGACATAAAGTAAAAACAAGCATATTATTTTAATTAAAGAACTAAAAATGTGACTAAAAATTACTTTTTAAGTTCTTTTTTTTCTCAATTTATTTGTATTGTATTAATATACTTTTTCATTTTTTTAGTTTTTAAATATGTATATTAAATTAATTCTTTAAAAATAATAAAAATTATAAAATTCATACACACACACAATAAATTTTATAATAATTACATTATATAAGAGAGAGAGATATGAAAAATCATAGGTTTAAAAAACATATAGCACATTTATTAACATGATAAGGATATTATATGTAATAAATAGCATAATTAATAAATTATATGTAAGTTTGATTGCACGGTAAATTAAATCATATATTTATTCAATGTATCATGTAGTCAAATTATTAAGGATAAATGCTCCGAAAAAAGTTATTCAGGAAAAATTTTAAGAGATAAATTGTTATATATATGTATATATTATCAATTCATTAATATTGTGTTATTATATATCCAAACTTTCTGAAAAAAAATTTATCAACTGGTTCTCTTACACAATAATAACAATAATAAATTTCAATGTATTAAAACATACATTATATTTATTAAATTTAATGAATATAGTATCTTCAATAAATATCATAATTAATATATTATAAGTAAAATTGTTTGCCTAATAAAATTAAATACCATATCTATAAAATATAACATGTGGTCAAATTAATAAGTATAGACATTAAGAGATACAATAATATATATATATATATATATATATATATATATATATAATTTTATTAGTGTTGTATTACTATGTATTTAAGTTTTTTTCAAAAAAATCTTCTATAAACAAATTCTTTTAAACAATAATAAAAAAATGGATATTTTAATATATCAAAATGTATATTAGATTTGTTAAATTTATTGAATATGTTATACTTAATAAATATTGTAATTAATTAATATATTAATTATAATATTATTTTTTATTGAATGTAATCTGTAATCAAATTAGTAAGCCTAGAAACGCACAGAAAAATTATTAGATGTATTTATATATTTATCAATTTAATCATATTATATTAAGATATATAATTAAGTTTTTCCTGTTTTAAAAATTCTTTTATAAATTACTTCTATAAAACAATAATAAAAATAAGAAAATTATAATGCATGTATATATGTATATTTATTCCCTCCTTCCAACTCTATTTCAAGCACTCCTTCGCCCAACAAGTTGCGAACTAACCATGGGAAAGTTTGTTTCCCTATGGCTTTCTCCTTAAACAATATCTTTTGCATAGAACCTTCGCCGGTGGTGGCTGTGCGTTGCCGCGTTGGTGTTACAAGCTAGAGAGAGAATGCCCACGCTCAACCGTTTTAAAATTTTGAAACAGTCAAATTTTAAATATAATATATTTCACTTAAGATATATAATTTTACAGTTATTTAATATCTTTTTATCATTTTCAGAATATTCATAATTTTTTATTTTTTAATATTTCAATTCATATTTTTATGTTTTCTAATTATTTTCATAATATTTTTGTATGGTTTGATTTAAAAAGGAAATAATCTGATAAACGTGATGATAATTTGATGATATTCATTCGAAACATTAAAAAAAGGAAATAACATTCAATACACTAATTTTATTGTTAGAAATATTTTCATTTTAAAAGGCTTACGCAAAATTATTGAACGTCTGCACGTTTCTACTTGACAAAATCAATTTGGGAGACGTTAAATAAAAACATTTTAATTCAATGTCGAAGGAAATAAAGATAAAAATATTAAAAAAGAAAATGTATTATATTCAAAACATAATTTTTTTAATATTTACTCTTTCAATAAATTTAAGAAGATAAAATTGATGTCTCTTAATTTATATAACTTTTATATACAATAAAAAGAGAAAACACTTGATTCTCTTATTTCCTTGTATCTAGATGTTTAGATGGATTTAAGAAGATACAATTAATGCCTCGTATAAGGGCATTCACTTAATCTTCCAGATTCAATTAATCAACTGAATTTGGAGAGGTTTTTTAGTGAGATTTAGCTTCTCCAAGATTGATCTTAATTTGGTCCTTTGAAGTCAGGCTATTGCCATGGAAACAAAGAGGTACTTTTCTTTCATTAAAATCCCCCTCAAAATAAGAATTTGCTTAAAATAGTTTTAGTTCCATTTTGTTATTGCCCTTGACAGTGAATAAGTTTTAGAGTTAAATCTTGATATGCCGTGAATATAACAACTTTCATACTATTAATGAATTAGAAATTACATAAGATCTAATATTTAATATAATTATTATAAATAGTAACAGTTTTCAATTATATAGTAATGTGTGATCGGATCAATGTGAAAGTAATGAACATTTACGCTATAAGTGTATCATAATTAAAATCCTTTTTTTTTGAAAAATTATATAAAGGAAAAATTAGTATTCTTTTTTACGAAGATATCATTTTTTTTATTTGATGAATTCATCTTTAAGTATTTTACCACCAATATTTTTGGACACAGTAAATTGAAATTATCCATGGAACGAAGAATAATCGTACTTTGAAAAACAATAACGAAAAGAAAATTAAATAGATATAATAACAAAAAAGTAACTTTATTTTCATTCAATCTAGCCAGCATTGCCTGTTGCATAAACAAACATTCACAAAGACAATGTTGAAGAAGAAGCTCAAACACTTAGCACCGCGAACGACATTTGCACTGACTCAATTCATTGCAAATACCCATTGCTTTCTTCCCATATTTCTTCGGACAATCAGTGAAACAATCTCTGTCGCAGTAGTCATACAGTTTTACGTCACAGATTTTTGCCTCTATCACTTTCAGCGGCCCTTCATTTTCTATGCCACACACAGACCCACACAATAGTCAGTACTAAACCATGAATCTCAAGCTCAGAAATTTAATTAAAATGAAAAAGAATTTTGAAAAATCTCTAAGGTTAAATTAGTGACTAGCTTGAATAAGTTGAAGGCAAAACATACCAATCCCAATGGAAAGAACAAGCACAACAAACAGAACTGAAGAGATAACCTTCATCTTAATTTGATTTTAGAGGAATGTAACTCCTTTCTCAACTTCAATTTAATCCTGCTTAATGGCTTGATATGAGGCTATACAGAAACACATAAATATATATACATATAGTGGATAAGCATTTAAGGTTCTTTGAGTTTTTTTATTAATTTATAACCTATCTAATTTAACAGATCTAATCAAATGTAACGGACATAATTATGTTTAATGAAGAATTTAATTACTTTCATTAAAGCTATTTAATACACAATTTTGATAGTTTTATGTTAATAAGATATATTTCAAAACTAAAAGGTGATAAAAAATTTAGATATATAAATACTATAATAATAACATTTTTAGTAAAATATAATAATAAAATTAAATATTCTAAATATGTAGTTAAATTTAAAATAATTTATAATATTTTAATTTAATTATCTATATATTTATGTAAAAGAGACTTGAAGAAAACTCAACCACTAATCGAAATTTGAACATTACAATAGCTGTATATGTAAAGGAGACTTAAAGAAAGCTCAATCATCAATCAAAACTTGAACATTACAATAGCCATCGAATCTAATCAAATTTAACGGACATAATTATGTTTAATGAAGAATTTAATTACTTTTATTAAAGCTATTTAATACACAATTTTGATAGTTTTATGTTAATAAGATATATTTCTGTGAATATCTAATTTTATCCGGATTAAAAGTTTTTTTTAATTAAATAAATTTTTTTAGAAATAATGATAATAAATATACGATAATAAAAAGAAAAGTTTCTAATGGAAGGGGTGACATTGGGCTAGGCCCATTTTGGTAATAGAAGAATAAAACTAAATAATATTATAAAGAAGAAAGGGATACAGTAAAAAAATTCTTTGTTACGGGCCTATCTAAAGAAAATAAAACGGACTACGTCCATCAATGATGCAAGGAAGCAAACTTTAATAATATTAAATATGGGAAAACTGAGACAGAAGCTTGGGATGTGCTAGCTAAGTGGAGAAGCTTATCAAGCAAGTTTCCTGAATTTATAAATAGAAGAGGCAAGATTGAAACAAAAGGGGAAAGGTCATTTTTAAAAAAATCGAAGAACAGAGTCTAGAAAAAGGGGAGAAAACAAAAAAGGTAGAGAGGGAAGAAACACCATGGTGCTATTGGTTCAAGAAGTAAAAGGAAGAAAGTGATTCCGTTGGGCTGAAAAGGAGAATCGTTTACTGCAAAGTGAAGGTTGCAGAGGTATTCTTATACGCTCTGCTAATTGTGCAATAACTCCTCATGTTATCGTTGTTGTTTAAACCTTCATATAATTGCTATCTTTTTACGGTTGAATATGCTGTGTTTGCATTTTCTTCATTGATGAGATTGCATTTGGTGACCAGTATGTTATTCCCAGACAATTCTTTAATCTTCATCCTCATCACTACGTTAATTTACACCGATAGCCATTGGTTCCATCTCTTTGCAGAATTACAGACACCACAATCACATATAAATAAATAAATAGATCGACATATTTCATGCTATATTGGAAGCACAAATTATTGCAGCACAGTAATTCGTCTTTTTCTATAATCCATCAAATATACACTTGTAGATCCACACACTTAGAGATTCTCTTCTTTCGTTCATAAAATGGAATAGGCATAATACGGCACAGTCCTCACACAGAGCACGTCACACAAATCACAACATCATACAGCTCATAATATCTTAATCAACACAAATCAAGTAAAAAAAAAAAAAAAAGGTAAAAAAAAAGGTTCCTGACACGTTCATTCCTCACGCCACCGCCGACGACCTCTATGTCGTGCTTTCTGTTCGCATCGGCGTTTCGCACAAGGCTTCTTCATCCGTCTTGCCACAGTCACCTCCGGTGACGCGCGAATCCAGACATGGCGACACAGATCTGCATAGTCGCGCCACCGCGCCCTGCGGTTTAGATCGCAGCTTCGACGCCCGTCACCACCGTGTGGCTCCACCGCGCCGCCGTCTCCGCCGCATTCGCGACAGGGGAGTTGCGCCATGCCTCTAAACGAAGGTTTGGGGGCTGGAAATTGAGAATATCTGAGAGTGTTTACACACTTCCCAGCACACCACAAACGGACGCGGGCCTGGCCCATTGGCGGATCCGGTTTACATAAAAAGGGGAAGGAAATAACCCCTTTGTCTGTACCTTCGTGGTCCTGGGGTCCAAATGCCTTCCAGTCAGACTTGTAAAAAATGTTGGACTTAGTCTTCTTTGTTTTATTCATTTATTTTCTTTTACGTTGAATTTCCCTTATACATACAGTTAGTGAATCTAGCTAAAGGTTCATAAATGACGTGATCGAATAAATCGCCGACGTAAATACATGGCCTCTTACTATTTTGGTTTAATAAATGTTTTAATAATCAATTTATTTATTTTTTGCTGAAAGCTTCCGTATGATCTCTAAAACGTGTTTCCAATATGAAATTAATAAAGTAGTAACTAATAAGTTCTCAAAAATAAATAATCAAACTTGATAATGCCCATTTTGGATACACTTTCTATTTAGACATTATCAAAGTTTTAAAATGATAATCATTTTAGATGCACTTCTTATTTGGTTATCATTTTTAAAAAAAAAGATAATTTAAAATATTATTTTAATTAATTAATAAAAACTTTTAATGATAGTCACTTTGGATGCACTTTCTATTTGACTATTATAAAAGTCCTAAAAGGTGAAACGATAATCATGTTGGATGCACTTCCTCATTGGCAATTGTAGAAGCCTTTTAAATAAAATTCTAAAAATTAAAAAACAACTTTTAAAATAATAATAAAGGTTCTAGTGATATCCACTTCGGATGCACTTCCTATTTGGGTATTACAAGAACCTTAAAAGGTATATTGATAACCACCTTAGATGCACTTCTAATTTGGTTATTAAATGTGCCTTTACAATATTACAAAATAAAAAATAATAAAAAACAATCAACCAACAGAATGTTTTCTACAAAGAACTACGTGAGTCTGATTCCTTATTGCACCTAAGGATACGTAGGAGCAGGAACCCATCCCTGTCGATCTCAACAAAAATAAAAAAATTAATGTCTTTCCAAAAATAAAAATGTTTTCTTCTAAAAATAAAATTCTTAAATAAAATAAAGACATTTTCTTTTTAGAGGTAAAATAAATACTTTAGAAGCTATCCTTTTTGTAGGTTTAATTAGGGATAACCGTTTTTATGACAGACGTTGTAGGGTGCTAATACCTTTCCTACGCGTAACCGACTCCCGAACCCATATTTGGTTTCAAAGACTATTTCTTCTTTTTAAAGAGTTTTTTCCAAAGTTTTCCTTAATAAACTTTGGTGGCGGCTCCTCTGTTTTTAAATTCTTTTTCCCCATCCGGTCGTGACCCCGGTTGCGACAATTTCAAAACTAAAAGACGATAAAAAAATTTAGATATATAAATACTATAATAATAACATTTTTCATAAAACATACTAATAAAATTAAATATTATAAATATTTAGTTAAATTTAAAATAATTTATAATATTTTAATTTAATTATCTATATATTTATGTAAAAGAGACTTGAAGAAAACTCAACCACCGATTGAAACTTGAACATTACAATAGCCGTCTATATAAAGGAGATTTGAAGAAAGTTCAATCATCGATCGAAACTTGAAATTACAATAGCAATCGGATCTAATCAATTTTGACAGACATAATTATGTTAAATGAAGAATTTAATTACTTTCATTAAAGCTATTTAATACACAATTTTGATAATTTTATGTTAATAGGATATATTTCAAAACTAAAAGACGATACAAAATTTAGATATATAAATACTATAATAATAATATTTTTTTGTAAAACATAATAATAAAATTAAATATTATAAATATGTAGTTAAATTTAAAATAATTTATAATATTTTCATTTAATTATTTATCTATCTATCTATCTATCTATCTATATATATATATATATATATATATATATATATATATAAATATATGCAAAGAGACTTGAAGAAAGTTCAACTACCGATCAAAACTTGAATATTACAATAGCCATCAAATCTAATCAAAATTAACGGATATAATTATCTTTAATGAAGAATTTAATTACTTTCATTAAAGCTATTTATTACACAATTTTGATAGTTTTATGTTAATAAGATATATTTTAAAACTAAAAGATGATAAAAAAATTAGATATATAGATATTATAATAATAACATTTTTTTGTAAAAACATAATAATAAAATTAAATATTATAAACAGTTAAATATAAAATAATTTATAATATTTTAATTTAATTAATAATTAAGGATATAAATTAAAAAAATAAATTAATGTGTATATACATAAGTCCATTTTATTTTTTAATTTGTTACTTTAAAATATTTTTTGAACAATAATAATTAAAATAAAGATTTTACAAACTTGAACCTGCTCATTAATATGATATTTAATTCTATTAAATATTATTTAATGCTATATTTATATATTTAAAAATTTATTATGAAATAAAAAGTAATTATTTCTAAATTTAATATAGATATATTTTAAAATTTCTTATATATATATAATTTAAAAAATTAGTTTATAATTTTTTTTAAAAATACTTCTAACTATTTTTTTATTAATTTTGTTATCTGACTTTTTAGGAGCAAAACAATCACTTTACCCATTTCTGAGCTCAGTTTCTCAAAAATTATTAAAAATCTAAACTAAGTACTACTCACTAATACGAATGTAACTGTAAGGATCAAATTTTTAAGATTCTCATCCGGTTCTCCAAAAACAAATACAGAATAATTAGAAAAATAATTTGATAGGTAAAAAGTAGGGGTGTTACATTAATTGCTTACACCTACCATAAAACACAAAGGTAAGCATTAGGGACCCAAATACATGATTAGAAAGTTTTCTATTTTCTACCATCTTCAATGCACTGTTTTCACTAGCCACTTTTACACAGTAAATGAAATTTTCTTACAATCATCTTTTGTAGTCTTCACCTTCAATATGTTTAATTTTTTAAATATAATTTTTTTAAAATTTTACAAAATCATTTAAGGGTTTAATCAAGAACATTTTCGTGGCTAATTTCTATCAAGATTTTGATAGGACAAAGGTCACTAAAAAATTTGCCAAATATACGGGTTCGTTGAAGTTGAGTGATTAATCTTGTAGGAGTATACTATCAATATTGGGATCGCAAAAAAAAACTAATAAGTCAAGTTTAAGTTTGAATTTGATTGAACATGTAAATAAAATAAATATTTATTAAAAATATTCAGATATATATTAGGTGTATTTACATTGTGGAAGATTATTATATACTTCATTGTACACTACATTTTTAGTGTAATCTAAATAATTCTCATTCTGCTCAATAATAAGAATTTTCAATCCCTTTGGTGAAGTCACTCTTGATAATGCTACATATAATTGTCCATGACTAAAGACAAGGTTTTGGCAAATATAATCCCACATAATTCAACAATTGACCTTAGCTTTTATTTATTGTCATTGCATAACATACCTTTATTGGGAATTGCTTCCTAGGCAAGACAAAAGGCCACTTTGGATCAATAGCTGCGAGGACTATTCGTAGAATAGGTATTTTGGTGCCAATGTTACTTCCTGTTATTATTTTTGCCTCTATTATCCAATGTCCTAAATGCATGATAAGGACTCTTGTTCCATTGCACATTCCTGATGCAAGATTGATATTCCTCAACAACATAATAAGCATTCCCTCTTTCAGCTACAAACAATGATTTGGAAATCCATTAAAAGTCAAGGAGTTTAAAATGCAACTAGATACATAAGCAACTGATCAAAAATATTATCAGTTGCTTTGTCAATCTCATTAGAGCTTCTATATTCTTTGGTTGGTCCTTCAATCATGTGAATAATTATATTGTTAATTTCATCAACTATGTCATTCAAAGAAATAAATATTGCTCTTTCTCTAAGATATTCTTCATTCCACAATTGTTGTTGTAAATTTGGATATGTGCTATCCACAATTTGTTTGATTGCACCCATTAGTTTCAGTAGATATGTCTTGGTATTTTTGTCCATGATGGAACATCTTCTCCTTCCTTACAAATTGTTTGTATTTTTCCATCACCTAGTTGGAGAACCCATTTATTAAATTGACATGCCAAAGAGTTCACCTAAGGTTGACTTTCACTAACTCTCATGCTTTTGAATAGCATGAAGATTTTGCAACGATCCCATAAATAGGACTTGTTAATACATGATTGTACGATGTCTTGTTTTTGACCTTTGGTATTACAAGTAATATTTGGCGAAAATCTCCTCCCAAAAGAACTGTTTTTCCTGCAAATGGTTGAGTTGCTTTGTTTGGACATTTATAACCAATAATATCTTTGAGTGATCTATCAAGAGCTTCCAATGCAAATTTTTTAGTCATTGGTGCCTCATCCCAAATAATGAGATTTGTTTGAATGATTAGCTGTGTAAGATGAGTATTCTGCTTGATTGAGTAAATGTTGTCTTCAAAAACATCTAGTGGTATTTGAAATCTACTATGAGCTATTCTACCTCCAGGTAATAATAATAATGCAATACCTGTATTGAATTTACATATAAAAATAAAAATATAATAAATATGAAATGTTTTAAATATCTGTATATTTATTTATACACAATTTTTTTAAAATATATAAATAAAGTGATTTATATTAAATAGAGATAATTTTTAATTATTTGAAACTAATGTTGTTAATTATTTTGAAGATTTTAATTTTAATATTAGATTTGGAGGATATTAAATTTAATTTTATGATATTGTTACCCGATACACAAAAGTAATACAACTAGCAAATAAATGACTAACTTTTTTCTATTAGCTAATATATATGGGGTTTTTTTCCTAGATATAAAATGTAAAAGAATTTTTTTTTTAGATATTTAAATGGCTAAAAATATCTCATTTTTATAACATGTGGATCATATAAATCATTTTATTAAAAATATTAATGAAAATGTATAATGTGATATAAGCGATAATAAAAAACTTATAAAAAGCATAATAATGACATGAAATAATGATAAACGGAAGTTAGAATATCATAATATTTAATGTGAATAAATGTCAAAATATTTAATGTTTTATCTATTGTGACAAAGCAAAATATATATATATATATATATATATATATATATATATATATATATATATATATATATATATATATATAAAGAGAGAGAGAGAGAGAGAGAGAGAGAGAGAGAGAGAGAGATCTTGTTAATTATATATATATATATATAGAAAGAGAAGAGAGAGTATTTATTAATACATGAGATTTTTTGAAAAGCATATTTAGTTAAAATAATGTGAGTTATATTAAAAGAGTTTTTTAGGATTATTAAAAAGAGTTGGTTTTTAATTATTTTAGTGCATGTGTATCCTATAAATCATTATATTAAAAACATTAATGAAAAGAATATAATGTGATAAAAGCAATAATAGTAAAAATGTTTTAAAAGAAAAGTGGATAATGATACTAAAAGATAAAATCAGACCTTAGAATATCATAATATTTAATGTCAATAAATGTCATAATATTTTATGTTTCATTAGTTGTCTAAGAATCTAAAAATGATTACAACATTGTTCCTCAACGAATCATAAATAAATAAATTTTGTAGAAAAATAAAAGGCTTAACAATTTGATTAAAATAAGTAGCTAATGAATAATTGTATCAGACTATTAGTAGAAATTAGAATATTTTATTTTCTTGATATGTTGATATCACAATAAGTATTGTGTAGCTAAATTTCAAATTTAGTCCATAAAAAGTATTTTTTTTATGTTAGTTACCTGATGATGCAACAGTAAGAACAATTTTCTTCTTTGACCTAAGTTTTGCAATGATTGTCTTATAGAGAAAAGTCTTTCCAGGTTCCTCCATGGCTATAGACAAAATACAATCTACCTATATTATTGGTGATAGCATAAATAACATGATTATATCTCTCACGTTGTTGCTCAGTTCAGCAATGGATAACATCCTTGATGTTCCTTTTCTAAATCTTGAACATTATAATTAAGCTCTTCTCTAATAAGTCTATTATCCATGGCTTCTATGACTGAGTTATCTGGTAACGGCATTCCATCAAAATCTAAGAGATTTTTCCCATTTTTTGTTAAGATCTTGTCAATTTCTATCAAGCAATATGTTTGGATCTGTTGACTAGTAAGCTCCATACCATAGTGATGAAATAGTCATCTTTTTTGGTACACAATATCATCGGACAATCATTGCCAATTATTTTCCCAGAATCGTCTCATGTAACACCCTCACTTTTACCTAATTAATTGTTTATTTATTTATTTATTCTATATTTAATTCTGAAAAATCGAGAAGGAATCTAAAAATTCTGATCCCTATGGTTAAACTCAGAATATCAAAAACTATCTAATCGTGATTTTTAATAATTTTTCCGAACCGAAGTCGGAGAAATTAGAGAATGATGATTTTGTCCTTATTTGTCAATATTAAAGACTGACATGAGAAAAAGATTCAATTAATATTAAAATATCAATTTGAGTTTAAAATCATGTCATATGTATTAAAATATAATTTTAGAAATTTTCTAGGAATTTTCTGAAATTCCTGTACAAAATAACAAAAATACCCCTAGTTGTCAAATAACTAACTCAGTATTGGTTTGACATCCAAAAATGGTGAAAATAATATTTTTAGTACATTTCTAGATAAAATATGTAATTTTATAATTTTCATAAAAATTTGAGCATTTATTGAATTAAAATGGATTTAATATGCATTTTCTAAGTTTAAGATATACAAAATATGCTTATATAATTCGAAAAAAATAATAATAATTTAAAATTTATTTTTAGAAATTATTGTTGATGAAAAATAGTACATTTGTTCAGATTTATATTTAAATTAACTATTTTGATATTAAAAGTAAATTTATTCAAGTTTAGGTGATTTTATCGGTACCGACTAATCCAATAATGAATAAAATTTGCATTGGAAAATGTTGGGACAGCTGCTATCCCACGTTGCTGCTCTACCAAGAGGTGATTCATCACCTATATCAATATGTGTCCCTAATAAAAGAAATTAAAATTAAAATTCTGACATCATGGATGATCTCATCAATGGACACCTAAGGCCATTTTTTTCCCTAAAAATAGCCATGAATTTGAAGTAAACTCCTCACTCCTCTTCTCCTAAAAACTTCCATAAGTCCCCATAGAAAACCTCTCTCTCTTTAGAAAAATTTTCTTTTACTTTGTTGTTTTGCTAAAATTCTACTAGTTTTTCATTAACTAGTAAAAATTGTCTTTCTAGAAACTTTGCACCAACAACTTTACCAACTTTTTGAGGTAATGGGGGGAGTGGGGTTGGTTCTAAATTTCAATTACTTTGCATGTTGGTAGGAAAGGTTTCCCCCTAAACCTTTTGATGTTTAAGTTTATTAAGCTTTATAAATATTATAATGTTTAGTATTAAATTCAAGCTTTTACTAAGTTGTTATGCTGCTCAATTTTAGATAATTAAAATACATTTATGACAACTATAGTATAATTATCAAGTTGTTATATTGCTCAAATTCAAACAAATATAGTAGAATTATTAAGCTGTTATACTGCCTAAATTTTAAAAAAATATTTTTAGCTGTTATAATAAATAATTAAATTATTATATTATCAAATTTTAGTAATACTCAATTAGTTTAGCAAAAATAGTAAAAGAAATAAACCATAAATCTCATAATATGAAACTAAGTATAGAAATTATTTTATGAGCTATTTATGAATTTATTTTTAGAAAACTACTGTAGAAATTTCAGTTTAAGTTTTTATCATTCAAGTAAGGTCTAGACATACTAATAGACCATTTGTAAAAATTTCATAAACTTTAAAGCTTATTTATTACTTCTAATTGTGCTCTATAAATGCCTGTGGACACATTTTTCTTAAAAGTACTAAATTTCAAAAATTTTTGAAAAATTTCTAAAAATTCATGATAAAATTCTAATTATTTTTCTAAGCTTAAAATTATTTTTATGAAATTTTTGACCATTTTATGATTTATTTCTTAATTATCAGTCTTTATTTTAATTTGTATGTCTTTATTTTATCGAATTATTGATTATGTGCTTTAATTGAAATTATGAATTATGTGAATGATATGTATGGATCAAATCTCTGTAATATAAGGCAGAGATATTAGTAGAAATTGTACTGGTGCTCAAATTTTTGAGACCAGAATAAACCTTTAAAAATTAATAGATCAGTGAGTAATATAAAGCAAGGGACATGCAGTGGCATGATACCTTGTTAGGGAAGCTACAGTTTGGTACGCTGAGGAATGAAAGGCAAGGACCCATTTGGGGAGGTCTCGGGGGTAGGCATTGAGTGGTGAAAGTTCTAATAGCCAAGGTAGCGCCCGTGAGCTGGGATATTCACCTGACTAAGCTCGATAACCTTGACAACTGCTCAGCATTCTGAGATTGGTTTAAGAGTATACCTCTATAAATGGACGTCCTAACTGATATTTGTTCCTCATTGATGATGAGGACTATACTATGTGATGATGTTGATGAGGTATATGTATTACCAGTCACTTCCCAGGTTCTGTTGAGAACTATTACTCACTGATGGGAAGTATGGATTCATACCAAGTCAAGGGTAGTGTAGTATAACTTAGAATAAACCCTAAGTTCCCTTCATTAATTGTATTTAAATTCCTACCATACATGTGAAAGTGATTTAAAACAAATCACCTCACTCCATTATTTTTGTTATGCATGTTCAATCGTGATTATTGAAGATGGTAGCAATGCTTGATGATGCTAAGGATGAACCAGAGGACATTCCTCCAGATTATAGACCTAGTTTATATTTTTTTTTTCTTATGGGATAGGGTAAATAAATACTGTTCTGTATAGGATCTTTTTGATGTATGTATTGGGTAAGGTAGTATATGTCTTTTGATGTACTTTGTTTTCTCTGTGACTATTATGTATTACTCAAACCATGATGTACAGTTAAATATATATATATATATATATATACATAAGCAGCTTTTATCATTTTACTTCTATTTCTAAATTCTGTTTTTCTATTGTCGGAAAAAAAATTACTCACATTTTCATCAACTTAAAATAATAATTAAATTAATAAGAATTGTATTGAGAATTAAAGGAGTGTTACATCTCACATTTGTTACTTCACTGAAAAGAAGGATAGTTACAAATAATTCTTGCAATTGAGAACCTGTGGCCCAATTAGCAGCCTCATTCAATGCATCATTTCACTCTTTGTCATCATTCAACAGTCCAAAAGCATAACATGCTTCTTTAAAAGTTGTATATGTAATGCCTTTGACTCTCTTTATCTGTGCATAATTTTGTGGTCCTCGAACAATATTTAACAGAATTCTCAAGTAATATCACTCACTGCATGTTGGGTGTGCATAAAAAATTCTGCAAATTATTCTTCCATCTTGTCTTGTTTTCCACAACTTTTTTTTGTCATCCCAAACAAATTTTGTTGGGAACTCAAAATATGTTAATTGGCGTGCTTCTAGGCTTATGGAATTCATTCTCATCCATTCAATAAACATTGTTTGTTGGTTTCTTTCTCTTGTAATGATTGTTGACAATTGGTCTGAATCTCTCAGTGTGATTGAGTTTTCTCTTAGTAAATGAAACCTCAATCTCATTACTGATGGTGTTCTATAATGTATATCAAAATTGAATATTCACCAGCAAGCTTCACATGCAGAGACATACCTGCAAGTGATTTGAATTAATAGATTAATTAGTTATAATTTAGTAAAATATTTGTTTAATTTAATAATAATTTTGATATTATAATTTTTTTAAATTATATATATAAATATATATATATATATATGTATATGTATATTAAAGTAAATATATTATTAAAGTAAAGAAAGGAAAAAATAAATAGATGTGTCATAATATATATATATATATATATATATATAAGAGAGAGAGAGAGAGAGAGAGGAGATTACCATATGTATATATATAGAGAAAGATAAATCTACTTAGAAATATTTTTAGAAGATATATTTATTAATTTTATATAGTTTATTTTAAAATATTTAATATCTAAGTATAAAATAACTGAAACATAATTCAAGAATGTATACTTATAATGGTAATATTTAGTTATTTTAAAAATAATTTATAATTATTGCTTTATATCATTTGACGTTCAAATAGTGAGTAAAATATTTTGAGTATTGAAAAACAAATATGATTATTAAATATATTATTAAATTTGAAGCATTAGTCTTAAAATAATTATTTTTTTATATCAATTTAAAGACTAAATTAGAAAGTATATTAATATGAAAAATTATCTAATTATTGAAAAATATTAATGTTTGAATATTAATAAGTTAGTCATGCATTTGTAGCTATATTTTAAGAATGTAAGATAAATATTTGAAAATAATTGAGGTGTTATTTACAATATTTGACATTGGTAAATATAAGATATTTAATTTTAAAAATAATAACCACACTACAATATACCTGCAATCCAAGTATGTTTTGATCTCATCAACTTCTGTTATGGCAGTTGATTTTGTTGTACCATGGGCCAAAACATTTTCTTCTATTAACAATGTTGCTCTATCTGGGCCTTTATGGATATACTTGAACAGATACTTTATAGCTCTTGACTTGTTACACCATTCAACACTTAGATGTGCTTGATATGGGACAACATATCAATTATTTAAGTTTACATCACCTTTTCTCACATGTCTTCCATTGTCCCTCCTTCTATATGTGGGAAATCCATCTTTATCTATAGTTGTTTTACTTAAAAACTTTTTTGGATAATTTTTGTTACAAAATCCATCAATCATGCATGGTGCATTTATTTTTTTGAAGCTCCACATGGTCCATGTAACATGAATTGTATTATAGCATTAAATCCCATTGGATCATCTACTTCAGATGATATTTCTGCTGTAATTATTTTATCTATGTCTTGTGGTGTTGTATACTTATTACTTTGGTGCAACCATAAAAGAATGTGAGCATGGGGCAAACCTCTTTTTTGGAACTCTATAGTGTATATGGCTGGATAAACAAAAATGAAATTGATAATTACTAAATGAGTAACAAAACATTAAGAAAATGTTAAAGGATTAAATAGATAACATTATATTGATTTTGTATAACTACATTATAATTAATATGAATGAGTCAAGTATAAAAATATGAATATTCACCTTATATAATTTGAGCAAAATGTTGTTCCTCCACAATGAATTTCATTAATTGGTCAAGTTTCATCTTGAAAACTCTAGTCTTGATATCTGGTTTTTTTCAACAATTTGTCCCGGTACTTGATCAAGCATATATTGAACCTCGACCCACTTTGGATTGGCAGTAAATGTCATGAAAAGATCTAGATTACCAAAAGTACGACATATGGCCATAGCATCTTGATAGTTTTGAACCATATATTTAGGACCACTTGTAAAAGAAGAAGGCAATACAATTCTCTTACCAGTAGCAGAAGCTATGGTATCCCCACGAACTACTACATCACATACATTCTTATATAGCTCTATGCGTAGCACTATTTGATTTTGTCTAACCCATCGCAACTGATTTTCTTCTATAGTCGTGTATGCATCAACAATATATTGTTGGAATAATCAACCTGCAAAAATAAGTGTCTTTCCTTCAAAACTTCTTTGTTGTATTTGGTATGCGCAATATTCTCTCATTGTGACATTGTTTCATTTTGTCTTTCTTTTCCCATCATTTTCACAATATGGGATTTCTAAGTGAAAACCATCCTCACCATACGAAAATAACAATGGATATTGCATTGCCATAAAAAAAGGATGTAACTCAGATATTCTTTGTAAGCCTTCTATTTTATGCTCTATTACTATATCTCTTCTTCCATTAGATTGTCCAAAATCACCAATAATGAGAACAACAATTTCTATTGCTATGGGTCTACTATATTGTTTTCTTTCTATTGATCTTGTGCCAAATAATTTGATATGTACATTTGTTGTGTCAGATGCAAATAACCTATCTCTTGTCATTTGGAATACCTGGGCAATGGGATTATGCTTGTCAAGCATATCTTTTAACTTCTGAACAATGATCACATCAAGATCGTCTACATTTGTTCCATCTCTTAAACAACCTAGTCTATTTTGGACTTTATTCTCTGTATCATAGACATAAAGTTGAGAAAATTTAGGATGTTTTCCCTCTTCAGGTATGAGTCCTCTAACTCTGTGGTAATTTTGACCACTTATCTTGAACACGTATGGACCTAGTTGTAAGTTGATTTGGTGGTCCATTTTTGCACCCATAGATGTGAAAGAAAAAATAGAATTATATGCCCAAATTTTGCTTAAATTTAGCAGAGCTTCAACCACCTTCATAACTTAAAAGTCCTTTCAAAATCTCTGGAGGTTCATCAAGAAATGGCAGTTTGACTTTTCCTTGTTGGTAGCAAAGAGAATATTTTGGTTTTTTGGGTCTATAAGGATTATCTGTTCTTTCCTCATACCACATGGAGCTTCCACAATGTTCACATAAAAAATTTGGAAAGCCAACGTCCATATAAGTTGGTCCATTATGCAATTTGTTACTATAGAAATAAAATTTAGTAATTTATAAGTGTGTTGTGTTATAAAAAAAAATTGTTTACTAACCATGCACATTTTGAATATTTCTTGAATTTCTTTTTCTTTTGTTGGTTTTTTGGGAAGTCCCTGCCTCATTGGATATAAATGTTCTTGCTGCAAAAGACTAAATAAATTAATCAAAATATTTTATATTATGATTAAAGATAAAAGTGAGGATAAAATTACATTATTTACATTAATTTGTTTCTTAATAACTTTATATATCATGTTTTAAGAGAGAAGTAAGAGTTGATTTAATTTCTTTATAATATTATCATGACCCACGTTATTTTAAGAGAGAAAATGAAAATTATATACAATGATAGGATAATTTTATTCTTATAATAGAAATAAATTTTTATTTAGAAATATATATATATATATATATATATATTATTTTTATTTTAAAATGTGTTATATAAACTATTTTTTTAAATGATAATAAAAACTAAAAAATAAGGTATGTTTTATAATATATAAATGAAAATTTTCATTGAATAAATTATTTATGATATATATAGAATCATATGAAAAAAAATATTTTGAATTAATATATGTCTATATATTGCAATATTATATTTTAAAAAATATATTATAGTTAACAAATATAATATTTAACAATATTATGTATCATTTATATAATAGTATTTAATAGTTGATAAATGATATACTATATTTAATGAATACGGTAATTAAAAATATATAAAGAATAAATATTTTACTTATACATTTATTTCAATAGTACATTAATACTTATGTTATATATAAAAAAATCATTGTAATCTTTTGTTGAATAACACACACAATATATATACATATAAGGAACAAATATTTTACTTATATAATACGGTAATTTATTAATTTTGATTAATACTATATAAGGAATAAATATTTTACTTATATATTATTTAAATAGTAAATTATTAATTATGTTAAAGTAGTTATATATATATATATATATATATATACAGAGAGAGAGAGAGAGAGAGAGAGAATATAACTTACATGACTTAATAAAAAATTATATGTCTTTATTTTTTAAATAAGTTTTCCAATTTTATAATATACAGATAAATAATTTCCATATATATGCATTTTAATGTTAAATAAATTATTGTTATTTGGTTTGTAGATGGTATAAATATGTTTATTGATTTTGTATACATTTAAACAATACCATTTAGGTAGAGAAGATACAATTGAAAAAAAAAAAATATTAATAACATAAATGCATGAATTCTGGTTCATATTTCTTGATTGAATATTTATTACCAAATTTTCTACTTTATTTCTTGAAAAAAAATAACCCTTTCTTCATTTTCAATTTTCTTTGTGTTACTATTTTTTCCTTCACATCACTAAGTAAGATCACAATGAACTTGGTTTCCTGCAATATATAAAATTGAGCATGATTTATTTATCCAAAATTAAAATAAAATTATGTAATTTATGCATTTACATGAATTATTGCTAAAATAAAGTTTGTCTGTATCTATTTCAATAAAAAATTTATAAATTAATAGTGATATACCTGAATTGTAGATGTGAGCAGGTGCTTTGTTCATTGACTTGCTTTGTTATTCTTTGGTTTGAATTGTGAAAGGTTGAAATAATCAAATATTAAATTATTAATAATTTCAAAAAATAGTAAAACATAAGTTTTATCTAAAGAAATGTTTATTCTATTATGAAAGAAAATAACTAAATATCCTTAAAAAAAACTAAATTTTTGTAATTTTGAAAATAGACTTACTTGGTATAAGCTATTGTGTCGATTTTTCCTTCAAGTTTTTTCAATTGCTACAGAAACATTTATAGTTGCGATGGTTGTTAAAAAAGAAAAATAAGGTGTTGTATTGTTGTCAATTTTTTAATACCATAATAAGTCATTATGATTTTTTTATGAAAATTGATTTTATATTTGGCTGTTACAATTGTGAATAAATTATATTTATTATTGTTGTTATCATAATTGAAGTTTTTGAATTTAAAAATAATTATAGTCCACTATATTTATTATTGTTATTATTATAATTGACTATTTTAAATGAAAAAAATCATTTTTATCATCATTAATCAAAATTAATTTCATATTTAGCTGTTATAGCTATTATGATAATAATTGACGGTTACAAATGAAAAGAAATCGTTATTATAAACAGTATTTAAAGTTTGATTAAACTAATAATTGGTAAGAAAGCGCTAATAATATTTAAGAATTATAAAAGTAAAAAATAACCAAAACCATTTAAAAAATATTTAATTTCATATTTATGTTTAACCTGATAAATTAATAACAATGTTATGTATTATGATTTCTAATCAAAATTAATTTCATATTTATCTATCTTATATCAAAATTAATTATGATTTCGCTAACCTTTTCCAATTTAAATGCGGTGTCAATGTGTGTTCAGATAGCAAAAGTGGGACTAAGTTACTTCACTATGTTATTATTGTATTGAATTTACTTCACTATATTATATGTTTTTGACTAAGTTAATGATATTATCTTTGTATAGTAATTATTATTATTATTATTCTCATAATAACAATGATAAATATATTTAAATATAATTCTTTCATATTCAAAACCACTAATTATCATAACAACAATGAGTAAAAATTGGTATAAATTTATTTTTTTTCTTCATTCATCTTGAACTTTCAAAAACATTTTTTGCTCTTTAACTTCCAAATTCTCCTTATGTTCCTTAACTCCCAAAATGTCCTTTTTCTCTTGAACTTCCAAAAACTCCTTTTGCTACTTATTAGGTGATTCTTCTTCATCCAATTGTAACCTCAAAAAATTTAGTAAAAAAGATGAAGGTAACATTTCATATGCATTAAAATATAGTGTATAATTAATTTTTGAAGTGCATTAAAATTTACAATATGCATTATACCTTAATCTCCTTATCTTTTTTGGTAAATTAGTTGCTTTGTTAGTTGGGGACCCACTTGAAGAAGCACTTAAATTCTCCAAGTTTTCTTCTTTTTCAACCTGAAATTTATTTAATTATGCAACAAAATATATATTATGAACTTAAATGTTTCAAAGTAATAGAAATTGAACATTATTGTAGTCAGTACCTTAACCATTGGGTTTAAAATTTTATTTGCAGTGAAACTTTGCCTTCCACGACTTTCAAAATAAGTTCTCATTTTAACTTGAAAGATATGTGTAGAGCCTATAATTTTTAGAAGTTGTAGAGGTAGATTGAAATCATCTTCATTTTCCTATATAAATAGAAAAAAAAGGATTAGTTATATTATTTTGTAACTTTAAATTTTAAAACTCAACCACTAATTTTTTTTTTATAATTTTAATTTATTACAAAGTTTGAAAGACTAATATAACTATATTAAATGTAAAAATTAAAAATGACTTATATACCTCTAGTTTAGGTAGAAAAAATACTCTTAACAACCTCTTATATATATATATATATATAGGGGACATATCTAGTGAGAATGTCATATTTATATGAGAGTGAGAGGAGTAAATATAGGCCGTACAACCATATATAGATGGTTATGATTTAATGTTATGTGACCATTTAAAAAGTCATGTGACTTTTTAAAAAACTTACATGACTTTACATGGTTTAATCTTGACCATTTATAACAAGATCTAATGGTCAATATATATTCCTCTCACTCTCATATAAAAAAAGCCCTCTTACTAGACACATTCCCTATATATATTAATCCTTAATTATTAAGTAAATTAAAATATTATAAATTATTTTAAACTTAACTACATATTTATAATATTTAATTTTATTGTTAAGTTTTACAAAAAATGTTATTATTATAATATTTGTATATCTAATTTTTTTATCGTCTTTTAGTTTTAAAATATATCTTATTAACATAAAACTATCAAAATTGTGTAATAAATAGCTTTAATGAAAGTAATTAAATTCTTCATTAAACATAATTATGTCCGTTAAATTTGATTAAATCCGACGGCTATTGTAATGTTCCAATTTCGATCAATGGTTGAGTTTTCTTCAAGTCTCTTTTACATAAATATACTAGATTTTAAACTCGTGCGTTGCATGGGTTTGTTGAAGTTGAGTGATTAATCTTGTAGTAGTATACTATCAATATTGTGATTGCAAAAAAGAATAATAAGTTAAGTTTAAATTTGAGTTTGATTGCACATGTAAATAAAATAAATATTTATTAAAAATATTCAAATATATATTAGGTGTAATTACATTGTGGAAGATTATTATATACTTCATTGTACACTACATTTTTAGTGTAATCTAAATAATTCTCATCTTGCTCAATAATAAGAATTTTCAATCCCTTTGGTGAAGTCACTCTTGAAAATGCAACATATAATTGTCCATGACTAAAGGCAAGTTTTGGCAAATATAATCTCACGTAATTCAACGATTGACCTTGGCTTTTATTTATTGTCATTGCATAATATACATTTATTGAGAATTGCTTCCTACGTAAGACAAAAGGCCACTTTGAGTCAGTAGCTATCATGACTATTCGTGGAATAAGTATTTTGGCGTTGTTACTTCCTATTATTATTTTTGTCTCTATTATCCAATGTCCTAAATCTTATGGTTGGTGATATTTATAAAGGTGTTTTTTGCAACAAAATATTAATAAAAATTGGTTAAATATGTTTAGCTTTACAAACATGAATAAAATATAGTTTATAGTATTAAATATAAATAGGATAATATTTTCTTAAATATAAATGTAGGATAATGAAAGGTCCTATAATTCTATTTAAATTTTTCTTAAATATGAACATAGGATAATGTGGTTTGCATAATGATTAAAAAAGTAGGTTTAAATATTATTAAATATTTAATATAAATAGGAACCATATTATGTATATAAATAAGATGATTAAAAAGGACCTCATACTACGCGTAGCAAAACTGTTGGAGATAGACAGACATTGAAGACTCTATTGTCGAAGGCATTTGTTGACCAAGAGTAAAAGGTTTATGCAATTCATGACATTAATTTATTATGCATGTAAATGCAATTAGTTAAATAAGTATGTCTATCTGCACTAACATTTATTGTTTTTTTTTAAATTTTTTTAAATAACTTTCTATGATAGTTAGAATGATGATTTCCTCATCTGCATTCGTAATGCATGGATTATCCTAAAATTAAGAATGTTTCTATAGCATGTGGCGTTAATTATAGTTTTAGTAAATTATTTACCCATTGTTTGACCTATATTTTAATATAGATGACAGCTGCATGTTACTATGGTGACCTATAAAAGCATGTTTGTTTAGTTACAAAAAATAGTTGACCATTAAAAAGAAGCTATCTTTTTTAGTACTAAGAGAAAGAAGCTAGCTTTTCATCATCAAATTTGGTTTTTTTAATAGAAAGGATTGAGAATGAAATTTTTGAAACAAAGTCCTGTAATTTTAGACATTTAGAAATACTAAGTGGGAAAAAGGTGTTTTTAAAAAGTGCATATTACACTTACTTGGGATTTACAAGTAAACTTATACTTTAATAAATTAAAAAGAAAAGTGGGGTTGGTGCATGTAGTCTGTAACAATACAATTTGGGCCAGAGGTACAGGTCAATTTAATATAATTCAATTTGTTTTTTTATTATTATTTGAATGTAACATCAATCCATAAACTTTTACCTTTTTTACCAAGGACTTTTGACTTTGCTTTTGAATTTGCATTCTAGTTTGAAGTCTACAAATATTAAGGGTCTTATTTTTTGGGGTCATGTTCTTCTATTACTTTGTACTAGGTGGTATAATAAACATGGAGTCTTAGGAGGGTTATGTGAAACTCTAGACCATTGTCATGCATCTTGTACTACTTCACGTCGACTGGACATACCATGTGCTTCATAATCTAGTTCACTCTAGTAAATAATATTTTTTTTAAAAATAAATAGAAAAAATCTCTAATTAGACGTGGTATTTATACAAATTTTGTATGCAAAAGTAAATTTCAGCTTTTATAATTATTTTAATTAAATATTTTTTTTATAGGTCATCAACTTGCTTACTTGCATCCTAACTTGTCAAGAGCGATCTATTGATGGTTATGTAACCTTTTGGTATCTACCAACAACTGTTGTGGTATAAACTACTAAACGCACTTTTTACATTCTGGCGATGAATATTTATCATGTACAAAGTTAAATTATATTTCGTAATAAAATTAAAATTTCAGCAATAAGCTTTGGGTTGGACCACTCATCAGAAATTGTGATGGACTTCTATCAAAAGGACTACATGGGAAAATTTGAATATCTCAACAAGGTCTTAACCAAATTTGTGATGTCAAAAATAAGTTATTTCTGTATATTGCACATATCAATTTTATACATAAATTGATAATGTTTTAAATATTGTACTATGTAGATTTTCATCCCAATCAATGACATGCAATTTCTTTGGTATTTGCTCATTGTTGATGTGACAGAAAGGAAACTTGTTCTGCTAGACTCTAAACCGAACCCAGAAAAAAATGCTGAAAGAAGGAGATATGTCAGAAAATTGGTAAAGTTTGCAGCATTTAAATAAAACAAGCCTTTTACAAAAAATGACTAACCATATATATTATGTTGCAGGCAATTTTTCTAGAAGAAATGCTGCTGCATGATTCATTTTGCAAGTCTCAATATACAAAAAAACCCCACATTTCTGATTTTGCATTAGTAGTACCAGATGACATTGGGCAACAACTTCCTGACTTGTAAGAGATAATTCAACCTTATTTCTGTCCATTATATTGACACTGTTAAAATTATTAATTATGTTTGCAAACACGTTCACAATGTTAGAAATGATTGCGGCATATGGGTTGCGAAATGGATGATGGAACGTGGGTGGTCAGAGGATTACAAAATCAAAGTAATTTTTACATACCTTATAAAACTTTATTATAGTTTTATTAATTTCTAACATATAATCACACCCTTTTCATCATTTAAATGGGCAGGTTGATAATGAAACAAGAATGAAGCTTGCATTGGAATTGGTTCTGAGTTCACATAACACCCAAAAGAATGAGGTGATAAAGCTTGCTGCAGGAAACTGGAAAAACTTGGAGGAAAAGAAGAAACGTATATCTGTTTCTTAACTTGGACAATGTTGGTTTTAATTTATGTTGGTCATTGGAAGGGTTTTGAGTATTCAACAATGTTGCTATTGGTTTCATTTGTTTTCTCCGATGAAGACTTGTTTGTGTTTTGTTGATCATGGTAATCTTTTTTTGAATGTTTTAAAACTATGAACAATATGTTTGACTAAAGTACAATTTTCCCACGTGTTCAAATGTGGTTTGGATGTCGATATTTTTTCTTATTGGTTCTGTTTGTTTTATATATAGTCACGTACTTCTTATTAATTTGTTTAAGTAAGAGAAGAGAGTGAAGAGAGGGAGATTAGAGAAAGGAGAGGGAGCGGAGAGAGATAGAACAGAGAGGCTACTAAGAAATAGAAAACAAAAAGAGAGGAGAGGGGGTGAGGAGAAAGAAAGAAGCGAGAGAAAAAAGAAAAAGGAGAGAGAGGGAGAGAAGAGAGGGGAGAGAGAGAAGAAATTAAAGAAAGAGGAGAGAGAGGGAGAGAGAAGAGAGAAAATAAATATAGAGGTAAGAGAAAGTAAGTATGAAAATTTTAAATTCTTACTTTTTTGATAGAATTTAAAATTCTACAATTTTAGATAATCAAAATACCTTCATAAATTACTAGAATTTTAATTTTTTAGTAAATTTCTTATCTAAACAACATATTTCACCACAAAGTATTTTAAATTTTTTATAAAAATGAATTATTCTCTTAAAATTCCTCATCCAAACACAAAAAGAAAAAAAAATCACTTTCAAGGTTTAAAAAATTCCGAGAGATAAACTGAAATCTTTGTTTCTAAACATTTCTGAATTTTTTAAATCTGTAGTTTTGGACGTCATAATGAAAATTCAAGTCTGGTAATAACATTTAAAAAAATTTCTTTAGACAATCAAAATTAATTGATGCTTTTTGTCCCGCCCCAAACTTGCAACCTTTAGCTCCAATTCAGTAGATATTTTTAATGGAGTGGAAATCAACATTGTTTACTTCTTTGACAGATATATTTTATCCCTATATTTATTGGAATAAATATAATTAACTAGCTTGAAAATTTATATTATTTAGTAAGTTTTCCTAATGTTTTTGGGGACTAATTAAGATTGAGTCAAATTGACTCCAAAATTGTAGAAAAAAAATCATAAACAATAGAAAAAAAACTTTACAAGAAAATAAAAAAAAAAGGAAAAGAGAAAGACATGATAAGAAAATAACATTGCGTAAAATAACTTAAGCACTAAGAAAATAGAAGGAAGATTGCAACTGAGAAAACAAATTTACCCAACAAACTAAAGAGATAGAACCATAATTCCCAATGACAAAGTACTCTTCATGAAATGGATGCCAAAATTATTGCACCACGTTAAGAATAATTTTCTTTGAAGTCCCAATCCTCACTGCTGACAAATATTAAATATAAGCAACATATTTGGTGGGAATTCAACTTCAATAGTGAATAACGATAATAGAAATTATTGCATTAACGAATAGAATTTAGTTAACATGTATTAACTCAAATTTTATCAAAAAAAAATGTATCAACTCAAAAATGTTTTTTCTATCATCATCTAATTATAGATTACTATATATGGTTAAATTATTAACTTTTGCAATAATTATTTTAAAAGACATATCTATGTTAATTTTTAATTAGTTGACAGTATATGAATTTTAACATTAACAAGATATGAAAATTAAAGTCTAAGAATAATACACACACCGTGAAGCATTATTAGAGATTTCACTGTAAGAATCCCTTAATATATAGTGATAAAGGGGAAATAATTCGGAAAAAGATACAAGACGTCAACAAAAGTACCCTACCACCAAAATTTCATATTATTCAAAAATTATTTGATATTTTATTAATTAACTTTATTTTAATGTATAATGTATTTTCAAAATAAAAGTAAGTGTTGACAATGAAATTATATATTTAATAGTGGTGGTATAATAGCACTTATTATCAAGTATATATTATATTTTTGAGGTATACTATGGTGTGTACAAAAAGAAAAAGATAAGGAATACTGTAACAATTTTGCTGAAACAAAATCATAATATTTTCTTCAGAAATACAATGATGCCATTTCTTTCTAAAATACTATTAATATGTATTACAAATGATTTTATGTTCTCTCATTTTCATGCTATAATAGGTTGTCTCTCGAGTAAAGCCCTACATTTGCTTTATGCCACTGAGAATGGATGAGGGGTAGAATCAAATCTAATTTAACTTGGCTGATTTCACCAAGAGAGCGTATGGTACTAATTATGTAAAGACACTGTGAGCAAACTGTCTCCATAAAAGGATATGCTTCTCTTATCACTTCTACTTTGAAGAGGAACTCCCTCTAGATCGAGTTCAAATTGTACCTTCTAGTGCAAGTTATCTTATGGACGACTAGTTCTTTCATGTTTATCTTTTCTTGACAAGTATATGCCGAGTCTTATTATTTTTAGTTTTTTTTTAGATAAAATCTCACCTTGTGCTTATCATCATATGAAAATCATGAAAATGTGTGTAGGAGGAATGATATTGTATGTTATTTTATAAGCAAGCTACATATAGTTCTACTAGTTAACTTCTTTATTCCAAAATATGTATCTACTAGCGTTTAACTTGTGCTATGCACAGGACATATATTTGGTTAAAGACTTAAAGATATTTTTATATATTTTATTTAACATATTCACAAAATTATATGAGAAATTTATGTTTAAAAATGTTAAAAAAGATTTAAATTATGGCTAACATTAATGTTTTTGTAATTTTGAAATGTGAAATGATAAAATAATTCAATTATTTTACATATATATTGTAAATAAAAATAAATGTCATTAATTTATAATATTAAAGTTTATAATTTAAAATATAAAAATAAATTAAATTAGTTATAGACTATTGAAATCAAATATTAATTAAAATAAATTACTTATTATTTTAATCTTTAATAGACAACTTACATTTCGTTAGCACTTATGTAAGATTAATTATTATACGATTTTAGTATTAAAGAAAAAAGACTATGCACTAATAGTGTAAAATTGTTTTACACTATCATCCAATCACAAACTATCATATATAATAACTTGTTTGACTTCTACAATAAATACTTTAAAAGTCATATCAATAGTGATTTTTGATTGGCTGATTGCGTAAAATTTTTTACAGTGACAGTGCATAGCCATTAAACTCTTAGTATTATCTCTTACTTGTGAGAAAAAAATGTACTAACTATTAAGTTGTCTAATAGCATTTTTTCTCATTAACATAATCATGCAATATTAGCTAATCATAGAAAAATATATTAGTTGTAATAATAAATACTTAAAAGAATGATATTATTGTCCAAATATGTCAATTAGTTTTCCATTAAGCATTTTGAATGATATTATATGTCGTAAGTATATTAAAATTAACATAATATAACATCAATAAAATAAAACTTAAAAATAAAATATTTTAATTTACAGTAAAATTATATATTTTAAAGAAAATAATAATATAATATAATATGTGTAATTGGAGTAGTATACAAGCTTAATAGTCTCATTTTTACTTTTTAAAAAATTTATATGAATAAATATTTTCCATTTATTTGAATATTTAAAAATATTATATATTTTGAATTATATAGTGAAAATTATTATACCCATGAGTTTTATACTAATTGTGTATGATATAAATATTCACACAATTTTAAATGAGTTTATCATATAGTATATATCATTATTAATATATTTAATAATAAAAATAGTCTTATATTTAATGGGAAATTGTTTAAGTTCATTATAAAATAGATCTATTTTAAAAATACCCTTTCTAATTGTTTTATATAGTTTTATAAAATAATAATATAATGTTAATAAGTACGTTAAAAAGATAATTGCGTATAAGAAGAAGGGTATAAAAAGAAAATTGTGTATAAGAAGTAGGGTATAAAATAAATTACACTGATATTTCTTGAAATTTTTTTATATTACACACGATACCCCTCCTTTTTCTATCTTTACACTAACCCCATTAATTGTTTAAAAAACATTATACTTACATCTTTTGTACAATACACTAACCTTCTTAATTGTTTGAAAAACATTACATCATGTACCCCTATAAAGGAGATTGTTGTAAATGTTAAAAAATCAAGAGGATTACGTGCAATCAAAGAAAACTTTAGGGTGTGTCAATGTAATTTACTCAAAAAAAAAAAGCATTATACAATAAATAGTAAAACTTTCCAAATTTGGCATGGTCTTAAATGGGTGTAGGAAAAGCTACCTCTTAAAAGTTTGACACTTGTCAAAAGTTTCCTTTAAATGGTTTTTAAATATATATACTATAGATTGGTGAATTTACCTTACATGATAGTTTGTAATTAGACAACAGTGTAAAAACCCTTTGTATTGTCAGCATATATAGTATTTACTCATTTTAGAATGTCCAAATCATACATAGATACACAACTACAACATATAAATTATCATTAATTATGTGATAGAGTTGAAAAAAGAATGCACACTCAAGTTCATGTTAAGATCCATGATTATTCAGTGAAGAAAGAGAGATTATGTTAGAGAGAACTTTGTGAGAGAAAACTGAGTTTCAAGAGAATGATTTTGATTTTTTGAAGGGTGGAACCATGCAATACCAGACACGAGATAGATCTTCCAAAGAACAAGGCTTTTTTTAAATAAGCCAATTCATTTAGGATCCTTTGGATCCACTCTTTTTCCTATTCGAAGATCGACCTTTTAACTCTATTTTTTCACATTGATAATTCTCTACAAATGAAGAGATGTCAAGGGGACTTCGTACTTCCCAAATAGATGTTCCTACATCTATATATAAACATTGGTTTATCAAGAATATGCAAAAAAACATTTTGAATTGTTGATTCATTGCCAAAGATGGCTTCTATCTAATGAGTGTTTGTGACTAAATTGCTTAATGGAGATGCAATTTATCTCATCAGATGAGGATAAGGACCTCTCAATAGGATACTAAAACTAAATGATCTAACTCATCACAGGCCACTCTTAAAACAAAGCCTAATACAATGTCCATCAATAGCTTGGTGCCATAATAATAACTATTGACCATAATTAAAATATTTATAATAAAAAAATAGTTCATAATAATTGATTAATGTCATTCCACAAAATAGATTAATTATTTAATTCATCTAACATCTAAGTTGTGCTAAATCTAATAAGAACTTCTACAACTACTCGTACCAATCACATTAATTTGTAGGATGCCTTGATGCTTGTCTTTGTAATATTGGAAGTCAAATTTGATAATGATTTTTGCTTTTATATGATAGTGTCTAACCGAAGAAAGAGGATGATAGTCTTTTAAATATATTGCATTAATCATGTATATGCCTAATATTTGGTTATTATACGAAGGTTTTCTTTCTCTGCTAAAGAATGATGTATAGAAATGCGGAGTATTAAGTACATTCAAAGCAGTCTAAACTAATGAGAAGTTATGTTTTCATTTCAAGTAAAGACAGGAGCTGCAATGTATACATATCATTTTCCCCTCATGGTTGACTATTCATTTTAATTTCATGGGAGTACATTAATTGTGGTACATTTTTGTTACATTTGGAGAACTATATATAAGCATCACATGCCAGCATTATACATCATAATGTCCAAAAAATACAAAATAAGCTCTTGTTTAACTTAATGTAATGTTTTAACTAATTTTTATTTGTTTTTTGAGTTTTCCTTCTTAAAAAAGAAGTTAGGATAAAAACAATTTTAGAAAAGTTTTAAAAAAATTAAAAAAAAAAGTTTTAAAGAGTAGAGAAGCTGAAAGAAAAAAAGGTGAAATACTATTTAGATGCTTTTGCGGTGTCCAACCAAATGACACATAAAGGTAAAAAAATTATTTTGGTGATTATGTTATTTATTGTTCTTTAATGTATTTCAGGAACTTAACTGCAAACTTAATATAATTAATAGCAGTTAATAAAAGTTTCTCTAAATTATAAACTTAAAAATGATAAAAAGTATAATAATCTTTTAAAAATTTTCAAACAAAGACTTTGTTGAAAGATTTTTAAATAACCATAGGAAGCAATAAAATAATTTAATTTCAATAATCAGGTTGAATATGTGCGCGTGTTTTACTTATTTATTAGACATGAAAGATGCTATTTTATCTCATCATTCAAGAGAAGGGTCAAATATGCATAACGAGACAATGATCTTTCTAAGTTCAGCATTGAAGGTTGAAAACAAAACAGTTTAGCACTACAAAAGTTCAGGACTTGAGGATTGCAGTATTGATTAGTCCTGTAGGTATCTGAGAATTAAAAAGATTAAATCTAGATCAAGGATTTTAAGTTATGTATGATTAAATCTGTATAGGATTAACTCATCTAAAATTCAAGACTGTAAAACATAAGGACGACTTACAACTTGCAGCCAACTCAAACTAGTTACAATGATGCTTTTGGTTGGATTCTTCGGATAAATGACATCATATTAAAGAAATACATTTTCGAGCTTTAAGTTTTAGACCTTCATAATGAAATAAATTAAATTGTATATTGCTCAATACACAGCTCTTTAGTCAATCAGAAAAAAAAATTAGGAGTTAAAATTGCTTTTAAATATATTAAGCCTTTGCAATTTAAATCAAACAACAATTAGCTTTTTAGAAGTCACTTCTTCAAATTGTTAAATATACAAAAAACCAGTTATCAATGACACAATAATTTCTCATAAAAAGTTGGGAAACAAAACTCGACTGTGAAATATCTTACCTGATGAATAACTCAGACATTGACAACCACAAAGAAAAATTGGGTATAAAAAATAATTATTTAGTGATTACCAAGAATCAAATAGCTAAGTAGAGCCCTTTAGATGTTTCATTATTATTGATTTTAGAAAATAAACAAATTTGAAATTTTAGAAATGTACTTGCATGCTGTAACCTCTGTAATTGATAATTTAGTGAATTCCAGATAAAAGGAATGTCCATCATCTTGTTAGAAATTTAGCCATACATTCTTTATAATACAGAAAATGACAGATATTCATTCATATGTTTGCACGCATAACTACTGTCTAAAATATACTAGAGTAACCATCTCCCAGGAATTAGTTCCTCTGCATTGCATCAACTACCTGCATTCAAGAACTTTCAAATACTCTGGTAGGAAGTTGGTCATCCTCCAATCAGATTCATGGTTCTGTATCTTTTTCATCGCCAGAACATTTGAGTCTCACTTCCTTCATTTTCCTCGTGTCCTGATTATCAGCAAACATGATTACTAAATAAAACAATGTATGTAGACAGAATTCAGCTAGAAGGTGGAGCACTATGATATTAGCAAATGTTGCATGTAAAAAGGAGTAGACAAAAAAGTGATAGTTTGTGAAAGAAAGTGGAGGCAGACACAAGTAAAAGTAAATCTTATTGTGTTAATCTATTAATGCCTGAGATATAAAATCTACGAGACTTCATAGATTATTACTCAAAGTCATCTCATCTGTGTAAGTTGAGAGCCATCCTCCCCTAACAAACATTGATCAAATTAGGTGTCACTTATGCTACTATTGTTAGCTAACTAGAGTAAAAGTGTGAAATATGTCCACTAAACAAGATTGCAGTATAGGGATGAGTGGTTAGCCCAGTATTTTAAATTATCCAAAGAACAAAATGTTAGATTTGAAATAAGTAACTATATGTAACAAAGTAGGTACCTGATCCAGAGCTAGACACTATCAGAATTGGCGCATTTTAGACTTCTTGTTCATGCTATTATTGTCATTAATTTGGATGCATTCAGTGTCAGGAATTTTTGTCCTTCTGACAATACTGTTTAAGCTACAAATCATTGCTCCATCTGTGGACAGAATATTATATCCTCAAGAGATGGATATTGAATCGTCTCCAAAGTTCAAACTAATCTGGAAATCCTGTACCACCATAGCTCCTGATTGACAGCTCTTTCAATCTGATCCCATAAAAGCATACAGTCTAATAATTAATTGACAACAATGGACATCAAATGATTTTAAGAATCTACGATGAAGGAAACAAAAGATATTATGCTGCTTCATTTAAGATTCTTCACAGTTTCATAAGAGTTTCTTCCCGAATCTATATCACAAGATAATGTTTTGGAATTCAGGAAACATCTGATAACAGAATGCTACACAATATATTATTAACAGAAAAATAGATATGTGGAACAGTAGCATAAGAACATTAAAGATGAGAAGAGACGGTGAATGAAATTCAACCCACATCATAGGAAGCTGATCAAAGAGAAAGACTAACAATGCTTCGTATGCTTTCTTAATGCATTTTTGGTCTAAGATTGAGTCCAATTGATTCCAAAATAAGCGAAATTGTCATAACCAATAGAAAAAAATACTTTGAAACAAAAGTGGAAGAAGAAAGGTATTATTGGAAAAAGTTCCATAAAATAATGTAAGCAGTATGAACTAAGAAGAAAGAAGGAACAGTGCGGGTGAGAAAGCAAATTTACCCAACGTACAAGTTGAAGAAAGGTGAAACCACTATAACTCCCAACAACAAGGTACCCTTAATGGAATGGATGCCAGAACTTTCGTACTTCAAAAGTGCCCTAACTCCTAAGTATAAGCAACACATTTGATTGGAATTCAACTTCAAAAGTGGATATTGATAATATAAATTCTTGCATGTAAAACAGAGTATTAAAAAAATTAAAACTGACGTGTAATGAAAGTGGCTGGATCATTCTCCTCCTTTAACAAATATTAATCAATTTAGGTGTAAGTTGTGTTGCTGTTGTTTGGTAAATGCTAACTAGAGAGTGAAATATTTCCAATAAACAACATTGTATTTCAAAAGCTTCAAAGATATTGTGGAGAATTGGTACCTGATGAAAATGTAGACATATGAAAATTGTTGCATGCGGAACTTCGAACTTGTAGTTCATCTTATTTGTTTATTATCAACCCATACTAGTTTAATGTGAGCAATCTTTCCCCAGTCCTTGCCTTCTGGTATCTGGCAACACTGTTTGAGCAACGGACAATTGCCGCAAATTCGAAGATATGAAATGGATTTGGGAAGACCCTCCTCTGGTAAGCATTGGAGGCTAGGGCAGTCAACAATAATCAAACCCTTAAGAGAGGAGAGCTCGCAGAGACCCTTGTAGTCCAGTTTTTCAAGATCTGGACAATCAGAGATCGTTAGAGTAGTAAGAGAGAGTGGCAGGAAACCTTCATCAGGAAAAGACTCCATGTCCACTTTTTGAATACCCAAGCCTTTAAGAGAGGGGTTGGCTCCCAAAGCCCCATTCAGTGAGGCGATAAGTTTGTAGCTATATGGGAGATTTATCCTTTCTAGATTTGGTGGCAAACCTCCATCAGAGAATGACTCCACTTGTGGACAATCGCGTATCCATAGGCCAGTAAGAGATGGAGGGAGGATATGCATGTGTTCAGGCAATGATTTCAAATTCTCCAATTCTTCAATCATAAAGTTCTCTAACTGAGATGCAGGTAATCCTTCACCGGGAAATGATTCAAATTGACAGCACCCAATAATTTCCAGACGCTTGAGATGATTATGAGTGTGCCCCTGTGAAATCGTTCGTAGATTATGACACCACCAGAGACAAAGCTGACGGAGGTTTGGGAAGAAATCTAGCGGAAAGGTCGTTAGAGAGTCACAGCCACCAATGATTTCCAATGTTTCAAGAAAATCATAGCAACAGCTCATGGGAATACTCACATTTGATGTGCACAAGAAATCAAGAGAAGTATTAGATATGACCTGCCCAGTCCTTTCGAGGGACGATGCTTCCATGCAATAGCCCCTAATGGTAAGCCTTTTCAAAGTAGTTGGATGATAATCAAATTGCAGCTTTCCACAGTTTTCTAGGTGAATTTCTAGGGCCCTGGGAGCAGAAGCCACAAGTTGTTTGCAGCCATGAATTTCTAGATTTTTAAATGACAAAGTTGCTCTGGCAAGTGCCCTTTCAGCTTGGGACATTCCTCTATAGAAAGGCGTTGAAGACGTGGAAAAGTACCTGTCACACCTTTACATTCCCATTCTTCCCATTCCTTCATATAGGAGAAGGACAATGTTTCCAAGGATGTAAATGAAGAAGACCTACTCCCATAAAACTCAGCATCAATACCCACTATCCCATCAAGCCCTCTAATCGTCAGGTTCTTCAGAAATGGCAAAACTCCAAGGTGAGGCAACAATCGACAATTTTTACATTCGTACAACGTTAAGGACACCATATTCATGAGTAAAGAAAACCAACCTGGAAATTGTGTACCACCATAGTTCTCAATTCTCAACTCCTCCAAATGTTTGGAAGGCTGCAGATACTCAAGTACTTCCCTTTTTTTCACTGAATCATCAGGGTTACAGTTCTTATTCCATTTTAACTTAAGCTTCACAAGATGTGTTTTGTTCTCCAAATCCGCTTCCAGTGCATCCGAGGGATTCACAATATTCTCTAGCCCCCCAATTGATAGGCTTCCATGATGAAGATTCAGTTCTCCTAGCTGCTGAATGCTGGACTCACTACTTTCGCCAACATCAAAGCTACTCATCAATACTTGAAGATTCTTCTTCAGTTCTCCCAAATGCATCGGCATCTTTCTCACATGAGTATCTATAAGTTCAAGGCGACGCAAATTGATGAGTTTATGCAAATTCGAGGGCAACTCCTTTAACTTTTTACAAAAGTTCAGCTTCAGTATTTGCAAGTTAAAGAGAGAACATGCTGAATTGGGTAGCTTTCTTATGCTAGTATTTGAAAGGTCCAAGGAACGGAGAAGCTTAAGATCACTTACAGAGTCAGGTACCTCTTCAAGGTCATGACAAGAATACAAAGATAAGACCCGTAAAAACTTAAACTTGGAGAACAACTCATGTATCGAAATCTTGCAATCCCCACACCAATAATAAAAAGATTTCATTGTTCGGCTTGTGCTCACAAATGTACGTAGCAATCTAGCATCATATAAACTCCCAACAACCCCATCAGAATATTGATCTTCATAGGTTACAAATGATAAGTGACGAGTTTTTCCCGTAATTTTTTCTTTATCAACTCCCAACCTGAAACATATGTTCCCACAAACATATTTTGCCAAATCGTTGAGAAGGTCATGCATGACAAAGCACGTTTTGTCGTCTCTGCTTGATTGTTGAAAGAAGGACCTTGATAATAGGTCATCGAAGTACTGTTTACCAACTTCTTCTAATTGTTTACTCTGTTGAGAACATTGTAGAAAATTTTCAGCCATCCATAACAAAATTAAACTCTCTTTGTCAAACTCATGATCTTTGGGAAACAAAGCACAACAAGCAAAACATCTCTTGAGATGAGAAGGAAGATGGAAATAACTCAACAATAAAGCTGGAATGATTTTACTATCTTTTTCCGGAAAGTCCCATATCTTGCTTATCAATACACTTTCCCATTCTAAAACACATGACTTTGTGTGTAAAAGACATCCAACTGTTTCCAAGGCAAGAGGCAATCCTTTGCACTTTTCAACTATCTTTATACCAATCCTCTTCAGCTCAGCATTCGACTGAGAATTATCATCTCGAAATGCATATTGAGCAAAACCTTGCCAGCTATGATCTTCTTGTAATTGCTTTAGGTGATGTATTTTAGTTGTCTGCATGGCAGAAGCAACTTTGTTACTACGAGTTGTGACAAGAATTTTACTTCCTTGATCCCCAAATTTAAGAGGAGTTTGTAAAGCTTTCCATTGGTCTCAATCTTCGTCCCAAACGTCATCCAGAACCAGAAGAAACTTACTTCCTGACAATTTTTCTTTCAATCTTCCCTGAACCATTTCGAGGTTTGTGCTATCATCAGTTGATTTAGTGATTGCCTCAAGAATTGTTTTTGTGACCTTGAAAACATCAAATTCATCAGAAACACATACCCAAGCTTGGATACCAAATTTAGCCTCCTTCATCCTTGGGTCATTGTACACATGTTGGACAAGTGTGGTCTTACCCACCCCTCCCATGCCCACAATAGAAAGTATCGATAGCTGGTTATGATTGTCGGTATCTGATGTCAGCCAATTAAAGATCATTTCTTTATCATCATCTCTGCCATAAATGACATTTTCAGCCACCAAAGATGTTGATGGCAATTTCTGTGACACTTTACTACCCAATCCTGATCCAACCCCAACATCACTAGCATTTTTCAAACCTAGATCACCCATTTGATTTGAGAGAAATTCTAGATCATCAAGGACTTGTTCCATCCTTGACTCAATTTCCTTGTCAAAATTGTGTACCTTCTTAGCATTGGTGTGGGATTCAGCTTCCAACTCCCATTTGGAGAATTCATAGTCTATTTCACCCAACAGATCCTCGGCATCAAACAGAGTGTCTCTGACCTCATCAAGCCATGCTCTCACATATGAATTACCGAACTGCGTTTGTTCTGCATCATCAATCACAGCATTGATGGACAACAGCTTCACCTTTAACTTTCTCAACAGCTTCTGATCGAGCTTTCTTCCACGAAAATAGTCCAAAACTGGACCAGTATCCAGCTTGTCAAATAGCACCTGAAGGACAGCACCGAAAAGAGCACCACCAAGCGTTTCTACCACTGGCATGGTTGGAAAGAAAGTGGCCGAACGAAGAGAAGAAAGGATTGTGAAAATTAGAGTTCAGGGAAAGCAGAGTTAAGGTAAGGACTATTTTCTTGAAGATGGCTTTACTTTACTTCAATAGCTGTTGACTCTTCCTGCTCACACAAATGCAGTTGAGTTAACAGTAACAACAGGGAATGAATGACTATTTTGTTGAAGATGGCTTTACTTCAATCAAGGTTTGATGGCCAACCAATGGCTGTTGATTCTTCCCGACAGCACAATGTGGGTTCAGATAATGTTTGGAGCATATCAAATTTGCTTTACGTACTTTATTTACTGTAATGAAATATCTAGCAGCTTTAGTGTATTTAGTCAATTTCGATGGCTAACGCATCAATGAATAAATCCAAGGGACCTAAAATCTTAACATAATTTGAGCCATGAAAATGTGCTGACATAATCATGAAAAGAACAAATTAGACAACTCAACAAAGCATAACAAACTCTGATCACGCTTATTAAACAACTCAAAGATTCTTTTCTTTTTTCTTTTGTCATTGTTATGTTTTTACCAATTTTTTTTGCATCTTTCTTCATTTTCTTAATTACTCCATTAACATTAACTTTCAATTCCCCTTTGCTGGTTTGAATCAGTCCATTAACACTCCATTACTGGAACAGTATTGGAGTGTAACATTGAAATGCAGTTGTAAGAATTACCAATGAATTTGGGAGATTAATAGCCAATTGCCATAGGGGACAATACCCAACTCTGATTAATTGCCAATCGGTATTTTATTGCCATTGTTGGTTTACATTATTTGCCAATTAGCATTACCATTGCTATTGGAGCCAATAGCCACGTCTGCAGCAAGGAAAAAATGAAAAAAAGAAAAAAAAGAAAAAAAAAAGAGCTTTTGATTATTTGCTATCAACAGTGCTCACTATCCACCTCAACTCCTGCACACAGGCATTGGACCTAAAAGAAGTCATTTGTCAAGTTTATTTGACAGATCTAAGGGTCGCGAATGAACTTGGAATAGGACCAATATCTTTTTTTTTTTCATTTTTGAAATTTATTTGACAGGATTATCATATTTTAAAAATAAAAAAGAAATAAATAGCTTAGATCAAATGAAAACTAATGGTCTTAATTTATTACCGTTATAGTTAACGTTAAGTTAACAAAGGAACCTATTGAAATACATTGACGAAGTTAACAAAGGAACCTATTAAGGCACTAGTATGATGTTTTATCTTTAATGTATTTCATGTCCCACATAGTTTGTGTGATATTTACAAATAAATAAATAATAGTTTATGTGATATACTTGAAATTTAGCCTTGAAGCATATGAGCAATGAGAGTTTGATAACGTTTTCAATAATTTGATTTAATTCCTTTAATTGGATAATCCCTTTGTTTTGTTTCTTGGTGATATTTAATGTTTACGGAATCTTGAATAGTTAATTGTTTGTCTTAATGTATTTGTGATTTGCATTATGATAGTAACATTTTTTTTTTGGCTTAATTGTACTTTTGATCCCTAAAATTTCACAATCTTGCGAATTTTGTCCCTTTAAAATTTTTTTCACGAATTTTGCCTCCCAATTTATAAAATATCATATATTTTACTCAAATATCGAAAAATAGTTATAATTAAGACATTTTGTGGTGATTTTTTCTTTAAACTGCCACAATTAAGACAATTTTGTAGCAATTTTTTCTTTAATTGTGGTAGTTTTTTTACCTAGGGGCTAAATTTGTAATATTTTGTAATTTGAGGGGCAAAATTTGTAAGAAAAAAAATTTAGGAGCAAAATTTTAAAACTTTGGGTACAAAAAGTGTAATTAAGTCCATTTTTTTATTTATATTGAAGGTAATTATTATGTGAATGATTTTGTCTCGGAGTTTTTTTTTTTTTAAGTTATGAATGACCGTATTTAACAGAATGAAGATATGGAATCCAACGTACACACCAAAAAATTTATTGGTTATATAAAAAAAATATTGGTTCAAATATCCGCCCACATATATATGTTACATCATTACACGTATAGAAATAAGAAGTTATGATAATATGAATCAAGGAACTCCACAATAAGTAATATTTTAGTCAAATTCAAGATTGTTTATATTTATCTAAAGTTTGTTAATATGATTCAAGAATGTTTGATTCCATATTGTCAAGCAAGGAAGACTACATTGAGATTTTAGTTTAGATTATCATGGGTTATATATATATATATATATATATATATATACTTATCTATGAGTCTTTTGGGCTATCCCTTTCTCTCGGCCTCCAAGCTCATTTTTTCTTGTTTGTGGTTCTTTGGCAGAGTCAATTGAAAGTGGAAAGCTCGTGATCGTCAAGCTCTCCTTCTGATAATACATATTTTCTATTTTCATATATGACATCATCCCTATCCCCAATATCACATAAACCATCATAAACCAATGCTTTCCTCCTTTTCGCTAGAAAGCCCTCTTTCAGCCTGAAACCCTTGTAGGATGGGATGCTGACTGAATCCAATCCATAAACCCGAAAACAAAACTAAGTTTGTTCCTTTTGTCAAGTAGGTAAAGCAGGCATACGAACCCACTTTTGCTTTGCTTTAGACTCTACTGGAACAAAGCAAAAAGGAGGTGGAATGGAGAGAGGACAAGGGCGGTCTTGCTTGGCCTTGATTGACATACGTAGGTTCTAGTGGGAATATAGACATCTCACTCTGTGTTATGAACAATGAAGTGTGTAAATCTTTCATTCTTAGGCTCTGCCTCAACACTCACTCCCACAACGGATAGAGAGTCACTATCGTTAGGGAGGGATCAAATTACACTAATGTAACTTACATCAACTACTACACCATTCAATAACTTGATATAAAATGGTGTAATAGTTGGTATAAGTTACACCGGTGTAATCAATCTACAAAGACAGATGGTTGAGAAAGAACTATATATATATATGTATGTATATATATATATATATATATATATATATATATATTTGATTTTAAATATAAAAGTATGATATAATTTGTATTATGAAATTAAGATTAACATATACTCGAATTTGATATTAGGTATATATGTATAATACAGATATTTATAAATTTTCATGTAAGTTCATCATTTCCATATTATGTAAATATTAAAACTTTATAGTACATATTATAAATAATCTATTCAATAAACAAAAATAGATCTACATTGAATGATATATTACTTTATTTATTGTACAATATTTACTTGTGAAATATTCATTTCGCAATAAAAAGATGAATAAAAAACTTTTATGGCTATCATATAAATATTAGGCACAAAAAACGATAAATACAAAATAAATGATATATAACTCAAGGTGACCTTACTATTTTGCTAGAGACAATTTTTTGTTACTTGACCAAGTGTTCATTTGACATGTAGTTTTCAAATTATGTAAGACTGATAATATGATTTTTATTTTTAATTTAAAAAATAACATAAAATAAATATGTTTCATTGATTTTAAGTATCACACCTGAGTTTTATATTATGTATGATATAAATATTCATATAATTTCAAATGAGTTTACCATTTCCATATTATATAAATATTAAAAAGATATAGTCTATATCGTCATTAATATATTCAATAACAAAAAATAGTTTATTTTTAATGCTAAATTATTTAAATTAAGTATGCACAAGCTTAATTTTTATATTTTTAATTATTTTAAAAATATGCATTCAATAAAAACTCGTTGAATGAAAAAACATTATGACTATTATAATTTTTTAAAAGCATAAACATGTGTCATCTCAACTTTCAAGTTCAGCCGCAAGTCCCAAAAGGCACACAAGTTTCACCGGTCAAAAGAAAATTAAAATCATCTCACGTAAAATTAGCTAATATTCACATAAATTTTTGTTTTATTACACTTCCATTTACAGGATTGAAGAACACAAGAAAGTAGAAAGAAAGGTTTTCAAGAAAAAAAATGACGTGCAAATATACAAAGAATTAAACTTCCACTGTATGGATGTAATACAAAAGATCATAACGAAAATGGCAAAATATACAAATAATACAATCAATTGACCAAACATAATAACAAATAGACGGTTGAAACAATACAGAACATACATGATTTCCCAAAGTTCCTTCATGAGTGAATCAAAAACTTTGACACTGTTGCCCCACTGTCCACCAGATGATTGTTGAGGAAGTCCACCAGGAGATCTAGATGATTTTCCATCACTCCTTGTCCTGCTTTGGGTGCCTAACTAGATAACAGTAAATTATAAAATTAAAACACACACGAACAATAACAAAAGCAGACAATCAAATTAAATATTTCATACTTAAAAGGCAAATTACCTGTACTGTTGAACATAATTTTTTATTTTTTTTTCATTCTATAACTTATGCAAACCTCTCTGTAAAAGCCTTTTAGCACTTAAAACTTCATGCTTGCTAATGAAAGTTGTACTCAGGTAAATTGCAAAGAACTAACATATATATATATATTTGAAGGTCAATGAAAATTAAGAAAAAAAAATCTATGGAGCTTGTAGGCAATGTTAAATTGATCACATACCATACCAATTTCAAAAACTACACAAATATAAACATAAACAATTGTATCAAATTTTATCAAAAAAAAAACCAATTTTATCAAATTAACAAAAGAAATTTTAAAAATGACATGTAAAATATGGTGTAAATTTCCATAATGTGAATATTTAAAATAAATAATTTTTAAATTAGGTGGTAAAAATAAAACAAATAAATATAAAATTAATAGAGAAAATTTGTTTCAATTTATTTTTTACAGTATTTAAAATTTGTGACTTAAATACATTTTATTGTTGATATTTTTTAATAATTCATCTTTATCTTTTTATTTTTAGCACTTAAAAATTCTTTGATAAGAGACTACGAAATCCTATTTTTATTAATTGTAAGAATTAAAAATTGAAAATATTAAAGAAACTAATTTTAAAAGACACAATTTTCTTGAACAAAAGCATATTTAAACTCCTAAAAAGATTATATTTAATATTTAACAATAATATCACATACATATTTCATATTTAACAATATCATATGCATATATCAAACAATAAAATATGTTACACCAAAAACAATAAAATATGTTAAAATTCTATTTCAGAAACAAAATAAATAAAAATTAATGGCGAAATGTTTTGTAAAATAAAATCATCTTTCTTACCTTAGATTGTCGAAAATCCGCCACAAGCCACGTGACTTCCTCCTTGGTTTTCCTCTTGATTCGTTCACTATGATGTACTTTCTTTCTTGTTTTCCATGCAAGTGCCTTGTATATGCTTCTTTGCTTCACCTTATCGATGATGTGTTTTCCCTTCAATCGCAGCTAACCTCATACATTAATCGTGCTTCCCCTTTTTCCCACTCAAATGCATATTTATTTTTCCTTTCTTGTGCCACCACTTCCTCAAGAGCCCAAGTGTCATGGTCATGCATCACCACTCTACGTCAGGTGTCTTGCATCTCTAAGGACAAACAATTTGACACCTTGCTGTGGTTACACATTCTTCCCTAAACACGCTCTACCTTCGCCAAAGTAATGAGACTTAGGCCATTTGATTTAAAAGCACGAAGTATTAATTTTAATAAAATTAATTTTAATTATATCAAGGACAATAGGAATGTATCTTTAAATTAATCTTAATATAGATTTTACACTAAATGTATGTTACGATTTAAAAAAAAAAAACAATTTTGTACGTGCATTATGAAGAAAACACTCAACTATGATATACGTGCCAGTTTGATCATATCTTTAAATAGTGGTTCTCAAACTCCCAACCAAATCAACAATGCCAAACCTGTCATTTATAACTTGCAACATTGATAACAAACGATTAGGACTATATATATATATATATATATATTGCAAAGAATCTGGGGAATTGAAAAATGAAGCAAGGTAGTTGGTAATAGAACAAAGGAGATGGGGGTAAGTGCAAGAAAGCTACAAATGTACAAGCAAACTAAATATTAGACAACAATTAAGGTACACTGCATGACACATAAAGCATAGCAAAGAATAACAGAAGCTAAGACAATGGAAATATTAAATAGAGCAAAAAGTAGTGCCAGAAATAGAAACCTTCAAATGTACATCGACATTGTCCTCATTTGTGAAAACTCCAGCAGACTCAACAATGATTTCAGCTCCAGTCTTCCACATGGGATTTCTTCATAGATCTAAGAATTACAAAAAAAAAATAAAACATAAAAAGTCGTCACTGAACAAACAACACAGCAATGAGATAACTAGGCGACATAACCTTCTAGTGAGGTTTCACACAGTCTTAGTGGCATGCTTCTCCTCTGTAAAGTCTGGACTAAAGGTACACATTACCCATGTGGTTGGCAACGTCATAGACATTGAGGCTTTCGATTTTTCCATACTTGGAGAGCTCTTCATAGAGGTCGTCAGAACTCCTCAAAGTGGTCTTGGAACTTGCGAGGTTTGATGGGTTGGTCGTAAGCATCGACAACAACGATGATCATTTCGTGGCACTGGTACATGTTGGAGAGGAATATGGTGCAACTGAATCAAGTTCCAACCCACACATTTTAAAGCCTATGCCCAACCAAAACCAAAATTATGACTCTACCACCACACCGCACACACACTCACCATCCTCCTCTGCCTCATTCTTTGTTTCCTCCTCTTTCTTCCCTTTCTTCGCTCCCCGTCATTGCGGCTTGCCCACCATCGCAGCAAAAGGGAGTCATCTGAACTAACCGAATATTTCAAAGCATCATTCAATAGCAAGATTTTCTAATTTTGAATTCAAAACCACATCAGATACAACAACCACATATGACAATACGTATACCAACTCTCTTTGCAATAAAAGCATCCACACCCACTCGCAAGAGACCGTAACAGCGGGGCCAACCACTAATCACACATAATACCCAAAATATCCCAAAAAACAATAAAATAATAGACTTCACAAACTGAATAGTGGTCCACAATGGTCAAAACCTTTAAAAATAATAGAATAAAATATATTTTTGGTCCCTTATTTTTTTATTAAAATTTGTTTTAGTCTTTTATCTTTAAAAAAATCATTTTGAACCATTAGCTCTCAAATTTGAGTTAATTTTGTCCTTCCGAAACAATGATCATTTGCGATTTGGGACACGATTTTAAACCCTTTTTTTAACCAATTCAAGATGTGAAACTTTTTCCATTAGATTCACCTACATGAAAACTATGGAATCCAACTAATGTTCAAACCAAAAGAGTCATAAACATGGTAAAAATCGCATGAAAAATGAGTCTCACTAGCAATCGAAAAAGAATCTGATATTAGATTTTTCAATTTTTCAGTTGCTCGTTGAACTCACTTTTTACACAATTTTCACCATATTTATGGCTCTTTTTGGTTCGAACAATAGTTGGGTTTCATAATGTTAATGTAGGTGAATCTAATGGAACAAGTTTCATATCTAGAATTGGTCAAAAAAAGATTCAAAATCGTGTCCCAAAATAAAAAAACAATCATTGTTTTGGAAGGACAAGATTGACTCAAATTTAAAAGACCAAAATGAATCTTTTAAAAGATAAAAGACTAAAACAAATTTTAGTAAAAAAATAAGAGACCAAGAGTATATTTTAGCCAAAATAATGTTTCATGAATAGTTGTCAAAATTTTAGCCAAATGTTAAAAAATAGATGGGGTGGCCCACTAAAATAAACAATGCTATGTACAGTACTTTCAAAACTTCTACTTTGTAATGTTAATTGATATGAAAATAAAAAATATTTTCAAGAAAAATAAAAATATTGCTTTTATTATATTTTTATTCTTCAAATTTGATCCCTCAAGTATTTTTTGAGTTAATTAAGTTTCTTATATATATATATATATATATATATTAGGCTTAAATATATTTTCATTTCTACAATTTGTTGTTTTTTTATTTTTAGTCCTTGCAAATTTTTATTTTTTTTGGCTTTTGTCCTTAAAAATTTTAACTCGTTTATTTTTTATTCCTGCCATCTGCCTCCGTTACAAAAAGATGACATGGCTAATAGACTTGATGACATCATCATGCCACATCACGTCATGATGATGTTACCATGTCACGTTAGTAAGGGTGTCATGTCATCATTAATTTATATAGACTAGAAACAAACAAAAATAAATTGTAGAGACTAAAACCAAAAATTGACATATTTGCAAGGACAAAAAAATATTTAAGTCCAATAATAAATATTAAAATAAAATAAAGATTAAATGTTAGTTTTCTCCCCTCTTCGTCTCTGCACCCTTTTTGCCTTTAAATTCTTTTTCTTCTCCCCCTCTGCTCTCCTTTCTTCCTCTAAGCTCCATTCTTTCCTCCCAAACTTGTTGGTTAAGAAATATTCACTCTTATCTTCCTTCAAGCACACATAACTTCATTTGAAGAAAGAATAAATCTTCAACAAAATTCCATCGCGACTTCTCCTTGTATCGTCGCCATGGCTCCTTTCTCCTCCACCAACACCAACCACTACTTTAAAAAACACTTTCTAAATCAGTTAAAAAAACTTTTTAAATTGGTTCTTGAACCAATTTAGATGTAGGCGATATAAAAAAAGAGGGTTATTTTAAATCGAATTTTGAACCGATTTAAAAAAGATGTTTTAACTTGGTTCATTTGGGAACTGAGATAAAATGTCCACTTTTTTAACTCTATTCATTAGAGAACTGAGTTAAAAACTGACTTTTTAACTCCATTTTTAACATAATCAAGTTAAAAAATAGTCTGGTCCTTTTAACATAACTCACTGGAATAGGCCATTCCTAGGGAGGGCAAATTCAGAGTCATCACGCAAGTTGAACCAACCATGTCTCAAATTTTCACTAATGAAAATTGAACTAATTAGAGTATTATATAATAGGTAAAGTAGTAGTTATCCTAAACTAATGAGAAATAGAAGGAGACAAAATGATAAAAGAAATGCCACAATTGGACTTTGTGGTCTTAGAAATGCTAACTATAGTCGTTCCAAAGCGTACCACATCGTGTACAAGCTTGGCAGTCGAGAACAAGTTCGTCAAGGACCTTAGCAAGTGAGAACTCTACTCCATTCGCAAGTTGCTCTCCAAGTACCTAATTTTTCTCTTAAAAAAAAAACTAACCACCGAAAAAAGTCTTAAACATCATAACCAAAAAATGCAAACATCTAGTCCAAACAAAACACCCAATAACTTAGAAGAAAAGTTCAGAAAAAGAGAAAGGAACAACGAGAATGTTTTCGCTCATGTTTTTCTTCATCAAACAATGAGACAGTTGAAGAAAAAAAGAAAAAGGGGCATTGAATGATTAATGTTAGAGGGTGATTAGACTTCATCTTTGGAAGCTTGAAACTGTTCCACAATTTGGCAAATGCGAATCCTGGTGACTTCATCAACTTTGGGGTTTTGACGGTGAGGTGCCTCTCCTTTGCTCTCTCTTTTGTTGCGGAGCATCAAAACTAAGTTGCGGAGTGCGACCTAGATACATATGAATAATTTTAAAAACTTCACATTTTAAATCGGTTGGATACTTAACCAATTTAAAAACTACTTTTTAAATTGGTTAAACAAATAACCGATTTAAAAAGTGAGTTTTTAAATTGGTTAAATATGAATCGATTTAAAATAGTTTTTAAAATATTACAAAATGCCACCACGTTTTTCTTTAAAAACGGTTACCTCTAAACCGAGTTAGAATAGGCGATAGTAAAAACGAGATTTTGCACTAGTGAACACAAGCAGCAAGTTGTAAACCGCTTGCGTCCTCCTCACAATCCCAAACTTCATGGGGGTGTGACTTCTGGTATATTTTGCGCTTTTAAGGGTGGCACCATGGGTCAGGTCTAAGGTGGAAAATGTAAAAGCTTGATGTCATAGTTTTTAGGAGGTGGTGGCGACGACGACAATGGTAGTGATAGTGGTAGTGGCGGTGGCAACTAGGGATGACAACGGGGCAGGGCAGGCATAGGGTAGTAGTCCCTTGCTATCATCCTGTTGGATAAATATCAACCTCGTACCTGCCCCATTACCCGCACAGGTATCCATTTTGCAAATACCATCAAATTTTTTCAATATTTGGGACTATCCATGGATATTTAAAAAAAAAAAGTTAAAAAAATTTAATAAACACTTTAATCATATTTTTAAAAAAAGCTTGAAGTCCAAAGAATTAAAATTATTCAAATACTATACACAATTATACTAATCAACATATTTCAATTAGAAACTAAATTTAAATGCTAAAATACTTCAATCTCATTAGTCTAAACAAAAGTCAATATACTAAAATAATTCAATCTCATAAGTCCAAAAAAAAAGTTAATAAGATTACAGTACTTCAATCTCATAAGTAGGGGAAATTAGGTTAAGTTATTTATATGCTAAGGGTGGTTTATTAATTTCATGAGGGTAGGTACCCGCTTGAATGGATACCATGATACCCATCCTCACCTCATTAACAAATTGGTAGAAAAAAATACCCATATTCATTACCCATGGGTATTCATAAAAGCTATTTGTTTTCTACTCGTGGTGTATTTTATTTGCAAATATCTGTTGCTGCAAATTTTTTGCCATTGCTAGTGGCGATGATAGTGGTTTTGAAGGCGGCGACAATGGTGGCAATAGTGGTGGTGGCAGGCGGTGGTGGTAGCAGCAACGACAATGGTGATGAATCATTTTTTATGGTAGGAATTTACAGAACAGTGAGGGTGTTGGGTGTGTAAGAGAATTAAGTGTGCGAAAATAGAAAGCAAGAATGTTTTAATATTTAAGCTTTTATTTTATTTTTAATATTTAATTTAAGGTTTAAATATCTTTTTTGTCCTTGTAAATATGTCATGTTTAAGTTTTAGTCCCGTAATTTATTTTGTTTTGTTTATAGTCCCTATAAATTATTGATAACGTGACACCATTGCTGACGTGGCATGATGATATCAACATGACATCATCAAGTGATGACATGGCACGATGACATCATCACTTCATTTGCCATGTCATCTTATTTGTAACGGTGATTGACAGCAAGAACCAAAAACAAACAAGTTGAAATTTCTAAGGACTAAAACAAAAAAAAAAATTACAAGGACTAAAACCAAAAAAATGCTAAATTACAAGGACGAGAAATATATTTAAGCCTTAAAATTAAATAAATTTTGTTTCCTGCTAATTTTCTTTTACATAAATCTCTCAAATTTTCATTTTCTACTCTTTTTTTTTTTACAAATTGGATCAATTAAATTACCTTCTACTCTAAATTTACTAATCAAAATATCGAGTTGTCAATTTTAACATTTTAAAATAAAAAATATCAAAATTTCTCCTCTTTCTAACCCTAATCTTATATCCTAATGTTTTAAAAAATTTATTAAGTTTTTACTAAATTTTTTTACTTATAAATTTTTAAAATTATTTCATATGTTAAATCCATCATAAACTCTTAAATGCTTATATAGATAGAAAGTAACATTTTAAAGGTCTTAATTAAGTAAAAGAAAATTGATAAAATAACTAAATTTCCTTAATTTTAAAAGGCTTAAATATGTTTTTAATCCCTAAAAAATGAATGAGTTTTGATTTTGGTCCCTGTAATTTTTTTTCTTTGTTTTTCATCCTTCTAAATTTTGAAATAATTATTTTTCTCCCTGTAAAATGAGTAGATTTTGATTCTGGTCATTGTAAAATATTTTTCTTTGATTTTCATTTTTTTTAAATTTAAAATCATTATTTTTTAGAGTTTAATGACTATGTACTGTTAGTGTAAAGCAGTTTTACACTGTCAACCAATCAAAAATCACCGTTGGTATGACTTTTATAGTAATTATTATAAAAATCAACAAACTTACCATACATGGTGGGTTGTGATTAGATGATAGTGTAAAACTCATTTACACTGTTAGTGCATAGCCTTTTTTCTCTATTTTTTATCACTTACCTTCATTTTAAAATAGATAAATAACATTGATTTTAGGAACCTAGAAAAATTTTAGGTGTCACATGCTAATATGGTACAATATACAAGAGTGGGTGTCACCTGTGAAGATCACACGACCTTTTGTTGAACATATAAGCAATTAACAAGTGTCATATAATAGTAGGGACCAAAAATAATAATTTTACATTTTTGAGGGATGAAAATTAAAAGAAAATTTTTACGAAGACTAAAGCCAGAACTCTCTCATTTTATAGGGATTAGAAACATATTTAAGCCATTTTAAAAATACAGCTTCTACTGCTGATTTCAGTGTTCAGTAACACGCAAAAGGATACACAACCATCTTCCAATGTGGGAGCATGTCTTTATATGTGCCCAGTAAACATATAATAATAATATCTAATATATGAAAGGTGAAGGGAAGAAGCTGTTTTATTTGAGGATTATTGTGATGGTATTGCTTTTTACCCATATTGCTTTAATTGGCGAGGTGATTCAGTCTAAGGATACTTATTCACAAGGTCGCGGTTGCGATAACTGAAATTGCTGAAAATTGTAAGGTCACATTTACAAATGTAGCTGATGCAATGGTTATTAGCCTTAAACTAATCATAATAAGGGAAAAGAAAGGAAAAGGGAAAAAAGAAATACCAGAAATAAAGAGTGCAATGCGTGAATTATTAAGTGTATGTTTATGTTAATTGTTATTAGGTTATTCTTGATTCTTAACAACCTGGAATTGGGTTTATCTTTTTAACATCTAGAAAATTTTGTTATCTTGAACTTTAAAACAGAAGTGCTATTTTCATGTCCTGTTTAACATATGCCCGCATTTGTATCTTAAATTAGACACTTTGGCTCCTAATGCAGGCAGTGAACGTATTTTCTTATACTTGTGTATCTGGCGATGTAATTGTGTCTTTGCACAAAGTATTCCTAAATTCTAAGGCTTCAACTTTTCAATTGCTGCTTTCATCTTTCTAAAAAGTTGACAGCGATAACTCAAAATCTATGTTTAGAGGCTCTGTTTCAATGTCCCTCGGTAATACTGCAAAACTGAAATGCATGATGCATCTGTATGATACTAGTTCGAGCTGTCAATACCAATTTTTTAATATTTAATTAAGAAACAATTATAATACCTAAGAGGACAACTATCTTATTGATCTTTCAAAAGATGCTTTTTAGTAAATGATATAGTCCTACAGTGAGAATTGAGAAAGAGAGTAAATGGTAAGAATTGTGGAGAGAAGCTTTGGAATCACATGGTTTTCGTTTAAGTAGGAATAAGATGGAGTACATGTGTTAGTTAGTTGGAACAGTAGTAGTTAGTTAGTTAGAAATGATCAAGAACCAGACTCAATGTGGTGGAGAAGAAACTGAAAAATGTTGAAGCAAGATTAATGAGAGAAGCAGAAATTGATATATTTATGCTGGAGGAAGAAGCAGCTTGATTGGATAGGGAGAAACTTAGGGAAAATAAATTAGAAAATTTGGATTACACCAATTGAGAAACCCAGACCATCTGAGAGATGCACTGGGTTTCTGTAAAAGGAAGAGGATTTGTTTCAGGTGAAAACCAAGCAAACCTGAGATGGTGGAACACTTCACCACAAGTTGACCCACAACCACATCCAATTACTAGATGCTTTCAAGCCCGACAATCTGCTAACATTCCATTTTGTGTAGCAATGCTCAACATCCCACGTCCCACTTCACCTTGAGCGCAAGATGAATCTAGCTTGAGTGGTGGAGTTTCATCCTATCAATTTGTGGTCTCGTAGTTTGAATGACAATTGTCTTAACAGAATTCATGGTCACATGGAGCAACTAATAAAATATTCTAATTCAATTTCACTAGCCCACAATCCATAGTTTCAAAAGGCTTAAAATTAATAAGCCCCAACAAACATTTTATACCATTTTACACATAAAATAGCAACATCGTTAGTCATGGCTAAGAGCATGCAGTATCAGAATCCTAAAGAGAAAAACAGTCCTTACGCAGTGACTTTATGATGCACAAGGCATGCAGAATTGAGCCTTCATAAATCATACAGTTCCAAATTGCAGCCACGTGTTAAGGAGTACGTGGCGTAAGGCTCCAATTGTGCCACTTCATCATTTCATGCTGTCTTATATATATGGGTGTTTAGTTTTCTATCAATTGCCTTTCTTCAAAAGTGTTTTTCTATTCTTTTTTGGAATTATAAACTAGTATTTTAATTTGTTCATTGTAAAGAATAAATATTTATTTTATATAACTTAAATTTATAATAAATAAATACTTTTAAATATATAAATTATATTATACTTAAAATTTGTAATAGATAAATATTTTTGAACATATAAATTATATTTTAAATTTATAATTAACAATTATATAATACAATATTAATTTTTAATAATTGATAATTTTTTTAAAATAAATTGAAATTCAATTTAGAGCTAAAAATATTAAAATGATAGATTGAAAGAGATATAAGAAGTTTAAAAAAATCTCTAAAAATGCTATCATAGAAAAATAACAGCTAAAAACGCTCTTATTAAAGAATAGCAGCTAAAAATACTCTCGTTCAAAATAGCTATTCTAATTTTTATATATAGGGGATATATATTGAATTCGAATTATTTTTAATATTTTTTATTGATATCTTGAATTAAAATTGTTTTAATTTTAAGGGTAAGGATGTCATAGATCTACTTACACTGAGTCATATAAATTTTACATCTTTAATAACTATAGAAATGATACATTTTAGTTCAATTATCAATTCAAAAGTTCTCAATAAGTAAATTAAATATATAAAATTTAATAAAATTTTAAAACTTTTTAATACATTAATGCACCGCTACATTTTAACATGTAATATATAATTTAAATTATTTTAACATGTAAAAATTTAAAATTAATTTTTAGCTTCCTAGCATGTCATTGCTAGCATGTTACCATAGATTTGTGAGAGCACTACTTTGCTTAACTCAAACTATTTAACTATGACATGCATTGAAGTATGACATGCTAGGAAGCTTAAATATAATTTTTAATGTGACATGTATCGAGAAATGCAAGAAAATAAAAGATATAATGTGTACATGCTACTTTATTGTTGAAAACACTAAACGAGATTATCATGAGGGAGAGAGAGATGAATGGAATAGCTTATAATGTGTCATGACATAGGCAACGCAAATTCAAGAATATATCAAAACTAGAATCGTATTATGTCAAAATATTCATCAAATACAAACCTAGTTTATTTGAGAACCAAAAGTAAAATTGTTTAGTTAAATAGTTGCAAATAATGCAAAAGTATGTAATGTATGTATGTATATAATGATTTTAAAGATGACCAAAAGAGTGTAATTACCTTTTTAATATTTACAAACATGAGAAGTGATGGGATACATGTTGAATGCATTTTTTTAAAATAATTATAAATATGTTTTTGAATTTACTTGGTGTAAGTTTGTTCCAGACTAGACTTGAGATCCAATTTGTGCAGTGAGTCACCTTGGCCCAAATGTTACACCAACCCAAGTCAATATCCAAGCATAAGAGTAGATAATGAGTGGAGAAATGCAAGCAACACACTATGTAATAAACTCTTTTGAATACACTTTCTACTATTGGTTGAAATTTATTGATAATCACAAAAATTTGTGGGTCTCACTCCTTATATAATGAGTCTCACTGATGATGTTGTAGTTTCCAATAAATTTTAACCAATTATAGAGAGTATGTTGCTAGCACTTGTAACATCTCTTTTTTCTAGTTTTCTTTTTTCGAGAAAATGAAATTACTTCCTCCATTCCTTTTTACTTGTCAATTTTTAAGAAAAATTTTGTTTCTATCTACCTGTCATTTTCAAACTTCAAGATAACATTAATTACTTCTTTGTCAATAATACCCTTACTTCTCACCTAATTTTTAATTAATTTACACATTTACAACTAGTACACATTTATTGTAAAATAGAAATGAGAAAGGCCAGGTATAATAAGAAACTTTAAAACTATTCTATGAAAAGCAAGAAAGTTTATTGCATTTCTTGGTTTGTGTATAAAAATCTTAAACGACGCTTAAAAAGGAATAGAGGTAGTAGTGTTTTGATAGTTATTATTCTTGTTTACTTTCTCACAATTATTAAAAAAAAAATTCTAGTAAGACAAACTTTGAAGACAGTTTTAATCATTTCTTTTTGGGAGGAGAAAATTCATAAATTTCAACAAATTTATTTTTGAATATAAATTAAATTTCAAGAAAAATCATTAGTATCAAAAAGTGTTAGTTTGTTGAAATTTAATGTTTATAGTGTGTTAAAAATATAATCTCAATTTCCGGGTACTAACTATTTTCATAGTAATAAAACTTAAATTATCATTTATAATTCTTAACATGATTTGTTTAAGTTGTATTTGTCTAATCAAGTCTTAATTTAAATGATCCTAACATAAAATTTAAGCCTATCACAATTTATTCTATTACATTATGCATAGGGTTTTATTATGTCCAATAAAATCAGATTTTGAAGGAAATTTTTATTTAGTCTAAACTTGAAAGAAATTCATAAAATTCAATAAAATTATCTTCTTGGACATAAATTAAATTCTAATTAATATTATTAGTAACAACGAGATTATTTTTATGAAGCTTAACCATTTATGATGTGTGATTAATTGAATTAACTAGACTAAATTATAACGAAGTGCATTAATTTGGGTTGAAATAGGTTTTTATTTTCTTCATTGACTAAAATTATTTTTTTAAAAGCCCAAATGAGTGGCTGTTGCATCTGCTAGCCCATGAGTGTGGTTGCACGAGGCACTTTATAGCCTAAGGCAAGTGAGTGAATAAGACAATTTTTTTTCTCTTTCCTTTGATAAATTTAATGGCCCAGCAAGCAGGAGACGTGTTGTCTATTAACATAGTTGTCTTTCCTCTCTGCAAACACGTTTAGCCTAACATCCCATAAGCGTAACAGAGGTCACTCAAATCCTCCTTCTCCATTCTCTCTGAAACCATATGCAAATTGCCTCTCTCTCCTCTTCAAACTAAACTAAAATGGATGGTTTGCTCAAACCGAATTAACCATCAATTTCATCCCGTATTAGTCTCTTTCTTAAATAGTTACTAGACTAAACATATTATTGTATTAGAAATTATACTAAATAGTGTCCCAAGTATTAAAATGTTTTTCAAATTAGTCTCCAGAGTTAGTAAAAAATATCAATAGAGACTAAATTGATAGATATATATTCAATACTTTAGACATTATTTATACATTTTATTATTTTAAAGACTGTTTAGGAGAGAAAATAATACTTAAGGAGTAAATCAATGATTTACTCAAACTTAAAATGGGGAATCGACGGTACTTAGGGGAATAAGAATGGAGCGTGGCTATGGCAGAGGGAGCTTAGAGTCAGAGGCTTTCTTCAATCGATTGAAAACAACATGGGAAGAAGTTCAACTTATGTAGTAAATGTAGTTAGTTAAATTTTGCTCGATGAATTATTGATTGTGATTGATGGTGCTAGTTTCTATGTGCCTTCTTTTAATTGTATATTGGTGCAGATTTTTGTGATATGGGGATGGTACATGTTTTAATTTGTTTTTGTGCAATTTATTTTAAGTATCAAATTGGATTGATTTGTTTTAAAATTTCGTGCTCCTCTATTTGCTGAGAAACGTAGTCAGGTTAGTGTAAACGGGCTTGTGATGGGGGGGCGGGGGGGTTTAATTTGAAATTTCTCACGTTGGTTCATCTGGGAGTGTTGATTCCCTGTTGGTAAATGCTACTGGGTACAATCATTGTGCGTGCTGCCCAAGGGGGCTTGAGCATGAATACCATTGAAGCTAGTAATGGGCTGGGAATGATATTGGGCTTGTAGGACAAAGTAAAACCCATGCATTTTTATTAATGAATTGGAAAACAAAAGTGTACAGAAGCCACTTGTGGGCTTGGTAAGTGGGCTCCTGTAACTCAATTGATACAAAACCCTTAAAAAGAAATTTATAAAAGTAAGCCGAAATAATGTGGGTAAGTATATATGTGTATATAGTAAGAATAACAACCAATAAGTAATAGTTAAATAAAAAGTATAATTGATAAATAACTTAGAGATAAAACTAACAAAAGAACCTATTAAAATATTTAATTTACTGAAATTTATGAGTCAATTATAATGAAATAAAAGTTAAAAGTAGTTATTCATAAAGAGGATAAAATTTGAGTTTAATTGCTATGCACTGTCAGTGTAAAAAGTTTTACATTGTCAACCAATAAAAATTACTGTTGGTATGACTTTTAAGGTAATTATTATAAAAGTTAACAATCTTACCATACATGGTGGTTTGTGATTGGATGACAGTATAAGACTGTTTTTATACTGTCAGTGCATGACCTATTTTTTCATAAAATTTAAAGCATTATTAGTACGCTTTTTTTCCTTTATTTCATTCATACCTTGCATAGTTTGTGAAATATACTTGGAATTAAGCCTTACAGCATAACTAAGAGAAATGAGAGTTTGATGATGTTTTTAATAATTTGATTTAATTCTATTAATCGGTTAATCCTGTTATTTGTTTCTTAGTGATATTTATGTTTGTGGAATCTCAAATGTTTTTTTTCTTTACTTGCGGAATGTCATGTAATTGTTTGTCTTAACATATTTGTGATTTGATTTATGGTAGTAACACTTTTTTCATAGGCTTAAGGTGTATTTATTTCAAAGTATCAAAAACTATTCTCAAAAAAGTGAACTTGGAAATATCACATTCTCATGTTTGGTATAAATTTTGAAAAAAAGAAATAACATTCTTAAGTAATGTTGATTCTCATGCAAAAAAATGAAATATTCATATTTATCTTATTTCTTATTCTCATAGTGAAAGGTGAATATCTTGGAGCCTATTTACTTGTGTTTTCATTTCTTGTTTTTATTTTCTATTTTCACTTTTAATTACAAAATTGTCACTTTGTTTTCAATCTATTTTCTTTTTTCAAAGATTTGTACAAAAAATAGAGAAACGAAAAAAAAAGTGTTTTCATTGTTTCTTGTACAAATCTTTAAAAATAGTAAATAGATTGAAAACAAGCTAATAATTTTGTAAATTAAAAGCCAGCTTAACATAGTTGATTTCTCTAAGAGAGCCTATGGTACTAATTATGTGGAGACACTGCTAGTTCAAGTCCATGCAAACTATAGCCTGAAAAGGATATACTTCTCTGATCGTTGTGACACTCATTCATATTGAACATAACTCATACTTATTTACTTATTTAATAATGCGAGTAAAATTTTTCTCCACTTTTAATAATAGAAAATTTGTAAATTTAACAGAATTTGAAAACGATAGTAAAAAAATAAAATCTGTATGTATTTATCGTAAAACTGTACATTATGATTTCATAATCAGAAAATTATTGAAATACAGGAGATCAAAATATACATCAAAATAGTTACTACTTATTCCCAATACATTAAAAAGATCCTAGTCAGAGCAGTGTCCATTTATCCTATCCTATAAAATAACAAACTATCAGACTAGCCTTACAAGTTCTTATCAACAATTGGGTCTTCATTAACTGCGATCAATTATGCATAAAATGAAAAAAAATGGAGTGAGGCGATTTGTTCTAATATCACTTTATATGTATGGTAGGAATTCTATTATAAAATACAGATAAAACATAGTTGACAGTAAAAGGGGAACCTAAAGTTTATTCTATGTTATACTATCCTTAACTCGGTATGGATCCATATTCTCAATTAGTGGGTAATAGTTCTTAACAAAACTTGGGAAGTGACCGGGAGTACATATACCTCTCTTAACATCATCTCATGGTATAGTCCTCATAATCATGAGGAACAAAATAATAATTTAGGATATTTATTTATAGAGGTATACTCTCACCAATCCTGGTGATACTGAGCAGTTGTTAGGGTTATCAAGTTGATTAAGTGATTCTCCCGACTCAAGAGCACAACCTTGGCCATTAGGACACTCATCACTCGATACCATACCCTCTAGACCTAACCATGGGTCCCTGCCTTTCATCCTGTAGTGTACCAACTATAGCTTCTCTAGCAGGATGTCATGCCACTGCATGTCACTTGCTTTACGTTATTCACTAACCTATCACATTCCTACTTCTCAAATAGAGGTTTCCCTAGTCTCAATTAATTTAAGCACTAGTACAATCAACATTTTTGCCTTATATTGCAGAAATTGCACAGTACCTAAAATTTTAACAGAGTAACAATTTAGTAATTATGTAAAATTTTAGTAGAATAACAACGTAGTAATTATAATTTAATTACTAAAATTTTGGCAAAATAACTACTAAATAAATACATTTTAATCTTCTAAATTTGAGTAGAGTAATAACTTAGCAAATATAATTTAATAATTTAAATTTGAGGAGAGTAACAACTTAGTAATTATGATTTAATAATTTAAATTTGAGCATAGTAATAACTTAGCAATTCTAATTTAATAATGTAAATTTGGGCAGTGTAACAACTTAGCAAAATTTAAGTTTAACATCAAACAATATAACAATAATAAAATAATAAAACTTAAGCCTAAACGGGTTTAGGAGAAAACCCTTCCTATCAACATGTAAAGTGACAATAATTTAGAACCAACCCTGTAACCCCCGGTGTTTTCTTAATGTGTGATATAGTAGTTTAATAATTGAAAGTAGAAAGCAAATTTACTTTTGTAAATAAGATGTAATAAATAAATTGTGGAAACGTTGTTGTTGTTTATGTTGTATTGTCTTGGAGACTCTGATGTGATTAGTAGAATTTGAGAGATAGTTGTTTGAGCCAAATGTCTTTGTTGGTGATATCTTAGTTGGTTTAATGGGGAAACAGTGGAGCTCAGCTAGTTTTGAGCCTAGGAGTGTCTAGAGATGGGAGTTGGGCCTTGGTGGGCCTAAGGCCTTTAGGCCTAAATCCTTTATATAAAGAAGATTAGCCTCTTCTCTCCCTCACTTTGTGTTCCTTTCCTGTTTCTTTCCTTAAATCTCTCTAAGCTCTCTCTAGCTCTCCCTTCCATCTATTTCCTCAACTCTAACCTGTAAAATGGTGGTTGTTCTTCTTCTTGAAGGTTCTCCTCAATGTTTAGCTCAAAAAGTTCAAGTTTTCTTTCTCTCTTCTTCCATTAATTCGAGTTTGGGAGTCTCCAAGAGGTAAAGGAAGCTTACTATTGGTTGTTTTTGTGTTAGTTGCTGATGATATGTTGATTTCAAGCTTTGAAAATGGTTGAATTTTTGTATATGTTGTTCTTGATAAAATGGGTTTTTGGAAAGGGATTTCAAAATTTTTTGAGGATTGGTGGAAGAAATCGTTATGCAATCGGTTAGAAAAGTATTAAAAGTAGCTAGAATTGTTTTGTGATACTTGGTGATGATTGATTTTGTCAAAAATAGGTCATTGGTCATCTTCTTGCGAATTGCAAAAATTGCAGTTGGCACTGGGTGCCAGTTTTCTGTTGTTGGGCGACTACTGATAAAAAGCTGTCTGGAAGTTTGTCGCTTAGCGACAGAATGGGCATTTAGTGATGGAATTTTGGCCTATAGCGACAGATTTTGGCGCTGGGCAACAAAATTTGATGCCAGGCGACAAAATGCCTAATTCTCTCTGTGATGTTGGCGCTAGGCATTAATTTGTGACGCTAGGCAACAAAGATTTGGTTCCTTTTTTGTTAATTTGGCAGTGGGCGCCAGCCCAATAATGCTGGGCGACAAGTTATCTGATTCTTCCCTATTTTTGAGGTGCTAAGTGCCAATTCTGGGGTGTTGGGCATGGACCATTAAGGTTGAAACTCTAAGAACAATGAAGATGGAGTTGATGAGGTCATTGAGTCCTAAGGACTTCAAGTTTATATTTTAAGAAAAATTTGATGTTCAAATATGTTTCAAAAGAAGGCTTTGGTTTTTAATCTTGGTGATTTTTTTAATTTCCAAGGGTTTGTGATGTTGTTGTTGGGTTGTGATGTTGTGATTGGTTGTGATGTTGTTGTCTTAACGGATTTTAGAATCTTAATATGCTATTAAAGTGGGAGGTTGCTTAGATAGGACCTCCACATGTTGTCATTTTAATTTCAAATTGTTATTGATCTTGAATATGCTATTGAAGTGAAAGGTTGCTTAGATAGGACCTCCACATGTTGTTGTTTTGATTTCAAAATTTATTGTTGATGTTGGATATGCTATTGAGGTGGAAGGTAGCTTGGATAGGACCTCCACTTGTTGTGGAAGGGATTTATTGGTGAAATACGAAAGAGGTATGGCCTGCTCAAATAGGGCCTTGTCGGTTTGCCATGTTAGGTGTTGAATTGAGCCTACATGGAGTTGATGGTGGTTGTTAACCATGTATGGTGCTGAATTGAGCCCACATGGTATTGTTAATAAAATTGGTTGATAATTGAATTTGATTGTCAATGTTAGTATGAGTGTTGATGTTGTATGATTTTGTTATAAATTTAATGATGAAAAGTTGATAAATTGTGGTTGTGGTGATTTACATGCATACATGCATGAGTCTGTAGCTTTTGTTGTTTTGTACTTAAGAGAACACACATAAGTATGTTGGTTAGTCCAAGTGGGGCCTCATACCTAGTGTGGGAAAGGTTAGTGGAGGGTAGATTCCCTTGGGGATAGACGAACGGGTGAACCCTGCATTTTAGACCAGGGCTATTGCAGATCATGTGTTACAGTAAGCCAACACCCACATTTATCTATCCTGATGAGCTGCTATATCATTTTCGTAGATCAGTGTCAGATATTCCCCCAACGGTTTTTGGCACATGCCGTGTTGAGGATCTGAGAGGTCTGTTGTTATTGTTTACCATGATTAAGAAGTAATCTACCTTATCCCTTTACTTTTGAGTCTCCATGGAGCAATTGTTGCATGCATCGCATATTATGTATGAAATTGATATTGTTCGGATGTGGTTGGCCATGTGAGGTGCTGAATTGAGCTCACACGGTGTGGTTGAAACTTATTGATAGTGATATACTGAATAAAATTCTTCTAAATGAATGTATCATGAAGTTTTCAATAATTTTATATACACATACATGTGGCTTATTTATTAATCATATATGTTGTTGTTTATGAGATAAGTTGTTTTAAGTAAATTTGCTATTGTTGTTGGTAGTGGTAGTGTTGATGTTGTTGTTATTATTGTTATCTCTATGTTGTTGTTATTGGTGGTGGTGATGGTAGTGTTGGCGTTGTTGCTATGGTTACTTGGTAGTTGTTGTTGTGCTTGTGCTTGTGTGTTGGTAAGGGGGGCAGTGTTGTTGTTGTTACTTGGTTGTTGTGGTTGTTATGGTTGTTATTATTGTTGTGGTTGTTGTTATGGTTGGTGGTGGTGGTAAAGGATTTGCCAATACCGTTGTTGTTGTTGTTATTATTTTGTTTGATTATTGATATATAATTAAGAGATTTTCCTATTACTTTTCCTTTATAATATATGTTTTATTATTTCAAGTAAGCTTACCTTGCGTTGTTAGCATGTGTGGTTCGTGCCTGTGATGATCACATCTTTGGCATGGGAGCAGATGTTGAGTTTTCGGCAGGTTTAGCTTCTCTTAGTTGATGACGATGCTTCGCTCTAGCTAGTGGCGAGATGGAACAAGTATGGAGGATCATCCTTTTGTTATTGTCCGTAGAGGCATTGATATTCCAATTTGTTATTTATTTCTTTTGACATAATGTCTAGTGTGACTAGCTATAGGGATGGTGTTTTGTACCCTATATCTATTGATATAAATATGTTAATAATATTAGTATATGTATTTCTTTTGATTCTTTGATGTATACATCAGTGTGGTTACCTCAGTTGACCTGTATAGATTCTATAGATGGTAGATATATATGTGATCTAGAAGTTCTCAGTGGCATAGTTTTCACTATGATTATCTATAAAGATGAAAAAGGTGAAAAACAAAGACATATTTTTGTAATACTTAATCTAATATCTTTAATTAAAATAAGCCTTCCAAGAGATAAGGTAGAAATGTTGTCATGTAGCGGTAGTGGGTCATTACAAACCCCACTCCCCCCATTACCTTTAAGGTGGTTGATGAAGAAGATGATATTGTTGATTTAAAGCTTTCTAGGAAGAGAACTTTACTAGTTGTTGGAAAACTATTAAAATTTTAGCATAAAAACAAATTAAAAGAAAAATTTTCTAGAGAGAGAAGCTTTCTAAGAATTTGGCTAGCTTGAGAGAGTGGAGGATGTGTGAAGAATGTCCAAAATACGTGGTATTTATAGGAGAAGAAAGGAGAATAGGTGCCCTTAAGTGACATAAGTCATTACGCCATAAATAAGGTTTTTGATTTATTTTTAATTTAATTAAGCGAAAAATATGCAAAACTAGGGACACATATCAATTTCAGGTGGTGAATCACCCCCCTTGTAGGTTGAAAATGTGCTGGGTGAGCTGTCCTAAAGCTCCCCAATATAAATTTTAACTCTAATTGATTAGCCGATATCGATAAAATTGCCTAAACTTGAAAAATTAGCTTTTAATATCAAAATAGTGCAATTTAATGTAAAACTAGACAATTTCATTATTTTCCATCAAAAACAAGTTTCTAATAATTAATTTTAATTTTTATCAATTTATTTCAAATGTTATCTATTTATTTTGTATTTTTAGGCTAAAAAATTCATAATAAATCCATTTTAATTCAATAAATACCACAATTTTTATGAAAATTCTAAAATTAAATATTTCACCTATAAATAAACTGAAATTACCGTTTTCACCATTTTGGATGTCAAACCAATATTGGCTGGCTTATTGGACACTTAGGGGCATTTTGGTCATTTAAAACACAAGAATTCTAGAAAATTCTCAAAATTATATTTTAATATATATGACATGATTCTAAACTCAAACTAACATTTTAATGTCAATTGAATCTTTTTCTCATGTCAGCCCTTAATGTTGAGAAATAAGGACAAAATTGTCATTTTCTAATTTCTCTGAATTGTGACTCGAAAAAATTATTAAAAATCACAATTAAATAGCTCTTGAAATTCTGAGCATAATGGTAGGGATCAGAATTTTGAAATTTTTTTCTAATTTTTCAAAATTAAATAGTCAAATATTTGAAAAAAAAAGTTGAAAAATTGAAATAAGAGTATTACACTTTAGACACTTCTAACTATTTTTATCTATTTTCTCAATTATCTAGTCCTTTTAGGGATAAAATAGTCATTTCACCTTTTTTCGAACTCCATTTTCCAAAAATTATTAAAAATTTAAACTAAGTACTATTCACTAATACGAGCGTAGCCATAGGAATAAAGGTTTTGAGATTCTCATTCGGTTCTTCAGAAATAAATACAAAATAATTTGATAGACAAAAAAATAAGGGTGTTACATTACTCCCCTCCTTTTAGGAATTTCTTCTCCAAAATCTGCTAATTGTGTAAAGAGTTGGAGATATAATTTGGGGTAGAAGAAAACAAAGTTGCAATATACAAATCTTCTCTTGATTCTTTATCTTTGTCAAATCTCAGTACAAGGGAACATCAATATGTCTTCAGGCTTTATTAAGGAATACAAATTGTATAAAATTTTTATAAGTCTAGAATCATTAAAGAAAATGACCAGGTTACATAGTCAAGGACAAGTGATTTCGAAGAATCCTCAATTTTATCAATGAATTATACAAGATAGTTTTCAAAGTAAGAACAATCATAAAAGAGGTAATCGGATCAATTGACAATGAACTTATCGGTTGAAAAATAAATAGATATAAAATAATAAATAAGATGTTGTCATTTCAAGGAAGGAGGTCTGTTACAACATAAAGGACAATACACATTAATGTTTTGGCAAGGACAACAAGGTTCTATGTACATTATAACTACGAAGCAAAAGAACGATCTCATCCTAGAGAAAAACTACCTACAAGTTACTAGTTACTTCCTAATTCATTCGAATGGAATCTTTGATCATAAGGGTCTCCCATGTTAAGGATCATTATTAGCTTTGTCATTTTGGAAGGGTTCATTTCCTTGAATGAGGTTGTTAGATTGAATGGTTTTAGTTCTGCTCAAGGTAAAATATCTGTCTGTTGTCTTGGTCCTTCCAACTTGAGTTTTTCCTTTGCTGTTTCCATTTTTGTGACCATACTCCTTTTTTGGCTCCTTGCAGTTATTACTATAGTGCCTAGGCTTTCCATAATTATAACAGATCATAGTTTTGACAGTGTAGTTCCTTGCTAGATGAGGTCTTCCACATTGGAAACATTGAATTGGGTTGTTTGTGTCAAAAGTGGTAGGAGTAGAAACGAAATTCTTCTGTCCTGAAACATTTTAGGAAGGTTGGAATGATCATACGTAGGATTTCTCCTTGGTGAAGAATTCCTTTTTCTTATTTCTCTACGGTTCTCTGCTTTTCCACTCAGCTTGACTTTCTTTCATATCGTCCTCATAAATTCTGCAACAATTCACTAATGTAGGGAACTGGACTATCTCAAGATACCCTACTGCCTACTTAATGTTAGGCCTCAATCCACTCTCAAATTTGGAGCATTGCGATCTCTCATAAACTCCTTCTTGGAGTAGGGGCAGTACTTTGACAGTTCATCAAATTTGGCGGCATATTCTCCAATAGACATCTTGCCTTGTTTCAATTCACGGAATTCTATTTCTTTCCTTAGTCTTAAATCTTTTGGAAAATATTTTCCCAAATATTTTGGCAAAATATTTCCCAAGTGATTAATCTTCCCACAACCTCTTCTTGTTATCTGGCATACCTCCACCAATGCTCAGCTTCCCCAGAAAACATGAAGGTAGCACAAGTTACCTTATGTGCATTAGTACATGCCATAGTTGTGAAGATTTTTTCTATCTCTACAATCCAATTTTGAGCGCCATTTGGATCAAATCCGCCTTTAAAGGTGGGTGGGTCTTTCTTGCAAAAAGTTGCAAGTCCTTGGTATTCTAGAGGCTCATTGACTTGTCCTTGGTTCATATTTTCAAGAGCAGCAGCCATTCTTTCGAGTATTAGTTGAGTAGTATCTTGTCATGGTCTTCCAGGCATTGTTTGAAAAAGTGAACACTATTTAGCTCAATGCCTTGAATAAAACCATAGGTTGAATGAGTAAAAGTAATATGTGAAATAGTACACTAGATAGATTCCTAAGAAAGAGAGATGGGTCACAATGGACACTTTTAAGCACCAAGTCTTTCCTAGCTAGAACTTATCTAGACATGCACTAATCACTTCTACCAAACTCACAATTAACGCTAAGTTTACTCTTAGCAAAGTTTTCTATCGAATGCGCAACCCACTCTTCTTAATCTTTTAATAGCGAGTTGTTTCAGATGTTTGCTTTTATCTTCAATAGTACTACATAATCTGAACTTATCTTATATTTCTGTTTCTCAACAGAAGATATAAGAATAAGCAATTCATCTTTCATTCCTATTTTATCAATAGCAAATGAAAGAACACATAGTGTAAAGGAGGTTAAGGCCATACCCCAGGCTTTGACAAGAAAGAGCTGCTCTGATATCATTAAATGTGACACCCATTGACATTAAACATAACACATACTTATTTACTTATTTAATAATGTGAGTAAAATTTTTCCTCCGCTTTTAATAATAGAAAATTTGTAAATTTAATAGAATTTGAAAACAATAGTAAAAAAATAAATTTTGCACGTATTCATCGTAAAACTGTACATTATGATTTCCTAATCAGAAAAATTATTGAAATACAAGGAGATCAAAATATACATCAAAATAGTTACTACTTATTCCTAGTATATTAGAAAGATCCTAGTTAGAGCAGTGTCTGTTTACCCTATCCCATAAAATAACAAACTATCAGACTGGCCTATAGGTCTTTATCAACAGCTGGGTCTTCATTAACTGCGATCAATCATGCATAAAATGAAAAATAATGGAGTAAGGTAATTTGTTCTAATATCACTTTTACTTGTATGGTAGGAATTCTATTATAAAATACAGATAAAACATAGCTGACAATAAAAGGGGAACCTAAAGTTTATTCTATGTTATACTATCCTTGATTCAGTATGGATCCATATTCTCCATTGATGGATAATAGTACTTAACAGAACCTTGGAAGTGACTTGGAGTACATATATCTCTTTCAACATCATCTTATGGTACAACCCTCATCATCATTGAGGAACAAAATAATAATTTAGAATATCTATTTATAGAGGTATACTCTCACTAATCCTAGTGATGCTTAGCAGTTGTCAAGGTTATCAAGTTGGTTAAGTGATTGTCTCGGCTTCAAGAGCGCAACCTTGGCCATTAGGACGCTCACCACTTGATACCATACCCTCTAGACCTAACCATGAGTCCCTGCCTTTCATCCTGCAGTGTACCAAACTGTAGCTTCCCTAGCAGGGTGCCATGCCATTACATATCACTTGTTTTATGTTACTCACTAACCTATCACATTCCTACTTCTCAAATAGAGGTTTCCCTGGTCTTAATAATTTGTACACTAGTACAATCAACATTTCTACCTTATATTCTAGAAATTGCACAATACCTAAAATTTTAACAGAGTAACAATTTAGTAATTATGTAAAACTTTAGCAGAATAACAACATAGTAATTATAATTTAATTACTAAAATTTTGGCAGAATAACAACTAAATAAATACATTTTCATTTTCTAAATTTGAGCAGAGTAACAGCTTAGCAAGTATAATTTAATAATTTAAATTTGAGCAGAGTAATAACTTAGCAATTCCAATTTAATAATCTAAATTTGGGTAGAGTAACAACTTAGTAAAAATTAAAGTTTAACATCAAACAATATAACAATACTAACATAATAAAACTTAAGCCTAAACGGGTTTAGGAGAAAACCCTTCCTACCAACATACAAAGTGACAATAATTTAGAACCAACCCCACTCCCCCCATTACCTCTAAGGTAGTTGATGAAGAAGATGGAATTGTTGATTCAAAGCTCCTAGGAAGAGAACTTACTAGTTGTTGGAAAACTAGTAAAATTTTAGCATAAAAACAAAGTAAAAGAAATTTTTTTCTAGAGATAAAAGCTCTCTAAGAATTTGGCTAACTTGAGAGAGTGGAGGATGTGTGAAGAATGTCCAAAATACATGGGTATTTATAGGAGAAGAAGGGAGCATAGGTGCCCCCCTTAAGTGACATAAGCCATTACGCCATAAATAAGGTTTTTGATTTATTTTTAATTCAATTAAGCGACAAATATGAAAAACTAGGGATACATGTCAATTTTAGGTGGTGAATCACCCCCCTTGTAGGTTGAAAACATGCTGGGTGAGTTGTCCTAAAGCTCCCCAATATAAATTTTAACTGTAATTGATTAATCGGTATCAATAAAATTGCCTAAACTTGAAAAATTAGCTTTTAATATCAAAATAATGCAATTTAATGTAAAACTGGGAAATTACATTATTTTCCATCAAAAATAAGTTTCTAATAATTAATTTTATTTTTATCAGTTTATTTCAAATTTTATCTATTTATTTTGTATTTTTAAGCTAAAAAATTCATAATAAATCCATTTTAATTCAATAAATACCAAATTTTTATGAAAATTCTAAAATTAAATATTTCACCTATAAATAAACTTAAATTACCATTTTCACCATTTTTAGATGTTAAACCAATACTGACTAGCTTATCAGACAACTAAGGGCATTTTGGTCATTTAAAACATAGGAATTCCAGAAAATTTTCAAATTATATTTTAATGTATAGGATGTGATTCCAAGCTCAAATTAAACTTTTAATTTCAATTGAATCTTTTTCTTATGTCACCCCTTAATGTTGAAAAATATGGACAAAATTGTCATTTTCTAATTTCTCCCAGCTCCGGTTCCGGCTCAGAAAAATTATTAAAAATCACGGTTAGATAACTCTTGAAATTCCAAGCATAATGGTGGGGATCAAAATTTTGAAATTCCCTCTCGATTTTTCATAATTAAATAGTCGAATATTAAAATAATTGAAAAATTAAAATAAGAGTGTTACATTTTTCACTATTTTTCTTTCAAAATAAAATTTTTGTGATTAAAATATACCTAGTATAAAATTTTCAAAATACTTTGATGTCAGAAAGTCTCTAGTTTGCTCTCTGTAGCCAACTAGGGGTATTTTGGTCATTTTACAAAAATTGTCTTAATAAATTTCTGAAAAATTTTAAAATTATTATTAATTATTCCAAGCACATAAATGAATTTAAAATAAATTTTAGACACTTCTAAATATTTTAATCTATTTTCTCAATTATCTAGTCCTTTTAGGGGCAAAATAGTCGTTTTATCCTTTTTCGGACTCCGTTTTTCAAAAATTATTAAAAATCTAAATTAAGTACTACTCACTAATACGAGCATAAAAAAATATTATACAATCATGTCCATTTTCATCATTTTATATTTTTTAGCTGCTTCAACATATAATTTTACTAAGCACTCATAATTTAATAAGCTAATTTAATAACTTTCAACTACCAGCTACTAGCTTTTCAACTTCTAGCTGACTTTTCAGTTAGTTTTGCCAAACATAGCCTAAGACTATATTTCGCAAGCACTTTTAGCTAGCTTCTCGTTTTTTTTACTATCTAAAAAACTTATTTAACTTTATTAATAGTGTTTGATAAACAAGTTTTTTTAGTAGCTTGTAGTATTTTTTAAGACACTACTTCAAGTAGCATTTTTTGAAATGCTAGCTTCTAGCTTTTAATATTTTATTTCCCTTTTATCCTTAAAATATTTATTAAATTTTCTTATTACCCTTTTTACATAAGATAGAATTTTATTATTAATTTTTTGTTTCTATTCTTCTTACAGTGTTTATTTTAACCTTACACTATTTACATTATTTATTATATTATTTTAACATTGTACTTCACAATATTTTAACTATTACGCTAATCAACATAATAAAATATATGACATTTACACAAGTGTATGTTAATTTATTTGTTTTGAATGTGGCTGGGAATATTTTATGATATAATATATGATTAATACTAGAATGCATAATATGAAAACTAATAATAATTGAAACTAAAAAATGATATTAAAATAATTGATTTACAAATAAAAAATTTTAAGAGTTTAAAATTAATTAAAAAACTAAAATTATAATTACTCCAAAATATATTTTATTAATAAAATAAAATTAAAATTTACATAAAAATATCATATAAACATGTCTATTTTTGTTATTTTACATTTATTAGCTACTTTAATAGATAATTTTAGCAAACACTTATAGTTCAATAAGGTAGCTTAATTGTTTTCGGCTTTTAGTTACCAACTAGCTTTTCAGCTTTCAACTAGCTTCTCAACTATTTTTGCCAAACATAGCTAGTATCTTCAGGACAATTATTTTAAGATAAGACATGATTTTGTGCAAAGAAGTGCAAGAAAGCACTTAATGGGTTAATCTAAGCATGAGTACATGATCACTTCGGTCCTGAATTTGGAGGAAGCTATCACATTAGTCCCAGAATCAAAGAAAATTCAAAAAAAAATAAAAAATCCCTGAAACTAGATTCCGTCTGTCATGTTAGTCCAACCGTTAGTTTCCCTCCATTAACGTTAACGTCTATGTGTACGTAGCACATTATTTGCACATGTGATGGCTAGTGGTGTACACTTGGATGACACATGGTGGTCCAGTCAATTGCACTAAAATGAAAGTTTACTTTTTTTTTTTACTATATAAAAACATGTCACAATCTGTATCATATTCAACTTAGTCCTTGAACTTAACTACTTGTTGTTATTTTAGTCCTTTGAAAGTACTTTTGAATTGTCAATTAAGTTCCATGTGCATGTAAACTATTTATTTATTATGAATTTTAATTATATACAAATAAATATTTATCTTGACTAAAAGTACTAGATATACTAAGGTGAATACAATTATGTAGTAATTTTATTTTGTTAATGATTACCAATTTTTTACTTTATTTTGTAACTTTAAGGAAATTACACAGCAATCAAGTTAAATTTTGATTTTGAATTTCATATTTGAATTTGAACAACACAATTAGTTCAAATTTGATTAGATTATATCTTATTGGATTAGTTTAGATTAGTTCAAATTTGATTAAATAAAATCTTATTAGATTTGATTAGATTAGCACAAACTTGACTATATAATATCTTATTAGATTAGATTAGATTTATTAAGATTTTATTTCTTGATTTATTTCAGGTTTGATTTAGTCTATAATTCAAATATGAGCATAGGATTTTTACAAATTATAGTTCCTTCTTAATGAATAAATACTAAATAATTGAGTTAAGTTGGTGCATTACTAATAAAAGAAAATGGCAGGGTTTGTAACATGTAATCTTAATTGCTTAATTATGAGAAAATGATTGATATTCCAACACATTTATGTTTTATTATGCATATATACGTAATATTATCTAATCAACAATTAAGATTACTTATTTTACTTTCTATAATGAGATGTTCACTTTAGAAGAGACCAATCATATTTTTTAAGACATATATTTATATAAAATTGTTTGAATATATATCCATATCTATAGTTATTTATATTTATTTTTGCAGATATTCTTATATGTACCTATTTATATTTATTTTCATAAAATTAAAAATTGATAGAGAAATACATTAAAAATTATAATAAAATAAAAAATTTATAAATTATAAACTTGATACCCTTGTATGTACGGGTTATTACACTAGTTCAACGTATAGTATATATAATGTTATTCAAAGTCATTTCATTTGTGTAATGAAGATAATAATTAATTTAGTTGTAATTTCTACCGTTGTTGTGTGATAACTAGAGACTGAAATATTTTCTACAAACAAAATAGCATTATAAAATTTCGAAGATATTGAATTTAAAATTCAAACATGTGTATTTTTTATATTTGGACGACAATTAGAACATGTGTATGCACATGTGTGTGTCACAGTAGTTCTAAAGATATTATTTCTTTGGTTAATTAAGATGACCCAACTTAATTAGGAAAATAAATAGGTTGTTATTTTGTGAACTTGATCACAAATTGTAAGATATGAAATAAGTAATTTTTGATCTCAACAAAGAAATAAGTAATTTTTTAAGAATGTTTTAAAAATTTAATGTTAGAATTTATGATTTTAAAAAATAACGTGATTTAAGTAAAAAAATTTAGAGCCTATTCAAAATCAATTTGTAAAGGAAAGAGAAATATATAATAGTTAAATCCAGATTTAATGTAAAACTGCAAAACAGACTCGCATTGAAGAAGTTAATTATCTCTTAAATAGGTCTAAATCTAGGATTTATCTTCAAAAAAATAATAATTTAAGAATGAATGTGCGTCCAAGTACTTTATCACCTATCATGTTTCATACTTACATGTTATTTAATGTATTAAATTTAAAAATAAAAAATTAATATTACACTTTCAATATCTTATATATTACTACCATCAATAATGAAACTATTACGTTACATTTTAACCTAGTTAGATATTTTTATTGATTTTATTTTATAATTATGATATAAAAAATCTTTAAATATCTTTTAATTGAGTTGGATGTTATATTTTAAAGGTTTAATTACCATTTTAGTCCTTCAAATTTGAGCTAAGTTTGTTGTTGATCTCTTAAATTTAAAAGTGATTTTTTTGGTCTCCTAATTTAAAAATAATTTATTTTAGTCTTTACCAGAAACTAAAAGATCAAAAAATAGAAAAGAAAAGAAAAAGTAGACTATTTATAAATTAAGAGATTAAAAAAATCACTTTTATATTTGAGAGACCAAAAACAACAAACTTGACCTAAATTTAAAGAATCAAAAAGATATTTAAGCCTATTTTTAAGTAATGTACTTTGTTTTATTAATTTCTTATAGTTAGTTTTAATATTAAATTAACACTTTCATTTATAGTTTGTCAAAAGTAAAATACATTAAAAAATATTTTATTTAATTAATGTATAAGTAATAAATGTATATCTAGTTTAACTTATTTTAAAACATTATTATTGTTTTTATCAGCTTCATGAAAAAAAATTAATTTTTTTTTGTTTTTAAAATATAAATATAAGAATGTGTATTGAAATTTCTTATTCAAATCAAATCAATAAATCATTATCGTCCCTTGTAAGTGAAGTCAGATTAAGTAATTAACTTTTTTCCCTTCCTAAAGAGAACCTGCAAAATTTTATAATATTTTCTCTCTGTAATAGACTTTTAATTTAATATTTATTTAAATTTAAATATTTATATTTCGAAGTTTTTGTGTTTGTGGAATCTCCTCAACGACAAGCAAAACCTTGAAGCTTTTGTGTTCCGATTTGTATGTGACGAGAGCTGCCTATTTTTGCGGACGACGAAAACAGGTTCCCATTCTCACTTCTTTCTGTTCCTTTCTCCTTTATTTTACTTTACTACTCCTCGACAACACAATTCGTGTTTAGGGCTTCACATTGCTACTTCGCTTTAGTTCGTCTCTCTCACACGCCTTGTAATTTTCGATTACTATCTTTACTTTCCTGAATCCGGGTCTAGTCTGTTTAGATTGTGGTGTGTGGAATTGTATGTTAATTTTTTGTCATTTGCTTTTTTTCTTTTCAATTTTCTTTGATTTAGGTTTGAAATTTTGCTATCGTTTTGTTGTGGCTTTAGGTGGTGCAGAAAATGTTCAAGAACACATTCCAATCTGGATTTCTTTCCATATTATACAGCCTTGGGTTTGTTGTGTTTTGGCATCTTTGTTTCACGTATCAGTTTCGCATGTTTGCTATGATGAAGACACTGAAATTTATCGTTGTTTTTCATTTTATATAGGAGTAAGCCTTTGCAGATATGGGACAAAGAAGATAATTGTTTTCTGATTGGCAGTAGCATTGGATGCTTCAAAGTGAGGGGCGCACTTTTGAGGTAAAATGCAAAATTATTATCATTCAATGAAAGATCAATGGTTGGGATTGTGATAAAATATATGCACGTGTATGCCAGATTATGAAGTTATTAAAGTCTCAATTGTTGGTTTTCCAATCAATGATTGGACTTTATCTTCTAAAATACACCCCTTGCAAAATCCAATATTTGGAGCTTGTTTTAAATTCAGTACTCTGCTGTGCCTTGATCTGAAATTATGTTTAAATGATGCTTTATTCTCATTTTCAAAATTTTATTTATTGTTTATGCTGTGAAATGGTAAGATTCCCACTGTGTAACTGACTGATCGCAGAGACATGATTAAACAATTCTGTTTTAGGAAGACAAGGAGTGGGCCAATTGTACACAGAAGTTAGTTGGGGTTGGTTATGAGGTTTGTTACGGTCAGTTAAGGGGGTTACCATATGTACCAGTTGGTGGGAGAATTAACTGTTTTTTGGATGAGAATTGTAAGATAGTTAGGAGAGTCCAAAGTCTCTAATTTATCTGGGATTGACTTTTTTTATCATCCTCAGCTTGCACTCACATTGAGTACAGAACTGAGATTTTGTTCTTCATTCAATAATCCCTAATTTTGTGCTGCATTTTATAAAAGATCTCTACCTTTCTTTCTATGTCAAGTACCCATGTAACACTGACCCTCACAAGATTCCACATGGTAGTACTAGGATCCTTACTCTTTGATCTGCCTGCATGATCATGTCATGAAAGGTTGTTGTGTAAAATATATGCTCAGAGTGCTTTAGTTTCATGTGCATATGAGAGATTAATTTTGGTATATCTACTATTCACATTGTGAAAGGGAATTTATACATTCGTAGATCGCTTTGTTCAGTGAATCTTTCTCCAGTATGTCAATAATACTCTATTAAGTTACTTTGTCTCTTAGTTGAAACATCATATCTTCTAGTTTGTGTATCTGCTTTCAATATATGTTTCTGAATTATTTCTTATGTTACACCCTTGTCATAGTGAATGCTGGGAAATGTGAGTGTTAATGTGAGTCAATTAAAAAAAAAAAAAGCGTTAGGAATGGATACATCATGCATTCAGGAGAAAGTTGGGATAGAATGTGTAGAAGAGAAGATACAGAAACTTGCCTGAGGTGATTTACTTGAGGCTCTAGTGAGAAAAGTGGAGAAACCTCAAATGGAAGATATTTTGATGAAAAGGAGTAGAGAAAGATGGATGAAAATTTATGGAGAAACCACTAATAAGACCTTATTGTAAATAGTATGCTGAAAATTTAGTTCTGGGTAGAGCTCAATGGCATCAATTAGTGCATGTAATTCACCTTCTAGTACGAATAATAAGGCTTGGATGTTGTTTCTGTAAAGTGGCTTCATAAAAATGAAACAGTTAGAGAAAATTTCCTAATCTATGATATTTATTGAATTCATGTCCTACATAATCTATTAGAAACTGGAACAGCACACAGTTAAATGAAATAAGAAAATATCTTGACCCATAATCTAAACCAGGTTCCGTTACCATAACATTAGGACCTAGGGTCCTTTCAATACCCACTGCTTGAAATAAAGCCTTAGTCTTGTCCTCAAGACTTAGCTCAAAATATTGCTATTGGATAACAACTATCTTCTCCCAAGTTGCTCTGAAGATTGGTAAAGAGGTCCATTGGATTACGACTTGGAAAACCTCTTACTTGGTTATAGTGATGCTCTTACAAACCAAGACTTATATCCAAAGCCTCCTTATCAAATCTTCAATCAAACCAAAAAGTAACTGATAGCAACTACTATTCAGTAAGTATATTTATATATTCGAATTGAAAGAAAGCACAAAAACAAAAAGAGCCAAGCTCCTAAGCATAGAGGATTCCCTCTAGCTCCCAATTATACAAGTAATTCAAATCATGCCCCTCATCTTGACTCCCCTTTCTATTTATATTCAACTACTATTCTCTCTCTATAACTAGCTATCTTGCTCTCTCTCTGCCACTCTCCCTATAATGCATTACGGGCCCTGGTTCTTCTTGGGCCTTCGTGTGTAAACCAATAACAATTTAGGGGTCTTGGGTGTTGGGTACTTATCAATACCACCTCCTGAAATGGTTGCCTTGTCCTCCAGGCAAAAGGAAGGAAATTTCTCTTTGATCACACTTGCCTCCTCCCATGTAGGATCTTCCACTAGTTGAGTTTTCCAAAGGATAAGCCATTCAATCACTATCTTGCCATTACGCTTGCCTTCTCTAGAGGCTAGAACTACTTTTGGAACAATTGGTTATGGTTCTTCAACTTCCATCTCTAGAGGCATGGCTGGTTTAGCTGGTTTGCCTTGGAGAGCACGCTTAAGTTGGGGACGCGGAACACAGAGTGAATCCTGGCTGTATCAGGCAATTGCACCTTGTATGCCACCTCGCTTACTATCACTTGGAAAGGACCAAAGTAACGTGGAGACAGCTTTGGATTGATTCTGTGACACCCTTTACCCCAAAGCTAATTATTAAATAAATATTACGAAAATATAACATACTTTTCATTTGTAAAATAAAAGGATAGTTTATAATCTTTTTCTTCACACGATAAAGGACATCATATGCACAACTCACATTTACTAAAGCTCGATAAGATGCTTTACTGATTAACCAAATGATAGTGGCCCATAGTTGACCATACAAGTCCAAATAAAATAAAATAACCCAATTTAAAAGTAAAACTATTAGTCTAAAGTTTAAAAGCTAAAATAATAAATAACTAAGACCCCGATGTCACATTACTATCAGAGTTGACAAAACCGTAAAGAAACTGTAAAATAAACTGCAATGAGGTCAATGCCCCTACTCTAAGACTCCTCCTCAAGGTCTTGCTGAACATCACCTGTATATCACAGACACATATAGAAAACACCAGAAAACAAGGGGATGAGATATATCTCACATCATGCTCAAAGTATGACAATGGAGACAGGTAGAATACACATCACATACATAATCAATTAACAGTAATTTGCAAAAAAGCCAGAATGCACAAAAACAAATGTAATGCAATACCTAGCTTCTATTTTTTATGCACATGTGGTACCAACTTAAACTTGTCGGAAAGTAGACTAGGAGTAAATGCAGGCCATAAGAAGCATCATCGGTACCGATGCCTTTGGCTTTCGCACCCTCAACTAGCATGATATCCCCCGCTGACTAGTCAGGGTTACCCAGTTTTGCCAGTACGCCCCGGCTCCATGGGATCAGCATGGACCATTGGAGTTTTCCCAACCGGATAACCCCCAAGGCTAAGGTTAAACAACCCATCACGGCCTTTACCAGCCAGATTCCTACATACTTTCCTCATCACATAACTCAAATATTATGATGCATGGTCACATATAATGCTCACAACTTTCATAGACTTTTATCATGAATCATAGGCACAGTTTCATGTCACATTCATTTTTTTAAGGTAAATAACAACCATACAATGTAAACTCAACAAGACATAAAAAAAAAATAACAATGAGTTAAACACTGCCAAAAGGAGTTCACAAACACAAGGAACGTAATAGCGAAAGTCGTATCCGCCCAGCAGGACGGAAGTCCCGCCCAGCAGTCCAGCGAACCCGCCCAGCAGGTTCGCGTCGGAACCCAACCCGCCCGGCGGGTATTTCACCCCGCCCAGCGGCTCTGCGTGCCTAGCGTAAACCTAGAATCCAGTTTTTGAAGAAAAGTCGCCCAGCGGCTATCTAATCCCGCCGGGCGGATTCGAGGTACTAATTTTAATTTATTTTTCCTATTGTCTTTGGGTTCTAAATATTTCAAGATAAATAATTAGATTCTTAATCACTCTTCTACATCGATAATTGGTCAATCTAATCTATAATTTCCTTACTCCTTCACAATCCCCTCAAAACCCATCAAATCCCTAAATTTAGGTATAAGGAGGGAAAAGATAAATAGATGAACAAGAACAAGGAAGGACATGGGAGAGAGCACTCACCTTTGTGGACATGCAAAGTTGAGTTCTAGGGTTTGGATTCTCCGGTTTCTATTCTTCCTCCTTCTCTTCCTCTTCTTCTTCTCTTCTTTTCCTCATTCTCTGTAACTTTTTTCTTCCTCTATTTTGTGACGGCTAAACCTAACCCTCCTTCTCTATTCCCTTCTTATAACATGTGGGTGGGTATGTGGCTTAGTGGGCTTTAGTCCCCTATTGGGCCCTAGATGCTCTTTTGGGTTGTATGATAATATTCCTACTAATTTATAATACTAAGGTATTAATAACAACAATAATAATAAGAATAAGAATAATAATAATAATAACAACAACAACAACAATAATAATAATAACAATAAATATAATAACAACAACACAACACAATAATAATAATAATAATAATAATAATAGGAAATATAATAATAATAATTCTTAAGACATCTTTTGTCTAATAACATATGAGAAGGGTTATACTAAAAGCTACCTTGTGGTTTATTTCTAGTACTTGAAATTTGGGCTGTTATTGATTCTCTGAGCAACAGTATTTTGCCTATGTGGCCGTAATTTAATGTAAACCCAATCTCCTTCTACATAAGTCATGTTCCTTCTATACGAGTCTGCAACTTTCTTCATGGTCTGTTGGGCCTATTGGAGATGATATTTCAGTTGGCGTAAAGCTTTATCTTTATTAGCTAAAACGCTGGCCATTAACTCTACTGAGGTCTCCCCATTCAAATATCTTACCATCGTTGGTGGAGGTTTTCCATAGAGTACTTCAAAAGGGGTTCTTCCGGCTGCTGTATGGTATAATGTATTATACCATAATTCAGCCCAAAAAAGCCAAAACTGCCAATGTTCAGGTTGCTCAGAAGCGAAGCACAGTAAATAAGTTTCAATGCATCGATTCACCACTTCGATTTGACCATCCATTTGAGGATGGTAAAAGGTACTCATGTGTAATAGGTTCCTTGAAGGCAAAAAAGCTCTTTCCAAAATCTACTCAAGAAAAGCGAATCACAATCACTGATGATGGACTTAGGGAACCCATGTAATTTAACTATTTCTCGATCAAAACTCTCTACAACCATCTTAGCAGTAAATGGGTGTTTGAGGGAAACAAAATGAGCATATTTGGATAAACGATCCACTACCACCATTATAACTTCGTACCCTTGTGATTTTGGAAGCCACGTGATGAAATTCTTAGAAATCTCCTCCCATATTTGCTCCGGAATGGGAAGTGGTTGTAACAAACCGGCTAGAGATAAGGTCTAGTACTTATGTCGTTGACACACATCACAGCCCCGAATAAATTCCATGATTTGCTTCTTCATTCCTTTCCAAAAAAAACTACTAGCTATCCTCTGATAAGTCTTCGTAAATCCTAAATGTCCCCCTATAGAAGTGGAGTGAAACTCTTGTAGCAAGACAAGAATTAAGGATGAGTCTTTAGAGAGTAACAATCTCCTTTTGTAGAAAAGTAACCTGTTGCGTAGGTTGTAACCAATTTTGGCTACAGGATCAGCTTGTAAAGCATCATGTAACTTTAATAGTTCTGAATTACCACAAACTTCCTCCTTAACTTTTAAAAAATCCAACCAGTTTGGGCGCATGCATATGACCCCCAGTTCAACATTCATATCTCTTCAGGACAAGGCATTAACGACTTTATTTTTGGGGCCTGTTTTATACACAACTTCAAACTAATAACTCAACAATTTAAACAACCAGCATTATTGATCCGTTGTGGTGATTATCTAGTGGAGTAGGTGTTTCAAGCTTCTGTGATCAGTGAACACCTTGAAACTCCTTCCCATGAGATAATGCCTCCAATGTTGGACATCTAACACATGAGCCATAATCTCCTTCTCATATACTGATTTGGATAAGGTCTTTGACGAGAGAGCCTTACTAAAATAGGCTATCAGCTTGCGATCCTGCATTAGAACTGCTCCAAGCCCATGACCCTGAGGTGTCACATTCTACTACAAATTCCTTGGTAAAATACAGTAAAGCTAAAACTGGAAAGGTAGCCAAACAATGCTTAAGATGGTCAAACGCTAGTTGAGCTTTTTCTCCCCTCTGAAACCCATCCTTCTTAGTCAACGTAGTTAGGGGGTGAGCCAGTTTCCCATAATCCTTGATAAATTTCCTGTAGTATCTTGTAAGTCCAAGGAAGCCTCGTACCCCTTTGACATCTCGAGGAATTGGCCAATCTAGGACAGCTTGGACCTCGGCAGGATCCATTTCTACCCCTTGTGTTGAAATAATGTGACCAAGATACTCTATGGTTGGCTGTCCAAAGGAACATTTCTCCTTATTTGTTACGAACTGGTGTTGGGCCAGCAACATAAACACCTCGTCTAGATGATGAATATGGGATGGCCAATCAAGACTATAGACCAAAATGTCATCAAAGAAAACCAACACATGTTTCCTCAACATTGGTCTGAAGATTGAATTCATGGTAGAGTAGAAGGTGGATGGTGCATTCATGAGCCCAAATGGCATAACAAGATACTCATAATGTCCTTCATGAGTGTGGAAAGCAATCTTATAAGTGTCCTTATCTCGCACCCTTATTTGATGGAATCTAGCCTTTAAATCAATCTTAGAGAAAAAATGTGCAGAAAAGTGAATATATTTTTCACTTATTTCGAATTGATACAATGGGAAAGTTTAAATAGGAAGAGAAGATTAATCCTATACACAAATCTAGGCCTAAATATCAGGAACAAATATGTCTAGATATCAGGAAATAATCTTTCCTATAAATGCTATGTCTAAAAATAGAAAGAAGGAAAGAAGGAAATACAAAAAATTCTAATACATTAAATCCTAATATTAACTGTACAAATCAAATCCCATGATCCTTATCCTGACTGCTTTCCCTAATTATCAACACTCCCCCTCAATCTGGATTGTAGATGTCTATCATTCCCAGATTGAATTTGATGCTTTCATAAGTATTTCTTGGGAGAGCTTTAGTTAGAATGTCTGCAGTCTGGTTGCACGATGGCACATGCTCAACACTTATAATGCCACGATCAATTTTCTCCTTTATGAAATGTGGGTCAATCTCCACATGCTTTGTCCTATCATGGAGGACTGGGTTCTTTGCAATGCTGATAGCAGCTTTGTTGTCACACAATATCCTTATTGTATAATGGGTAAGAACTTTGATCTCAGCCAGCATCCTTTTTAGCCAAACTCGTTCACAAATACCATGTGTCATGGCTCTAAATTCAGCTTCTGCACTATTTCTAGCCGCCACAGACTGTTTTTTGCTTCTCCAAGTAACCAAGTTTCCCCATACAAAGGAGCAATAACCAGTAGTTGACTTTCTGTCTGATGTACAACTTACCCAGTCTGAGTCTATGTATACTTCAATACCCCTATTTGAGTTTTTCTTGAAGTAAATGCCTCTGCCAGGTGTACCCTTAAGGTATTGTAAGATTCTGTTCACAGCTTTCATGTGTGCATCAGTAGGACTTGACATGTAGCGACTTGCCATACTTACAGCAAATCCAATATCTGGTTTGGTATGAGTTAGGTAGATCAACTTCCCAACTAGGCTTTGGTACCTTTCTTTATTAGCCAGAGGACCTTCTTCTGAGCCACTTCTTTTAACTGGTTCTATAGGAGTGTTGGTTGCCTTGCATGCAAGCATTCTGGTTTCTTGAGGTAAGTCCAAGGTGTACTTCCTTTGAGACACATATATCCCATATTTGAGCTACTTCCATCCCTAGAAAGTACTTGAGTTGACCCAAGTCTTTGACTTCAAACTCCCTAGCCAAAAGCCCCTTTAACTGTTTGATTTTCTCATAATCATATCTTGTGATAACAATATCATCAACATAGACAATGAACAAGGTTACCTTCCTTGCCAAGGAGTGCTTAACAAACATAATATGGTCGGATTGACATTGAGTGAACCCATCTTTCTTGACAACTTGAGATAATCTGTCAAACCATGCTCTCAGGGATTGCTTGAGGCCATACAAGGATTTTCGGAGCTTGCACACCTTATTTGAGATGCTGGATTGCATGTATACTTCCTCTTCCAACTCCCCATTTAAGAAGGCATTTTTTATGTCAAGTTGGTGTAGTGGCCATCCAAGTTAGCTGCCAAGGACAATATGACTTGAATTGAATTAAGTTTGGCCACTGGTGCAAATGTCTCTTCATAGTCCACACTGTATGATTGGGTGAATCCCTTTGCCACCAACTGAGCCTTATACCGACTTATACTTCCATTAGCATTATACTTGATGGAGAATATCCACTTGCATCCAATATGCTTCTTTCCTTTTGATAGAGTGGTGATCTCCCATGTGTCATTTTTAACTAAAGCTTGAACCTCTTCTGTTACAGCTGTTGCCCATTCAAGTTGTTCAAGGGCTTCATGAATATTCCTTGGAATATGGATGTTGTCAAGTACTGCTACAAATGTCCTGTACCCTTGTGACAATTTTCCATAGGACACATATTTCTCAATGGGGTGTTGAGTGCAAGTTCTCACCCCTTTTCTTAAGGCAATAGGAATATCAATATCAGTGGAACTCACTTGAACAATTTTTGAGTTAGGAACATTATTACTTAAGGAAGTTTCATTTTCTGAAGCCTGGTTAGATTCATAGTTCTGCATAGGAGTTGTGTTTGACTCTACCACTTTTTGTTTCTTCCTTTTCCTAGAGTAAACCTTCAAGTTGTCATCAAGTGCAGTAGAATCGTGGTTTTGTTGAGGCATATAAGTTGCCCTTGGTTCCATAGCTATTGGTTCTGCAGGTATAGTTTTTGTTGGAGTTGTTTCTACTAGTTCTATTAGTGCTGTATCAAAAGCAGGTTCAGTCAATTCAAATCCCAAAGGTTGGGATTCTTCCACTATTTCATTTGGAATTGATGTCTTCTCCCCCTGAATGCCAACTTTAGGGTAATAACGCTGATCCTCAAAGAAAGTTACATCCATATTGTGGTAAAATTTTCTAGTTAAGGGAGAGTAGCACTTGTATCCCTTTTGATAAGGTGAATAACCAAGGACAACACATTTGATGGATTTTGGGTCAAGTTTGTTGCGATAAGGGTTTAGGTTGTGAACAAAGGCTGAGCATCCAAATATTTTCAAGGGAATTGAGGTGAGGATTCTACTAGTTGGGAAAAAAGTCTAGAATGTGGAATGAGAGGTGTTGAAGTTAAGGACATGAGAAGGCATTCTATTTATAAGGTAGGTTGCAGAGAGGATAGCTTCTCCCCAAAATTGTTTTGGAACATTTGCAGCCAACGTAAGTGAATTGGTCACATCCAAAAGGTGCCTATTCTTCCTTTCTGCGACTCCGTTTTGCTTAGGGGTATCTACACATAAGCTCTGGTGTATAATTCCATGTGTCTTAAGATAGGAATTCAGCGTTGAGTGATAGTATTCTCGACCATTGTCAGTTCTGAGTACCTTAATATTGGTTTGGAATTGTGTTTGCACCATACACTGGAAATTTTGAAATACTCTTCCTACTTCCAATTTCTCTTTCATAAGGAATACCCAATTGACTCTTGTATGGTCATCAATGAAAGTAACAAACCATTTGGTGCTAGTAATATTGCTAACTCGGGATGGTCCCATACATCAATATGAATTAAGGAAAAAGGTTGAGAAGGTTTATAAGATTGGGGTGAATAGGTGCTGCATGTATGTTTGGATGATTGGCAAACTTCACATTGAAAATTCCTTATATTTTTATTGAATAATGAGGGGAACATTTTCTCCAAGTACATAAAATTGGGGTGGCCTAAACGATAGTGCCACAACATTACAGAAGTTTCACTAGTTGGAGGAATTGCTGCACACGAGTTGGCATTGGATCAACTTTTGGAGTCATCAACTTGCAAGTGGTAGAGTCAAGCACACTCTTTAGCATTGCCAATCATCTTCCCTAACTCCAAAATCTGAAATTCACATAAGTTAGGAAAGAATTTAGTGACACATCTCAAGGTTTTTGTCAATTTGCTGATAGATAGCAAATTGCAGTCAAGTTTAGGTACATAAAGGACTGAATCTAGAGTGATATTTTTTGAAATAGTCACTGAACCTTTATCAATAACCCTTGAGAAGGTACCATCTGCAATCCGAACCGTGGAGTTATCATGATAGGATGAATAATTATCAAATACAGTTATGTCTCCAGTCATGTGATTTGAGGCTCCTGAGTCTATGATCCATGATTTTAGTTTTCCTTTGCTAGTGTTTAAAGCGTGCAAGAAAATACCTTTCTGGGCTACTACAGTTGGACCATTTTTTTCTGCTATCACATAGTCTGCTGGAGGATCTTTTGTAGAGCTTCCATTTGTTCTTTGTTGAATGGAGATGGATCAAGATTTATCTTTGCATCTTGATGGTTATGGGTTACTTCATTAGCTCTGCTCTCCTTATTTCTGAACGATTTTGCCTCTGAAGGTTTTCCATGTATGTCCCAACAGGTGCCGTTGGTGTGACCAAGTTTCTTGCAATGATCACACCAGGGACGGTTCTTCTTATATGCTGGACGGGCTTAGTTTCCTTTTGCTGCCATTGCTGAACTCTCAATGGATAGGGTTGGGATAGAGTTTCCTAACATGATTTTTCTCTTGCTCTCTTCTCTTCTCACTTCTGAGAATACTTCTCGGATTTTGGAAGTGGTTTGGTTCCAAGAATCCTTGCTTGCACTTCATTAAGATCCTTGTTAAGCCCCAATAAAAATTTGTAGATTCTATCCTTCTCTACCAGTCCTTTGTACTTCTTCTTGTCATCTATACAATTCCACTCGACCTCTTCATATATATCCAGCTGCTGCCAGTGTTGGCTTAGAGTATTGAAATACTCAGTAACCAAAGATTCATCCTGTCGCAGGTCATGGAGTAGGCTTTTAATTTCAAATATTGTAGAGGTGTTGTCTACATTGGAATATGTTTCCTTCACCGCATCCTATATGTCTTTGGCAGTGTCATAGTACATGAAGTTTTCCCTAGTCTCATTTGTCATGGTATTGAGAAGCCATAACATGACTAAATTTTTTTCCAGTTGCCATTTTTGGAAGTTGGGGTCTTTTTTCTCGGGACCTTTGGAGGCTCCCGTGACATATCCTTCCTTCCCTTTTCTTGAAGGAATATTTGAACTGATCTCTCCCATTGGGTGTAATTTTGGCCATTCAATTTATGGCTAGTGATAGGAAGTGCAGGCCCTTTGATTGAGCTAGTAAGAAGTGTACCAGTCACCACCTTGGGCGAGCCTTTTGGTTTTGCTCCAGCCATGGTGGGGTTGGCAAGGGAGACCAGAGATGGTTTAGATCGAGCTCTAATACCATGCTAAAAAGTGAATATATTTTTCACTTATTTCGAATTGATATAATGGGGAAGTTTAAATAGGAAGAGAAGATTAATCCTATACACAAATCTAAGCCAAAATATCAGGAACAAATCTGTCTGGATATCAGGAAATAATATTTCCTATAAATGCTATGTCTAAAAACAGAAAGAAGGAAAGAAAGAAATACAACAAATTCTAATACATTAAATCCTAATATTAACTGTACAAATCAAATCCCATGATCCTTATCCTGAGTGCTTTCCTTAATTATCAACAAAATGTGAGCCGTGCAACTCATCTAGCAATTCATTTATAGTGGGGATGAGGTATTTGTCAGGTACCATGACTTTATTCAAGGCCCTATAGTCCATGCACATCCTCTATGTTTCGTCTTTCTTTCTAACTAATATCACTGGGCTAGAAAATAGGCTGGTGCTATGTTTAATTTCTCCCCTGTCTAGCAGTTCGCCTACTTGCTTCTCAATCTCGTCCTTATGATGATTAGCATAACGATAAGGTCTAACACTCACTAGTTTACTATCGGGGTGCAAGACAATAGCATGATCATGGCTCCTGTGAGGTGATAGCCTTTTCCTACTCTGAAAAATCGAATGGTGCTTATGAAGGACCTGCTCCACTTCCCCTACATCTCCACCCAAAGAATTATCCCGTCAAGCTTTTGCTAGCAGAACCTCTTCTCTATCTATTGCCATATCTTGTATCATTCCTTGTAGAGCAGTTGTTTGATTCTTATCTTGGACCTAATACCCCTTGAATGTAATAATGCGTTCGTTCTCCTCGAAACTCATTGTTTTTTCCCTCTAATCTATGGTAGTGCTGCCCAAAGTCTCCAACCACTCGACCCCCAAAATGATATCTACTCCCCCCAAGTCTAAAACATATGCATCTATCACAATACTATGCCTCCCAATCTTTACTTCAATCGTTGGACATACTCCTCTTGATTCACATCAACTCCCATTTCCCAAACTCACCCCATAACCTCTAGTGTCAGTGACCTTCAGGTCCAAAGAAGCCACCAACTCCTTGGCTATAAAATTATGGCTAGCACCGTTATCAACCAATAACAAAATGGGATACGCCTCCAGTAAGCCTTCGAATCTAATTGTCTGAGAATGTGATATTTCTCTTGGGTCTATTGCTCTATAATACAGGACTTAACATACCTTCACATGTTCCTCCTCATCATCCTTAGCTTCTATTGCCACCAAGGAATTCTCAGGTTGCTCTTCCCCTTCCTAAATCAATAGTCGCAAATGCTGCCCAAATCACATGAGTGGGGCTATAATGTTGCCCACACTTGAAACACAATCCCTTGGCCCTCCTTTCCATCAATTCCTAGTATGACAGGTTTCGTGTGCCACTTTAGAAGCGAAAATTGACAGCTTGCGGATGCCCCATTTTCATTCCCGCTTCAAAAGACCCATTCAACGCGTAGATGACGTAGAGTGACTAAGATGTCTGCCCTGAACTCGTGATCCACCTACCATCGAGCTAACCGGTGATGATGTAATCTAAGCTTGCTGCATGCCATGCCATCTACTTGTGACATTATGTGATGTAGGATGAGTAAGCTTTCGCTCTATTAGTCGCGAAATAGGAATCAATTTGTGTCGATTTTGTGGCTCGAACGCCAGAACCTCCATGCGTATCTCTTCCTTCAGCCCCCCCAAAAAGAATCCTATATATTGCTTTTCAAACATCAGTGGTATTTGGGCCATGAGCACTTCAAATGCTTCCACGTACTCATCAATGGTTTTGTTTTGTTGAAGCAACTTAAGTTGCAAAAACGGATTACCCGAATGATGGTCTCTACAGCAGTCTATGAGTGAACGCTTAAAAGTCTCCCAATTGAGTTGGGGATTGGAATCACGTAGGATCTTGAACTAATGCCAAGTCATTCCCTCCATACAGATATGTGCATGTTGCACTTGCATCTCCAGCGGTGTCCCTTGAACCGTAAAATATGTCTCTGCCTTAGCAATCCACCCAACCAGATCCTCCTCATTAAATGTTGGCAATTCCACCCGTTTAGCAAAAAGTCAAATCTTGTCCCAGGGGGGGGGGTCACAGATGTTGATATAAGTCCTTAAGGATACCGATGACGTGAACGGCGACTTCGGATGCTGCTGTTGCCAGAGGAACCCATCTCGCTAACACTAGTCATCAAGAAACCCAACTAAGCTATATGTTCCTTCAGTGCCGCATTGTGAGATCGTACTGGTTGATCTTGTCCTCGGAGCAATGCATCCTGGTTTTTGAGACTCAATTCAACCACGCGTGTTTCCAAAGCATCTAATCGTGAAGCCATTCGCATGTGCATGCACTTCGACTCTCAACGAGAGCACCAATTTGATAGCAACTGCTATCCAATAAGTATATTTATATATTTGAATTGAAAGAAAGCACAATAACAGAAAGAGTCAAGCTCCCAAGCATAGAGGATTCCCTCTATCTCCCAATTACACAAGTAATTCAAATCATGCCCCTCATCTCAACTCCCTTTTCTATTTATATTCAATTACTATTCTTTCTCTATAACTAACTATCTTTCTCTCTCTCTGCCACTCTCCTTATAATGCATTACAGGCCCTGGTTCTTCTTAGGCCTTCGTGTGTAAACCAATAACAGTTTAGGGGTCTTGGGTGTTAGTTTCCTATCAGTAACTCATCCTATTGCTCTACAATAATGTTTGAGACAACCATTTGGTTTCTTAAAGCAACTTGAAGAAACTGATATTGTTTGCTACCGTAGTCTTTGTAAGATGATGAAACAACAATGGTTAACACATCAATGTGATCCTTACCCTAGGACTTTTGCTCAAGATTATCATGGTTAAAGATCCTTGAAGGATCACCAATTCTTCATTGGTACCCATAATCACCAATTGTTTATGTAATTCTTTAGACAAAACACATGCAAGCCTTTGCGTAATAGGTGTTAGATGACCCTAGATCTTAGAAAATGCAAGACATTAGGTGCACCAAAATGTCACAATTCCTTTGTTAAGAATAGAAGTTTCTATCCCTTCTTGATGTATTGTAAAGAGATGTTTTTGTTGTTTAGCTCTTGAAAAGCCTAGTCTAGTCTAAGTACGATCAGCTCCCCTACTTCTTTTTGTAACTTTATTCTCTTTGTATTTTCAGACTTTTGAATTCATATATAAAAGTATTCAACTGAGTATCACACTCAAGCTATTCATCTAAAATCCTCAACTTAGTATCAAAGCAGGTATGATCCCACTTTGTCATCTCCATTCAAAGTCTGTCGTTTGCTGTTGTTTGTTGCCAACCCCAAGGCTCAGTGTGCCTCGTGGAGTGTGACCCAACCCGCAGGTTTTGAAGTTAGAAACCCACCTATGCGCTCTCATGTGCTTCACTTTCTCGCACTCTGTTTGGCGAGTGCAGGTACTCATGCTGCCTTCTGTGGGTTGGAATCTTGACTGGCCACCTTTTATAGTCTCGTCAGCCCTTTCTGACTTTGTTTCTGGCATTACCTTGTAGTTGCTTCTTCTTAGGGCTATGGGTCCATCCTAAGTGTTACATCTTGGTTTCTAAGAATGACTTCCGCAGGCCTTGTTCTCTCAATTTCTAGAACTCCCACCATTACAATTGAAAATTTGAATGGTAAAATTTACCTATCATTGTTAGCTTCGGTGGAACTTTAGTTCCTTGGTTAGATACCATGACCATCTTGAAGAAGAAAACGACGAAGTGTCTACAGAAGACTGGTTAGTGGAAGAAGCTTGACATCCAATTATGTGCTATGCTGTGGACGTTAGTGGAACTGCATATTTTGGAGACTCTCAAAACCTTCAAAATTACTGCTCATTTTGGAAGAAAGCTTAGAATATCTTTACTAATGACATCTAGCATCTATATGATTCTGCACAAAGGTCAGCCTCACTCAAACAAACTAATTATGACAGGATAAAATATGTTGCTCAAGCTCAATCTGTAGTTGAAGAGTTGAAGTTGTTCTTAGAAGCTGACTCATTAGAGGAGATTAAGAGTGTTAAAAGGAAAGAAACTGAGACATATTTGAGCTGAAACTGTCTATCTGAATACACAATGGATGTATGTTTATATAGGCTTATTAATTGATTATACATAAATAGAGAATATACTTACTGTTTCCTCTAAATAAGAGATTACATGCCTATAAATCCTAATTATTACAATAAATATGGGATATTCAGTTCTAATTTCAACACTCCCCCTCAAGCTAGAGCATATAAATCATATGCGTCTAGCTTAGTACAAATATAGCCAATTCTTGGTCCCCTTAAGGACTTGGTGAAGATGTTTGCCAATTGGTCACTAGAGTTGACGAAACTCGTAGTAATGTCCCCCGACTCAATCTTCTCCCTGATGAAATGACAATCAATTTCAATATGTTTGGTTCTTTCATGGAAGACGGGATTAGATGCAATGTGCAAAGCCGCTTGATTATCACAAATCAACATCATTTGCATAGACTCTTCAAACTTGAGTTCTCTAAGAAGCTGCATCAGCCAAATGAGTTCATAAGTTACCAAAACCATGGCTTTGTATTCTGCTTCAGCACTGGATCTTGTTACAACATTTTGTTTCTTTCCCAGGATATTAAGTTTCCTCCAATTAGCACACAATACCCAGAGGTAGATCGCCTGTCACTGGGTGAGCCGGCCCAATCGGCATCCGAGTACCCAACTATCTACGTATGTCCCCTGTCTTCATAAATGAGGCCTTTACCTAGAGCACTCTTAATTTATTTTAGTATCCGAATTACAGCATTCCTATGTTCTTGGCAAGGAGAGTTCAAGAACTGGCTTACCACACTCACTACAAAGGCAATATCTGGACGAGTGATTGTGAGATAGTTTAGCTTTCCTACCAATCTCCTATATCTCCCAGGATCTAATAAGGGCTCCCCCTGACTGGGTAGCAGTTTGACATTAGGTTCTACAGGAGTATCTACTGGTTTAGCATCCAGTAGACCAGTCTCTTCTAGGATGTCAAGAGCATATTTCCTCTAAGAGATTATCACACCATCCTTGGATTGAGTCACTTCGATATCTAGGAAATACCAAAGCTTACCAAGGTCTTTAGTTTGGAACTATCAGGAGAGGTACTATTTCAGATGGAGGATGCCTTGTTGATCACTAATTGTAGTCATAATATCATCCACATAAATAATGAGATAGATGTATCTCTAATATGAATGGTGATAGAAGACAGAATGATCGGCTTCACTTCGAGTCATACTGAATTGTTACACAACAGTATGAAAGCGGCCAAACCAGGCATGAGGGACTGTTTAAGCCCATACAATGACCGACAAAGCCGACAAACCATACTAGAGGACTCCCCCTAAGCAACAAACTCGAGAGGTTGCTCCATGTAGACTTCTTTATCAAGATCGCCATGTATCATTTTTAATATCAAGTTGGAAGAGAGACCAATGACGAATGGCAACCATGGACAGTAACAGTCGGATAGAAGCCATCTTAGCTACTGAAGAGAAGATATCAGTGTAGTCCTGCCCATAGACCTAGGTATATCCTTTAGCCACCAAACGTGCCTTGAAACGATCGATGGTTCCATCAGGGCCAACTTTTAGTATATATAGCCAACGACAACCAACAGTAGATTTGTAAGGGGGAGAGGAACCAAATCCTTGGTACCACTGCTCTGTAGAGCACACATCTTGTCAATCATTGCTTGCCTCTACTTAGGGTGAGATGAGGCTTCACCTAGAAAGTTACGGATAGACACAAACAAAGAAGAGAGACAAGTATAAAGCAAAGGAGAAACACAATGATAACTAAGTAATATTGTGAGAAGGGTTGTGAGTAGAACGAGTACCTTTTCAGAGAGTAATGGGCCAATCAACGTCAAGTGGCAAGCTTGGATCTGGTAAAGAGGATGGCATCAGGGAAGAGTTTGGCATGGGCTCTATTATATCATCAAGAGTTAGCGCAAGGGCTGGTGTAGTGTTGGCAGGACGAGGGTGATGTTGATATGTTCAAAGGGGTGGTAGAGCCGGGGGTGCTGCTGGAACATCATGATTCACCTCAGGGTTATCTAGAGAAATAAATGGAAAGGGGCCAAGGGTAGGGGGATCAGGAAGAACAGAAAAACACTTGTCGGGAGGAGAATGAGCAAACTCGAAATAAGGGACAAATTCAAAGGAGTCACCAGTAGAGATGAAATACCGTTGAAGGGTCGGCAAGAAGCAACGATATCCTTTTTGTGATCAATGATAACTCAAGAAGACATATTTGATGGACCTAGCGGAGAGTTTGTCAAGGCTCGGAATGAGGTTGTGAACAAAGCATGTGGAGCCGAAGACACGAGGAGGAAGTGTATGAAGTGGTGAATAAGGAAAGAGAATAGAATGGGAAACTTGATTATTGAAGACAGATGATGGCATGCGATTGATGAGGTAGTAGGCCATGACCCCAAAAGCGTGGGGGAACATGACCATGGAGAAGAGTCTGAGTGGTGTCAATAAGATGTTGGTTCTTGTGTTTAGCCACCCCGTTTTGTTGAGGGGTGTGAGCATAGGATGTTTGATGAAGAATGCTTTTTGATGCCATAAAGTGCTGAAACTGATGAGAGAAAAATTCACGTGCATTATCACTGCGAAAAGAGCATATAGGAATTCCAAATTGGGTTTTTATTTCATGATAAAACTTTTCAAAAGGGAAAACAATTCAGACTTTCTTTTCATCGAACATAATCATGTACAATGAGAAAAATCATCAATAAAAGTGACAATATTTAAAATTAGATATGGTAACAAGACGAGAAGGACCCTAAGCATCGGAATGAACTAGGCAAAAGGGGACGTAGCTCGTTTATTGACGTGATTGGGCAACGAAGTATGAGTGTGTTTCCTTAACTGACACGACTCACAGGGAAGGGTAGACAACTTGGAGAGATTGGTACCATCTGCTGAAGTTTTGGTAAACCAGGATGTCCTAGCTGAGCATGGATCGACATTAGAGAGGCTATGGTCGAGCATGCTTGCAGTGTTATAGAGAGATAATAGAGGCCATCAAACTCACATCCGACGCCAATCATCCGTCCCGAAGTCCATTCCTACAAGGTAACAGAATCTTTATTAAAGGTAATGATAAGGTCATAGGATGGAGGTTAAAAGGGCAATCTGGGACGTATAAAACAGACTCAACGATTAGAGGGGGGGTTGGGCAGTGCCAATTCCTTTGAATTGTGTTTGAGAACCATTAGTAAAAGCAATGGCAGGTAAATAACCAGAGGTGGAAAGGAAAGAGAAAAGAGAACGGTTACTAGAGATATGATCAGATGCGCCAAAATCAAGGGCTTAAAGAAGGAGAATGAGAGATGCAAGCAATAGAATTACCAGTGTGTGTAATTGAACCAGTGGTACTAAGGAAAAAGGGTACATCAACTGTAGGTGTAGTAGAACATGTAGAAGCCAAATAGAAACAGAGTGAATAGTACCAAAGGTGCCCGGTTTTCAAAGGAAGTATGTCAAATAGCCATAGATGGGGAGGAAAATTAGGAGGTAGGGTTGCATAGGGGCGGCGAACCAGGTGTCCAAAATGTGGCCAGAACAAAAGTCGAATGCGCCTGCACGCGCCGATCGGGGCCGTTGTTTGGCTCGGTAAAGGCGACGCACATGAGGGAGCGTGATTGGGCATTTGGGGATGCGATCTAGAGGGTTGCGTAGATTGGCAAGAGATAAGCCAGAAGGGGTGCGTGGTCGCTGGATAGGTTGCCGAAGTGACGATTGTGACTAGAAAATTGGCCAGACAAGGGGAAATGATAGAAAAAAGCGAACTAGAGAGTGTCACGATTCGCAAAAAAAAATAAAAAAATTTATCACTGGGGACAGTGGGTCCATCGAGCAGAACACAATTCTATATGTTGAAAAGCCTCTGTCAGGCTCTGGATACCATGTTAAAAAGGAATAAACAGAGACATGTTTGAATTGAAACCATGTGTCTAAATACACAACGGATGTATGTTTATATAGGCTTATTACATTGATTATACATAAATAGAGAATATACTATTTCCACTAAATCATAGATCACATGCTTATAAATCCTAATTATTACAATAAATATGGGATATTCAGTTCTGATTTCAATAAAGAGAAAATATGAAAAGCTATATGTGATTCTGATTCTTCGTGGATTGTATTCAAATTTTGATCATGTTTGTGATCAAATTCTGACCGATCAAGAAGTTCCTTCCATGGAAAGCCTAATAACATGACTTCTTTATGTTCGTACCCTTAAAAAGGATGGAGATTCTTCTGAACTCCCTGAATCTTCAATAATGGTATCTACTAGTGGGAAGGGAGGTTGTGGAAATTGAGGAAGACGTGTTGGTAGAGGTGATCGTCCCAATGTTCTTACTGTAAGAGAATAGGCCAAGAAATTTATTATTCCTTGCATGGTTTCCCTAAGAAGACAGCCAATGTCTCCAAAGTTGAAGCTGTCTCCAAAGTTGAAAAATCTGAGCCTAAGCTTTTTGAAGGGGAACAATGGGAATATCTTCGGTGGATGTTCAATAGTCAAGGATAATCATCTTCAGCTCCTACTTTCTTGATAGCCTGCATCTCTCAATCTAGTGGCAGTCAAGGTCCATGAATGATTGACTCAGGTGCATCTAATCATATTTCTGTTAATGATTATATTTTCACTTCTCTATCTTCTCCTAAATTTCCCCATTTTATTACCATAGCAAATAGGTCTAAGGTTGCTGCCCAAGGCATTGGTCAAGTCTCTCTTTCTCCTTTCTTAAACTTAAAGTTTGTTCTTTTTGTCCTTAACTATTCTTTCAATCTCATCTCTTTAAGTCAATTAACTCGGTCCTTGAATTGTTCTATAACATTAGATGCTAACTCTTTTGTCATATAAGAACATGGTATTGGTCGACTTATTGGCGTAGGACATGAATCTAGAGGCCTCTGCTACCTGGAAACAAGTCCTTCTGTGTCTTGTGTTACTACTTCATCTCCAAAACTTCTTCATAATCGTCTAGTTCACCCACATTTGTCAAAGCAGAAGAAAATGGTTCCTAATATTGAAAAACCACAAATGTTAGAGCGAATCGTGTCAATGAGGTAAACATGTTCAATCTTCCTTTCCAAAGCAGATTAAAATAAGATCTAATTCGGTTCTTTTTGTTGTTCATTTAGATATTTGGGGACCAAGTCATGTTTCCTCTTTTGAGTTTAGATATTTTGATACATTTATTAATAAATATTCTCAATATACTTAGGTATCTTTGATGAAAGACCGATTTGAACTTTTGTTTATTTTCATGCCTTTCTTTAATGAGTTCAAAAATCAATTTGGAAAAATCATTAAAATTTTCTGATCAAAAGTTGTGTTTCCTCTTTTGGAGTTTAGATATTTTGTTACATTTATTGATGAATATTCTCGATGTACTTGGGTATATTTGATGAAAGACCTATCTAAACTTTTGTTTATTTTCATGCCTTTCTTTAATGAGATCAAAAATCAATTTTGAAAAATCATTAAATTTTTTTAGAGCAACAACACCAAAAAATACATCTCTTCTGATCTCTTTTCTTTTTTACCTTCACAAGGTATCTTACATCAATCTACTTGTCCCTATACACCCAAGGTTGTTAAAATCAAGATTCTACCTAGGATCGGGAAGGGGATGAAAAATCGTAACTCGGTGATCGTAAGATCTTATATTGTTACCTAAAATGCAAAATTATACTTATATATAATATGTATATGCATAAAAAAATAACATAGATAAAATAAATAACCTCTAAATTACATTAAACAAAATTGTATTAAAAATTCATAACGATAATGATATATTATATTATAATTAACATAATACTTATAATATATTATTATGATTAAAAAAAAAAGGAAAAACACTTAGGCCCATTCAAAAGAATATAATTATGTATCATAATCACTTTTAAAGTCAAGCTCATTTGTATAATGAAAAAAATACACTTAGGCCCATTCCAAAAATAAATGGCATATCAAAGAAGAGAGAACAAATGAATGGAAAAAGAAGATGTTTAGTTTGCAAATCAAAGAAGATAAAGAACTCAAGTGAACAAGAGGCACAAAATTGAAATTAGAATTCAGATATGAGGACAAAACTAAACAAGAACAACAACAAACAAGTTTGAACAATGCTCTATTAAGTGTTTGCAAAATAGAGACACAACTTCCGGTGGTTGCAAATCAACAATGGTGGTGTAACTTCAACATCTGGTGGTTGCAAACAACAAATGAGGTTCAAATGGGGGAGTGGTTGCCCACGTCGGGGAAGAGAATGGGAATGGTTTTTCGAAAGGGGAAAAAATATTCTAGGGATTTCGAAATTAGGTTAGAAGGATTTAAGCTGTTTTTTTTTCTCTTGCAAAGATCACCAAGGATCGACGATCCCACGTTTTTACAAGTAACTCATGATCCTACAACGATCTTACTTTTTAACGATCATATGAGCGATCTAGCACAGAAGCATGGTCTCGCCTCATAAAATCGTGTGATCTTACGTGTTGAGTTGTGATTATAACAACATTATATACACCACAACAACATGGGATAGCAGAAAGAAAAGGCAAACATTTAGTTGAAATAGCACAAACATTGTTGCTTAATGCACATGTTCCTGTTCACCATTGGGTTATGCTATTCTCACCGCTTGTTTCCTAATCAATAGAATGCCATCCTCATCTCTTGGAATTGAGATTCCTCATTCAATTGTCTTTCCAAATGAACCTCTGTATCATGTTTGTCCTCGTGTTTTGGGATGTACCTATTTTGTTCATGATGTTTCCCTAAGTTTAGACAAGCTGTTTACTAGAGCTATCAAATATGTTTTTCTTGGATACTCTCGTATTTAGAAATGTTACCGGTGTTATTCTCTAGATACTAGAAAGTACTATAGGTATGCTCATGTCTCATTCTTTGAAGAAATTCCATTCTTCTCTTTTTCCATGCAAGATTCCAATTCAATTCAACAAGTCTTACCCATTTCCTCCTTCAATCCTCCGGTGTCTATTGTTCAAGAGTTCCTAAATCCAAAATTCCATAATCACCCTCTAGATGACAATCTTACACCACCATCTCAACCTTCTCTCATTACGTATCAATGCAAGACACCAAGAGTTGATCCACCATTGAATGAAGAGCCAAATGATCCATGTCCTTCTCAATCAATCACCTCTACAACGAATCTAATTGATGACAATTCTAGTTGGCCCATTGCTCTCCGAAAAGATATCCATTCTACCCTACACTCTTGACCCTATTTATAACTTTCTTAGCTATCACCATTTATCTCCTTCACTACAATTCCTAAAAATATCTATGAAGCACTTGATGATCCTAGATGGTGACAAGTCATGATTGCTGAAATGTAGGCTCTTGAACATAGTGGGACATAGGAGTTTATTCCTCTTCCTCTTAAGAAGATGATAGTTGATTGGAGATGGGTGTATGTTGTTATAGTTGGTTCAAATGGTGAGATTGATCGTCTTAAAGCTAGGGTGGTGGCAAAGGGATACACCTATATTTATGGGCTGGATTATAGTGCTACTTTTTCCCCATAGCCAAAATCAGTACAGTTCGTCTCTTTCTTGTTGTTAAAATATTCTATAATTATTATAATTATTGCAATTTATAGGCATGTAATCTTTGATTTAGAGGAAATTGTATATCCTTTATTTATGCATAATTAATGCAATAAGCCTATATAATCTTAGGTCCATTGTGTATTCAGACACACGGTTCCAGCCCAATATACCTTTATGTTCTTTCTTATTCAACATGGTATCTAGAGTCTGAGAGGCCCGTTGCCCGCCTCGCACCGGCGGCTTGCATTGTCGCCTAATTTTCCAGTAAGTGACAATGACTCTTTTGTTGACTTTCCCGTCAGCCACTGCTAACTTTTTTGGCGACACATCTTGTGCTAGTCTCCGTTTAGCCCGACGATCAACCCAGGCAACTCTCACTACTCATGAAGGTTTTCTCTCTTTCAAGTTTAAATATTTTGGGTGTCCAATAGTATTGGTTAGAAGCTTCCAAATGTGGTTTTAAGAAGGTCGAACCTTGCTTTGCCTGCCAAGAAATTTCTCTTAGGCTGATGGTCATTCTAGCTATTTGTCTAAGTTATCTTTCTAGCAATACCTCCCAACTTCTTCAACATCCCTAAGTTGTCTTTCAAAGTATTGTTTTTGGTGGAGCTCAATTTTTATGTTTTCTATTTATTTTTTATTTGCGGGAAAATGAATTGTTTTCGTGTAACAAGCTAAAAGCTTTGGGTATTTATTTTTAGCTTAAGGGAGAGTGTTGAAAATCAGAATCATATATTCTGTATTTATTATATAGCAGTTTATAAGCAACTCATATTTAGTTTATAGGAAACCCATATCTGATTTAGAAGAACAAAATCTCCTTTAATTATATGCATTTATTGTAATAAGTCTATATAAATCTAACTCTATGGTGTAATTCAAACACACGAATTCACTATTTTCTCATTTTCAGTATCCGAATTACCGCATCCCAATGGTCCTGGCAAGGAGAGTTCAAGAACTGGCTTACCAGCACCTACTGACGACTCATAATGATATAGTAAAGGCCATGCCAGACTCTTCTGCGATGATCTTCTTTACCGAATCCAGGCTTGCCCCCTGAGATTGATTGGCCCATTGCTCTTCAGAAAGGTATTCGTTCTATTTGAAACCCTTCTCCTCACTATGTTAACCTTATTTATCACCGTCTTTCTCTATTGCATTATACTTGCCTCTCTTCTTTGTCTTATGTGTCTATCCCTAACTCTCCAGGTGAAGCCTTATCTCACCCTAAGTGGCGGCAAGCAATGATTGATGAGATGTGTGCCCTTCAGAGCAATGGTACCTGGGGTTTGGTTCCTTTTCCCCCTAGTAAATTTGTTGTTGGGTGTTGTTGGCTATACACACTTGAAGTTGGCCCTATGGAACCATTGATCGTTTCAAGGCACTCTGGTGGCCAAAGGATACACCCAGGTGTATGGGTAGGACTACACTAATACTTTCTCTCCGGTAGCCAAGATGGCTTCTGTCCGCCTACTGTTCTCCATGGTTGCCATTTGCTACTGGCCTTTCTTCCAGCTTGATATTAAAAATGCTTTCCTACATGGCGATCTTGACAAAGAGGTCTACATGGAGCAACCTCTAGGGTTTTTTGCTTAAGGGGAGTCCTCTACTATGTTCTATCGGCTTCGTAGGTCCCTGTACAGACTTAAACAATCCCCCTAAGCCTAGTTTGCCCGCTTTTGTACTGTTGTACAACAGTTTGGTATGACTCGTAGTGAAGCCGACCACTCTGTCTTCTATCGCCATTCACCTCAGGAATGCATCTATCTCATTGTTTATGTGGATGACATTGTCATTACAGGCAATGATCAGCATGACATTCTCCATCTGAAACAGTATCTCTCCCAACAGTTCCAGATTAAAGACCTTGGTAAGCTTCGGTATTTCCTAGGTATCAAAGTTGCTCAATCTAAGGATGGTTTGGTAATCTCTCAAAGAAAATACGCTCTTGACATCCTAGAAGAAACTGGCGTATTGGATGCCAAGCTAGTGGACACTCCTATGGATCCTAATGTCAGACTGCTACTTAATCAAGGGGAGCCCTTATTAGATCCTGGGAGATTTAGGAGACTGGTTGGAAAGCTAAACTATCTCACAGTTACTTGTCTAGATATTGCCTTTACTGTGAGTTTGGTTAGCCAGTTCTTGAACTCTCCTTGCTAGGACCATTAGGATGCGGTAATTTGGATACTGAAATACATTAAGAGTTCTCCTGGTAAAGGCCTTATTTATGAAGACAAAGGGCGTACTTAGATAGTTGGGTACTCAGATGCCGATTGGGCTAGCTCATCTAGTGACAGACGATCCACTTTTGGGTATTGTGTGTTGATTGGAGGAAACTTAATATCCTGGAAAAGTAAGAAGCAAAATATTGTAGCTGTAACACCCCAAATTTCAAGTACTAGAAATAAACCACGAGCTAGCTCTTAGTAGAACCCTTCCCATATGTTATTAGACAAAAGATGTCTTAAGAGTTATTGTTATTATTATTATTATTGTTGTTATTATTATTATTGTTTTTAATACCTTAGTATTATAAATTAGTAGGAATATTATCATAGAACTCAAAAGAGCATCTAGGGCCAAATAGGGGCCTAAAGCCCACTAAGCCACATATCCACCCACATGTTATAAGAAGGGAATAGAGAAAGAGGGTTAGGTTTAGCCGTCACAAAATAGAAGAAGAAAGAAGTTAGAGAGAATGAGGAGAAAAGGGAAGAAGAAAAAGAAGAGAAGAAGGAGGAATAAAAACCGGCGAACCCAAACCCTAGAACTCAGTTTTGCGTGCTCCTAAAGGTGAGTGCTCTCCCCCGTATTCTTCCTTGTCTTTTATGTTGTTATTTTTCATCTATTTACCTTTTTCCCCTCCTTATGCCTAAGATTAGGGATTTAATGGGTTTTGAAGAAATTGTGAGGAAGAAAGGAGTTCATAGATTAGATAGTCTTTTGACAACTTTTTTTAAAAATTGGATTTCGTGTTGATGCTAGGCGCGCAGACCCGCTGGGCAGGGTGAAACACCCGCTAGGCAGGTTGGGTCTTGACACGGACCCGCTGGGCGGGTTGGGTTCCGGCGCAGACCCGCTGGGCGGGTTCACTGGACCGCTGGGCGAGTACGACTTTTGCTATTACGTTCCTTGTGTTTGTGAACTCCTTTTGGCAGTGTTTAACTCATTGTTATTTGTTTTTTATGTCTTGTTGAGTTTATATTGTATGGTTGTTATTTACCTTGAAAAAAATGAGTGTGATATGAAATTGTGCCTATGATTCATGATAAAAGTCTTGAAAGTTGTAAGCATTATATGTGACCATGCATCATAACATTTTAGTTATGTGATGAGGAAAGTATGTAGGAATCTGGCTGGTAGAGGCCGTGATGGGTTGTTTAACCTTAGCCTTGGGGGTTATCCAGTTGGGAAAACTCCAATGGTCCATGCTGATCCCATGGAGCCAGGGCGTACTGGCAAAACTGGGTAACCCTGACTAGTCACCGGGGGATATCATGCTAGTTGAGGGTGTGAAAGCCGAAGGCATCGGTACCGATGATGCTTCTTATGGCCTGCATTTACTCCTAGTCTACTTTCCGAAAAGTTTAGGTTGGTACCACATATGCATGAGTAGTGGTTTAAGAACATAGCACGCATATGTATCTTGTTGTAGTGTGATATGTTGAAGTGTGCTACGTTGTAATTATGTGAATTCTATGTGATCTTGTTCATAAGTGAATGATGTAATGTGCACACGTGTGAAAATATGATTGTGTATTATGATAAATTGTCAAGATTATGTACATGTGCTCATGTTATGCATGTATGTCATGCTTGCTTGATGAAACAAAACAATGTGTATGTCTAGTTACTAGGCAAAAGATGTGAAATAAATGTATGCTTGTAATTAAAATTGTGTTTGCTACCTCAAGGATAAGTGAGAGGCTAGGCCCTAGGATAGTGTTGTGAGGGTCCTAGTTGGATAATAATAGTTGTGAATGAGGTAGAGAAAGAGTGAATCCCCACACAGCGTAATAGAAAGGTATAAGACAAATAAGAGAGAACAAAATGACGATATTAAGGTGAGTGTTAAGGGATGGTCAAAAGTATTTTAGAATATCTGTGACCTTAGACTTGACCCATAGAGACCAACCTTAAATATTAAAAAAAAAGAAAGGTAAAATCTAAACATGAAGGGTTTAAATACTAGAGAGCATTTTGAGTAAAAAAGAGTTCTTAGGTTGAGAATGAGATAGTAAACTAATATAACAGTCAGGAGAATGAGAAAGTAGTTAACACATAAAGTATTGAAGATTAAAAGGTGTAGATTAGACCGTACGTATGGCGAATTATGAGAGACCTAGTGAGTTTAAAGCCACAAAAGATAAATGATGAGGGATATCCAAATAGAAGAGTCTAACCTAGCCGTAGAGCCCTTAGAGCACTCACTAGGACATTATGTCTCATTCCCTTAAGTTTCTCCTTTTTCAGGATACAAGTGAAGACATGCGTAGTTGGAGCTTGGAGTCACGTGCAAGAAAACATAGTCTAGTTTATATTATGTTTTTGTATTCTTCTTTATATTTTGTACGATACCTTCAGGTGATAGATAAGTTATATTTGGCATGTATGTTTTTTTTTATATTGTTCGTATATAATATTTAATTATATTTATGAGTAGCATTTGTATGTTGTTTCTACCTTTTTAAGTTTGTTTTTTTTTAAATCTAGACCTAGTTACGGTAATGCCTCTTAGGGTGTTACAGTAGCAAGATCCAGTGCTAAAGCAGAATACAGGACCATGGCTTTAGTAACTTGTGAACTCATGTGGCTAAAGCAGCTTCTCAAAGAACTTAAGTTTGAAGAGTCTATGCAAATGATGCTAATTTGTGATAATCAAGCAGCTTTGCATATTGCTTCTAATCCTATCTTCCATGAAAGAACCAAGCATATTGAGGTTGATTGTCATTTTATTAGGGAGAAGATCGAGTCAGGAGACATTACAACGAGCTTCATCAAGTCTAGTGACTAGTTGGCAGATATCTTCGCCAAGTCTTTGAGGGGACCAAGAATTGGCTATATATGTACCAAGTTGGGTGCATATGATTTACATGCTCCAACTTGAGGAGGAGTGTTGAAATATTCTGTATTTATTATAATTATTATAGTTTATAGACATGTAATCTTTAATTTAGAGAAAACTGTATATACTCTATTTATGTATAATTAATGTATTAAGCCTATATAATCTCAAGTCTGTTGTGTAATCAAACACACAGTTCTAGCCCAACATGTCTCTGTGTTCTTTCTCAGTCAACACTTGCCATGGTAGGTATTCGACATTGGTCTCTTCATCAGTTGGATATTAAAAATGCCTTCACGGTGAACTTGAAGAAATTTATATGGAGCAACCTCCTAGCTTATATTCAAGGGGAGTCTGGCTTGGTTTGCAAGCTTCATAGATCTCTTTTCGGACTCAAACAATCACCACGAGTTTGGTTTGGAAAATTTAGTTATGTTGTGCAAAGTTTTGGATTGCAACGTAGTGAAGTAGATCACTCGATTTTTTATTGTCACACTTCTTCAAGTAAATGTGTTTACCTAGTTGTCTATGTTAATGATATTGTCATTATAGGGAATGACTCACTCAAAATATCTCAATTGAAAAAGTATTTGTTCAGCAATTTTCAAACCAAAGATCTGGGCAATCTAAAATACTTTCTTAGTATTGAAATTGCTCAATCTAAAGAGGGCATTGTGATTTCACAAAGAAAGTTTGCCTTAGACATTCTAGAGGAAACAGGCATATGATAGATTGCAAACACATTGATAGTCCCATGGATCCAAATCAAAAATTGATGATAGACTAGGGTGAAGCTTTCTCAAATCTAGAAAGATATAGAAGATTAGTTAGAAAACTCATTTATCTCACAATCACAAGGCTTGACATCTCTTTTGTAGTTGGAGTTGTTAGTCAGTTCATACAAGCTCCTCATACTCTTCACTAGAATGTTGTGATCCATATTCTTAGATATATTAAGGTTTTAGAACAAGGATTGTTGTATGAAGATAGAGGAGATACCTAAATTTTTGGCTATTGTAATGCTGATTGGGTAGGTTCCCCCATAAATAGGAGCTCTACAACTGGTTATTATGTTTCTATTAGTGGGAATATTGTTTTTTGGAAGAGTAAGAAACAAAATGTGGTCACTAGATCTAGTGCAAAGGCCAAATATAGGGTTATGACATCAGCTGTTTGTGAGCTTGTGTGGATCAAGCAACTTCTTTAGGAATTAAAGTTCTATGAAGTTCAAAAAATGAAATTGTACTATGATAATCAAGTTGCCCTTCATATTGCCTCTAATCCAGTTTTCCATGGGAGAACTAAACACATAGAAACTGATTGTCATTTTGCCTCTAATATGTTAGTTCAAATAACTAGCATGCAAACATCTTGACAAAGTCTTTGAGAGGTCCTCAAATTCAATTTATATGTTCCCCAAGCTTGGAGCATACAACCTATATGCTCTAGCTTGAGGGGGAGTGTTAAGAATAAAAGTTTCCATCCCTTCTTTTTGTATTGTAAAAAGCTATTTTTGTTGTTTAGTTCCTAAAAAGCTAGTCTAGTCTAAGTAAGGTCCGCTCCTTTACTTCTTTTTGTACCTTTTCTCTCTTTGTATTTTTAGACTTTTGAATTCATACATAAAAGTATTCAGCTGAGTATTACAATCAGGCTACTCATCTAAAATCATCAACTTAACTTCCTCAATTTCTAAACAACAATCTCCATCCAATTTCTTCTCTGAAAGCTTATGGAACATGATAATCGCCTCGTGTACATAAAAGTCAGTAGCGATCAACATCCTTTCCATTATTGGTTCCTAGTCAACAATGTCTATCAGCATTGCTACCTTCATTGCATCATTAATCGAACCATCCTACAACCATGATGGATGGTTAATAGCTAAGAAGCATGGACGGCGGACGAAAGAGGTGTCGGGGTGTCCGACACGCCTTTGACACCAACACCCCTCCTCGGACACGCAACGAACACGTGTTGGACACCTTTTTGCAGTGTTGAAAAAAAAAAGAAAAAATCTCGGCTAAGACACGGATCAGACACGGCTTACTTGGCTTGACACGGTTCAGACACAATTTCCTTTTTTTTTTTACCAAATATTTTTTAAAAAAATTTAAAAATTAAATCATAAAAATAAATGAATTTTCTTTTCAACCTTTTACTGTAAAGGTTCCCCCCCCCCCCCACGAGCTTCTCGTATACACTTCGTTCTCCCCTTCTGCAAGTTCCCACAAGTTCTTCGCATTTGCGTTCATCTCGTTGGTGCTCGTTCACATCGTTGTTCTGCATTCGTTTGCGTTGCTGTTTCACGTCTCTGGTTGGCATCACTGTTTTGTGTTCTTTCGCTTCACGTTGCTGTGTCTTTGGTTGGCGTCATTGCATCTTTGGTTGATGTCACTGTTCTATGTTCTTCCGCTTCACGTCGCTGCATTTTCACTTCGTGTCGCTGCATCTCTGGTTGGTGCCGTTGTTCTGCGTTTTTTCTCTTCACGCCACTGCGTCTCTGGTTCGCGCCACTACATCTCTGGTTCGCATTGCTGACTCTGGTTCGCGTCTTTGTTTGCGTCATTGTTTGGAACTCACTGCTCGATGTTCATGTGTGTTGTTGTTTTGCTTCTTTGTCATTACTTTCCACCTTTGAGGGTTTCGGGTTTATGCTTTCATTACTCTGTTTTTTGTTTTTTTTTTATTTCTATTTCTTTTTTTTATTGCCTGATGGTTTGTTTGTTAGTTATTTTAATTTTTTTATTTCTATTCTTCTAGTGACCTACGAAGATGAATATATAAATGTTTATTATCAATTTAAATTTTTGTGATGTTGATTATATATATATATATATATATGCGATGTCCCCGTGTCCTATGTTTTAGACTTTAGCCATGTCCCCGTGTACGTGCCCGTGTCGGAGTCTGTGCTTCATAGGTTAATAGCCTTGACAGTCTTCATAGCATCTTCTAGCACTGTCATACGAAGCCTTGATGGAGTAAAGGCATATGAACTTACTGGCACAAAAAATGGACAATAGATTTGTGAAGATGAGATAACATAAAAAAGGCAACAATGGAATTTGAGGTACCAGCAGAAATTGCACCAAGTGGGTTCCTGATTTCTACCTTTTTTCAGTTGCCATCTCTAGTTTGACACTTGCGTTCCTCCCCTCTTCCCTAGTTTCAATCTTCTGTTGTTGTTACTAGGTACAAAGCCAGAACTTGCAAATAGGTTAGAGCAACAAGGTTTAAAGGATTTGAGGTCATATCACTGCCAGACCCAACCCAAAAACTGTTGATTCATTCAATTGGTTTGACCCAACATACTTAGGCATGAGCACCATTCCATAGCTTTGTGTCCTCCCAATACCTTAATTAGGACCATTCCAGAACTATGTCCTCCTCACTACCTTCCAAGTCAATTCCAAGTTGCATTTCGTTGAGATAAGCCCTACATGAAATGGGTTGGAGGACTTGATCCAAATACCAAAAAGATTTGAGGTTGAAATGGTGTCGTTTGTGACTCTTCTTCTTCAATGTTGTCACCAATGGTTTGGTATTTCAGATTATGACTACAAACACGTTTCTAGTTTGTTATTGACAAATATGATTTTCGATTGGCTATCCAACCAAAGGAAGGTATTACGATACTCCTGAGAAATTTGTTTTGTTGACAAAGTTGTCTCTCCAATTTCTCCGAGAATTGCTAATGTCTTCATTAGTGGAAAAGGATAATTTTTGAAATTCCTCAAGTCTATTCAATGCTCAAAATCAACCTATATGAGTTTACCTTCCACTTTAGCTTAAGTGGTTTTAGACTTAACTGTAGGATAGACAAGGATTTCTTTTGTTTTTTTTTTTCTTTATATGGACGCAATGGTGCCACTATCTTCCCCGTTGCTAAAGATGGAAGCCTATTCCCTCTGCTTCTAGCCTCTCCAAAGATGGAATTCCTAGTATTGTTGCTTTAGTGGCCTCTGGTCTATTCTTACTGACTTGGATAATCGGTTTCGGCCATGATTCCTCCTTCTCCACAATCAATCGAATACCATTTCTTAATTTGATCAAATTCTCTTTCTGCACCATCACATTCCACATTTATGATCTCTGTTCTGCAATTAACTGGTTAACCTCCTCATTAGTTAATGGAGTTGGGGGATTTCTTGATAGTGTAGGAAGGTCCCTATCATACAAGGCTTCAAAAGGAGTAAGCCTTGTGGTGCTATGATAATTGGTGTTATAAAAATACTCAGCCCATCTAAGCCATTTGGGTCATTGCTTAGGCTTTGAACCTATTAAATATTGCAAATACATCTCTAGCCATCTATTGACAACTTTTGTTTAGGCATCAGATTGAAGGTGGTAAGTGGAATTAAATTTGAGTTTGGTACCTGCCATCTTGAATAGCTCGGTCCAAATTTAGCTGATAAAGAGCCTATTTCTGTCAGGGACTTGATGATGGGTAGCCTTGTAATTTGACGGCTTCTTTAGTAAACACTCGGCCACTTCCTTAGTTGTGTAAGGGTGGCTTAAAGCCACAAAATACGACAAAATGGACATATTTAGTGAATTTTTTCCCTATAACCATAATAGTGTCCACTATCCACTTCCTTGGCCCTAGTTGACACTCCAATGAAACTCATAAAAATGTCTGACCAAACTTGAATGGGTACTAGTAGTGGTTGTAGTAACCTGGGAGGACATAGGGCTCGGTAGTTGGTACTTATGACTTAGCAAGGTGTCGCAAGATGCCACATAATTTTGTATTACCTTTTCCAAGCTTTCAAATAAAAACAACCCAATAATCCTCTCATAAGTTTTGAAAAAGCCCAAATGCCCTGCCATGGCAGAATCATGAAAGCTGGACAGCATAGTTAGAGATCCCAAAGTCTTACAAATCCCACACTAGAATCCCATACTTCCAATATGAAACCCAAGTACCTTCCAATTGGATCTTGACATCCGCCTACGCTCTGCTGCCTAAACACCCATGTGGGCTAGCTATGCATTTGCCCTTTCACTAGTTCCAAACAATCACTGCAATGTCGACATCACCACCTGTGTTGCTTATTTGTAGCTAAGAGACTTGGTGAAAAGCTTTGGTACCAATTGTTAAAAACTGGAACAGAGCACTTAAAATGATATTAATCCACTTGAATTGTTCTTATGAAAATACTAGTAGCAATGTGGTCATGAATGGGTAGACTTACAATAAATGATAAAGACAAAAACAAAACGATAACACATTGTATTAGACAAACACTGAGCTCTCCCTCTGCCCTCTACAGGCTCTACTTATTTTTTCCCTCCCTCACTCTTCTCCTTATCCCCTTTCTTATGGTCACACAGCTCAACTTTCCTTCCTGATTCCCTTGATTACCTCATGCAATCTGTTACATTAAGCATTTAATTCTCTTGATTAACTCTTTGCATTTTTTCCTAATATAAAATTTAGTGATATGTGGTTTCCTAACATGATATTTCTAATAATTTGATTTTGATTCCATTAATTGTTCTATCCCTTTGTTTTATTTCCTGCTGATGATGAATATTTGATGAATGAAGCTGTCTCCAATAGTTAATTGTTTGTCTTATCATATGTGGTTTGCTTGATGATGGGAACAATCTTTTTCATGTTTAAGGTAAATATTATGTGACTGATTTTGTCTTGGACTTTGTTTTGTGAATGGCCATATTAAACAACCACAGATGAAGACATACAATCCAATGTGCTGGAAATAATTGGATCAAATATTCAGTCTACATACATTACGTGCCTAGCTGACCCGGCTGCAGCACTTGGTATAAAACTTTTGTTCTTGGTTATGATTGTCAAGAATCTAAGGAAGTATTTCAGATTTGAAATTCAAGTTTTGGATGATAGAAATGTCAGATGACAATTTTGAGCTTCAAATTTTCAAGTGTGTGAGTCTGCCCTTGTTTTTGTGTCTAATGGGTTTACCCACTATTTGTAGATGTTTAATTTCTTCCATATGTATTTTGTGCATGAGTGCTTGCCTGTATCTAATATAGAGAACTTTTGATTTTCTAAAAAGTAATGTTGTGGCTTGATTTTATAATTACAAAGTCTTGGAAGAATCTTGGTGATGTTCCTCAAGTATGATGGAATTCGCAGTTTGAGACTGCATCTACATACAATATGTTTCTATGTGCAAAATTGCTTTGAGATTAAGTGACATCAGTTGTCATAACTCTATTAGGTGATATTTAGTCATTTTGATCATTTGGTAAATGGCATGAAGATGTAGGTATATTAACAGGAAATAAAGAATATTGATTTGACAGATTTATATATTTTTAAAGCTTGCCCTGTTGAATCTGCCACTAAGTGGACATTGCCAATGAGAATTGTGTGTGGGAGCACAATCGTGCTCCCTGTTGTTTGAGACAGGAATTGGATTTTTCTTATTTGTTCGGCATACTTTGAAAGACGGGACAGGGAAAAATAAAAGTTTTTATTTGGGAGTAAAGTGATTTGAGAGATTCAACGACTGGAACTCTATTGTGTCATACAATTTTTCATTTTTAAATCACCAAATGACTATGGTATATAGTGGCACAATAATTCTTATCATCAAGCAATGTCACTTTTAGGGTATACTGTGGTGTTAATAAAAAGAAAAAGATAAGGAAAACTGTAACATTTTTGCCAAAACAAAATCTTAATGTTTTTCCAGAAATACAGTGATGCCATTTCTTTCCAAAATATTGTCACTATGCATTACAAATGATCTCATGTTCTCTTATTTTCTTGTCATAATAGGTTGTCACTCGAGTAAAGCCCTGTATTTGCATTATGCCACTGAGAATGGATGAGGGGTGGAATCAAATCCAATTTAACCTGGCTGATCTCATGAAGAGAGCATATGGTACTAATTATGTGGAGACACTACAAGTTAGGTCCATGCAAATTCTCACCTAAGAAGGATACACTTCTCTGATCGCCTCTACTCTTAAGATTAACTCCCACCAGAGTTCTAATTTTACCTTCCAACGCAGGTTATAGGTGCATGCTTATGAACAGCTAGTTCTTTCATGCTTATCTTTTCCTTTCAAGCATACACTACGAGTCTTATTTTTTTAACTTTTTTTTTTTGGATAGAATCTCACCTTATGCTTATCATCATGCATAAATCATGAAAATGTTGTGGGAGGATGGAATCGGAGCCACAATAGTTGGATGTTATTTTATGTGTTGGCTTCTTTATTCTAAAATTTGTACCTATCTTGTGCTAGAACTAATAAGAACTTTGGCAACTACTTGTTCCAGTTACATTAAGTTGTAGGATGTTCTGATGTTTGTCTCTAGAATATTTTAAGTCAATTTTGGTAATGATTTGTGATTTTATATCATAGCATCTAACTGAAGAAAGGGGATTATTTTAAATGCATTGCCTTAATGTATGTGCCTGTTATCTAGTTACTATGAAGGGTTTCCTTCTCGTGAGTAGAACAGAGTACAGATATATGGAGTAGTAAATTTACTTAAAACAGTTTAAATTGATGAGAAGATATGTTTACATTTCGAGTAAAGGTAGGGGGATGGCTAAACTGCAATGTTTATATGTAATTTTTCCTTGTCATGGTTGACTATTCATTTTAAATTCATAGGAACACATCAAATGTGGCAAATATTTACCTTATTTGGTGAAGTGCAAGCAACATGTGCTAACATTATACATCATCATGTCTATAAATTCAAAATAAGCTCTGAAGTAGTGTTCTGAGTTTTCAACCAGTTTTTTTTTTTTTTTTAGAAAGAGAAGTTGAGATAAATACAATTTTAGAAAAGATTTAAGAAATAAAATAAAGCTTTTACATTTAAAGAGAAAAGAGGTTACAAGATGGAAATAAGTTAAATACTATTTTATTCTTTTGCTGTGTTCAATCAAATGACATAAAGTTCAAAAAGATTTAAATTGGTGATTTTCTCATCTATTTTTGTCATGTCAAGTGTAATGCCTATCAAGTCATCAATATTTAGATAAATTAAAGGTAAAATGTGTTTTAGATACTTCAAGATTTAGTTAAAATTGGTTATAGTCCCTAGATTTTAAAAATGATAGTTTTGGTTTTTGTATTTATGAAATGTGATGGATTTGAATAAGGATAAAATTCAACCCATGTTTAAGAAATACAAGGATCAAAATCATTGTTCTTAAAATGAAGGGACTAAAATCAATATCAAATTTTGCAAGATTTAAAATACATTTTACTCTTAAATTAAAAAATAATGTAACTTGTTAGGACAAGGGTAAATCGGGAGTGAAGAGGGTAAATAAATAAATTAAAGTAAAAGCTTAAATATATTTTAGGCCTTTGTAAACATAGTTCTGTTTGGTTTTAGTCTTTACAAAACTTTGTTATTTTTAGATCCTTGATATCTTTATAGTGTTCTTTTTAGTCCTTATCACTAATTCTAGTTAATTTAGTGTTGACATTGCTAACAAAATAAAAATATTAATTAAGATAATAAATTTTTGAAGATAATTAGATTTAGATGTGTAATTCAATTAAGTAAGGTATTTATTATTTTATATAAGTAAGGTAATTACATATGATTTAATTTTATAATTTATTTCTAATTTTTAAATAATATGAACAATGATTTTTTATTTCTTTTAATATTGTTTTTATTTTTCAATTCACTAATTTATTTTTAAAATTGTACTTTTTTAAAAAAATTATCATTTACTTAAACGCTTATAATTTACTTTTAATATATTAATTTTGATGTTATTTTTACATTTCAATTCATTAATTTTGACCGATTGTAATATAATTTATTTTTTCCATATATCATAAGCAATGATTTTGTCTCCAAAGATAAAAGCAATATATGAAAAGTAAATTATAAGTATATAAGTAAATTATAATTATTTTTTAAAAAAAGTATAACGTTAAGTAAGAATAATATTTTAAAAAATAAAAATCATTGTTTATAATACATTAAAAATTAAAAATAAATTATAAAATAAATCATATATAATTACCTTATTTATATAAAATAATAAATACATTACTTAATTTATGTACTTAAAAATATTTTAATTATCTCAATTAATATTCTTTATTTTATTGGCCATGTCAGCATCTAAAAATAACAAAACAGAACCATATTTACAAGAACTTAAAACATATTTAAGCCTAAAGTAAATCTTGGTTTCTAGGATAACAATTTATAAATTAAAACCTTGTGAGTTAGATGAAGGTAATGTATAAGTTTCTTTTTGAGATCTCATAGAATTTGTAAAATGAATATTACTAAATTGATTTTATTTAGTGTTTTTTCAATAAATTTTAGGAACCTTACTTCAAAAATAATATATAAAGTAGTAGATAATTAAAAATTTTAGTAAATTGTGAATTTTTTTTTTTTTTGGTTACTATGTTATTGGTACGAAGTATCTACCGGCTTTGTCAATGGCTAATCTATGTTGGAAAACTTGGCTGGCCACTTTTAGTAGGGTCTTCATCCCAACCACCTTTTTTATCATTTATATTGCTCAAACCAAAGACTTTGGTTAAGAGATCCGAGCCTAGGTAAATTATGAATTTAAACATTAAGTAAAATTCTAAATTTTTTTTGAAAATAAATCTTATTGGAAATCTTTTATATAATCATAGGAACTAATAAAATAATTTAACTTAAAAATATAGAATTGGTGTGTGTATGCTTTTATTTATTTATTCATTAGATGTGAAAAATGTCACTTTTTTCTCATTATTCAACAAAATAGTCAAAACAAAAAGAAATATATAACAAGAGAGACAATCATTCTTCTAAATTTAGCACGCAAGGCAGAAAATAAAAAAGTTTTACACTACAAAAGTTGAGAACTTTGACAGTTGGAATATTAATTAATCATGTGAAAAATCTAAATATCAAAGTGATTAAGTAAAAGATTAAGGATTTCAATTGATATAAGGTTAAATCCTTATAAGGTTTAGCTTATCTAAATTTCAAAACCAGAAAATATGAGAATTATTTACAACTTGCAACTAATCAAAATCTAGCTTTTGTTTAGATTATTAGGATAAAAGACATCTTGTAAGTTAATGAAATATTTTCTTAAGTGTTAGGCTTTCAAAATGCAACAAATTAAATTTCATGTTGCTTTCTTCAGTCAGAATAAAATTTAGAAGTTACAATCACTTTTGACTATATTAAACCTTTGTAATATAAGAATAATCAAACAACAATTTTCTTTAAAAGTCAACTCTTCACATTTTTAAACAACATAACAAAAACCTGTTATCAATAACACAATAATTTCTCGTAAAATATTGGGAATACAATTCAATTTAAAATATATTGTCTAATAAATAACTCAAACATCTACAACTGCGAAGCAAGTCTAAGTTTAGAAAATAATTGTTTCGTAATTACCTGAAATCACATAGTTGAAGATAGCCCTTTAGAAAGTTTCATGATTATAGATTTTAGATGAAATCAAATTTGAAATTTTAGAAATGTACTTGCATGATATAACCTCTAGAATTGATAATTTAGTAAATTCCAAATAAAAGCAATGTCAATAATTTTGTTAGAAATTTATCTGTACGTTCTTTATAATGCAGAAAATGACAGACATTCATTCATGTGTTGCACCCATAAGCTAATGTCCAAAACAAACTTGAATAACCATCTCCCAGGCTAGCAAGTAGCTACTCTGCATCTCATTAACCCCTGCTTTCAAGGACTTTCAAATGCTCTAGTAGGACGTTGGTCATCCGTCAATCAAATTCAGGGTTTTGTATCTTTTTCATGGACGGAACATTTGAGTTTTCACGACCATCACCATTTTCCTGGTGTCCTGGTCATCAGCAAACACGAACACTAAATAAAACAATGTATTTTGGCAGAATTCAACTACAAGGTGGAGCACAATGACGTTAGAAATTGTTGCATTTAAAAAGGAATAGACAAAAAAGTTGATATAGTTTGCGAAAGAAAGTGGATGCAGACACAAGGAAAAGTAAATCTCATTGTGTTAATCTGTTAATGCTTGAGATATAACATCTATGAGACTTCATATATTATTACTTAAAGTCATCTCATCTGTGTAAGTTGAGCCATCCTCCCTTGACAAGCATTAATCAAATTAGGTGTCACTTATGCTACTATTGTTTGCTAACTAGAGAATAAATGTGTGAAACATTTTCAATAAACAAGATTGCAGTATAGGGATGAGTGGTTAGCCCAGTATTTTAAATTGTTTACAGGACAAAATATTGGATTTGAAATGAGTAACTATATGTAACAAAGTAGGTACCTGATTCAAAGTTAGACAATATCAGAATCGGCACATTTAGACTTGTTTTTGTCATCAATTTGGATGCATCCAGAGTTAGAAATTTTTGTCTTTAGTCTTCTGACAATACTGTTTGAGCTATAAACTATTGCTCCATCTGTGGACAGAATTTTATAGCTTTGAGAGATGGATATTGAATCATTTCCAAAGTCCAAACCAATTTGGAAGTCCTGTACCACCATAGCTCCTGATTGACAGCTCTTTCAATCTGATCCCATAAAAGCATACAGTCCAATATTTAGTTGACAACAATGGACATCGGATGCTTTTAAGAATCTATAATGAAGAAAACAGAAGATAATATCCTGCTTCATTTAAGATTCTTCAGAGTTTCACAAGAGTTTCTTCCTGAATTTATGTCAGAAGATAATGTTTTGGAATTCAGGAAACATTTGATAACAGAAAGCTACACAATATATTAACAGAAAATAGATATGTGGAGCAGTAGTATAAGAACATTAAGCAAGAAAAGACGAGAAGAGACAGAGAATGAAATCCAACCTACATCATAGGAAGCTGCACAAAGAGAAAAGACTAGAAAGTTCATAATGCTTAGCATGCTTTCTTAATGCATTTTCGGTCTAAGATTGAGTCCAACTGACTCCAAAATAAACGAAATCGTCATAACCAATAGAAAAGATAGTTTGCAACAGAACTGGAAGAATAAAGGTAATATTAGAAAAAATTCCATAAGTAGAAGGAACAGAGCGGGTGAGAGCAAAATTACCCAACAAGTTCAAGGAAGATGAAACCACTATAACTCCCAACGACAAAGTACCCTTTATGGAATGGATGCCAGAACTTCTGCACTTCAAAAGTGTCCTAACTCCTAAATATAAGCAACACATTTGATTAGAATTCAACTTCAATAAACTCTTGCCTGTAAAACAGAGTAGTAAAAAAATGAAAACTGACGTGTGAAGAAAGTGGCTGAATCATTCTTGTCCTTCAACAGATATTAATCAATTTAGGTGTAATTTGTGTTGCTGTTGTTTGGTAAATGCTAACTAGGGAGTGAAATATTTCCAATAAAAAACATTGTATTTCAGAAGCTTCAAATGAAGAATTGCCACCTGATGAAAATGTTGACATATGAGAATTGTTGCATGTATAATTTCAAACTTGTAGTTCATCTAATTGGTTTAATCAACCCATACTGTTTTAATGTGAGCAATCTTTCCCCAGTCTTTGCCTTCTGGTTTCTGGCAACGCTGTTGGAGCAACGGACAATTGCCCCAAATATGAAGATATGAAATGGATTTGGGCAGACCCTCCTCTGGTAAGCATTGGAGGCTGGGGCAGTCATAAATAGACAGTTTCTCAAGAGAGGAGAGCGGGCAGAGACCCTTGTAGTCCAGTTTTTTAAGATCTGGACAACTAGCGATCCGCAGAGAAGCAAGAGAGAGTGGCAGCAAATCTTCATCAGGAAAAGACTCCACATCCACTTTCTCAATACCCAAGTCTTCTAGAGAGGGGTTGGATCCCAAAACCCCTTTCAGTGATGTGACAAGTTTGGAGCGATATGAGAGAGAAATGAATTTTAGATTTGATGGCAAACCTCCATCAGAGAACGATTCCACTTGTGGACAATCGCGTATCTCCAGCACAGAAAGAGATGGAAGAAGGATATGCATGCGCTCAGGCAATGATTTCAAATTCTCCAATCCTTCAACTTCAAATCTCTCTAACCGGGGTGCAGATAATCCTTCATCGGGAAATGATTCAAATTGATGGCACCCCCTAATTTCCAGATGCTTGAGATGATTATGAGTGTGCCCTTGTGAAATCATTTGTAGATCATGACACGACCAGAGACAAAGGCTACGGAGGTTTGGGAAGAAATCTAGTGGAAAGGTCGTTAGAGAGTCACAACCACCATCGATGTACAATGTTTCAAGAAAATCATAGCAACAGCTCATGGGAATACTCACGTTTGATGTGCACACGAAATCAAGAGAAGTATCAGATATGACCTGCCCAGTCCTTTCCAGGGATGATGCTTCCGTGCGGTCGCCCCTAATGCGGAGAGTTTTCAAAGTAGTCGCATCATAGCCAAATTGCAGCTTTCCACAGTCTTCTAGGTTTAAATCACGAATTTCTGGGGCCTTGGGAGCAGAAGCCACAAGTTGTTTGCACCTATGAATTCCCAGATATTTTAAATGACAAAGTTGCTCTGGCAAGTGCCCTTTCAGCTTGGGACATTCCACTATAAAAAGACGTTGAAGACGTGGAAAAGCACCTGTCACAACTTTACATTCCCATTCTTCCCAGTCCTTCATGTTGTAGAAGTCCAATGTTTCCAGGGATGTAAATGAACAAGAGCTACTCCCATAAAAGTCAACATTAATACCCACTATCCCGTCAAGCCCTCCAATTGTCAGGTTCTTGAGAAATGGCAAAACTCCAAGGCAAGGCAACAATTGGCAATTTTTACATTGGGACAACTTTAAGGACACCATATTCATGAGTAAAGAAAACCAACCTGGAAATTGTGTACCACCGTAGTTCTCAATTGTCAACTCCTCCAAATGTTTGGAAGGCTGCAGATACTCAAGTACTTCCCTTTCTTTCTCTAAATCATCAGGGTTCCAGTTCCAACTCCATTTTAACTCTAGCTCCACAAGATGTGTTTTATTCTTCAAATCCGCTGCCAATGCATCCGAGGGATTCACAATATTCTGTAGGCCCCCAATTGATAGGCTTCCATGATGAAGATCGAGTTCCCCTAGCTGCTGAATACTGGGTTCACCACTTTCGCCAACATCAAAGGAATTCATCAATACTTGAAGATTCTTCTTCAGTTCTCCTAAATGCATTGGCATCTTTCTCAATGGAGTATACTTAAGTTCAAGGCGATGCAAATTGATGAGTTTATGCAAATTTGAGGGCAACTCCTCTAAATTGTCACAAGAGTTCAGCTTCAGTATTTGCAAGTTAAAGAGAGAACATGTTGAATCGGGTAGTTTTCTTATGCTAGTATATGAAAGGTCCAACGAACGGAGAAGTTTAAGATTGCTTACAGAGTCAGGCACCTCTTCAAGGTAATGAAAAGACAAAGATAAGACCCGTAAAAACTTAAACTTGGAGAACAACTCATGTGTCGACATCTTGCGATCCCAACCCCCATAGATGGGCATGAACGTACGTAGCCATTTAGCATCATATAAACTCATAAACCCATCAGAATCTCCGTTGTTTACCAATGATAAGTGACGAGTCATTCCTGTAATTTTTTCTGTATCAACTCCCAACCTGAAACATATGTTCCCACAAACATATTTTGCCAAATCGTTTAGAAGGTCATGCATGACAAACCACGTTTTGTTGTCTCTACTTGATTGTTGAAAGAAGGACCTTGATAATAGATCATTGAAGTACTGTTCTCCAACTTCTTTTGGATGCTTAATCTGTTGAGAGCATGATAGAAAATTTTCAGCCATCCATAATAGAATTAAACTCTCCTTGTCAAACACATAATCTTTGGGGAATAAAGCACAATAAGCAAAACATTGCTTGAGATGCGAAGGAAGATGGTAATAACTCAACAATAAAGCAGGAATGATTTTACTATCTTTTTCCGGAAAGTCCCATATCTTGCTTTCCAATACACTTTGCCATTCAGAAACAGATGACTTTGTGTGTAAAAGACATCCAACTGTTTCCAACGCTAGAGGTAGTCCTTTGCACTTTTTAACTATCTTCATACCAATCTCCTGTAGCTCAGCATTCAACGGAGAGTTATCATCTGGAAATGCATGTTTAGCAAAAACTTGCCAGCTCTGATCTTCTTGTAATTGCCTTAGGTGATGTATTTTAGTTGCCTGTATGGCAGAAGCAACTGTGTCACTGCGTGTTGTGACAAGAATTTTACTTCCCTGATTCCCAAATTTAAGAGGAGCTTGTAAAGCTTTCCATTGGTCTCGATCTTCGTTCCAAACGTCATCCAGAACCAAAAGAAACTTACTTCCTGTCAAATTTTTTTTCAATCTTCCCTGAACCATTTCTAGGTTTGTGCTATCATCAGGTAAATTAGTGATTGCCCCAAGAATTGTTTTTGTCACCTTGAGAACATCAAATTCATCCGAAACACATACCCAAGCTTGGATACCAAATTTAGCCTCCTTCATCCTTGTGTCATTGTACACATGTTGGACAAGTGTGGTCTTACCCATCCCGCCCATGCCCACAATAGAAAGTATTGATAGCTGGTTATGATTGTCGGTATCCGATGTCAGCCAATTAAAGATCATTTCTTTATCATCATCTCTGCCATAAATGACACCTTCAGCCACCAAAGATGTTGATGGCAATTTCTGTGACACTTTACTACCCCATCCAGATCCAACCCCAACACCCCTAGCATTTTCCAAACCTAGATCATGCTTTTGGTTTGAGAGAGACTCTAGGTCCTCAAGGACTTCTATCATCCTTGATTCAAAACTGCGTACCTTGCTAGCACTGGTCTGGTATTCAGCTTCCAACTGGCATATGGAGAATTCATAGTCTATTTCATCCAACAGATCCTCCGCAGCAAGCAACGCATCTCTAACATCATCAAGCCATCCTCTCACATATGAATTACTGAACTGCTTTTGTTCTGCATCATCAACCACAGCATTGATGGACCGCAACTTCCCCTTCAACTTTTTCAACAGCTTCTCATCGAGCTTTCTCCCACGAAAGTAGTCCAAAACTGGACGAGAATCCAGCTTGTCAAATAGCACCTGAAGGACAGCACCAAAAAGAGCACCACCAAGCGTTTCTACTACCGGCATGGTTGGAAAGGGAGTGAATGAATCGAAGAGAAGAAAGGATTGTGAAAATTGGAGTTAAGGTTGAGCAGAGTTAAGGTGAGGACTATTTTCTTGAAGATGGATTTACTTTACTTCAATAGCTGTTGACTCTTCCTGATCACACAAATGTGAAATGACTCACTGACTCAGCGTCAATGAAAACAGAACAGAGTTAATAGTAACAACAGGTAATGAACGACTATTTTGTTGAAGATGCCTTCACTTCAATCAAGGTTTGATGGCCAACCAATAACTGTTGATTCTTCCCGACAGCACAATGTGGGTTCAGATAATGTTTGGAGCATATCGAACTTGCTTTACTTACTGTAATGAAATATCTAGCAACTTTAGTGTATTTAGTCAATTTCGATGGCTAACTTATCAATAAATAAATCCAAGGGACCTAACATCTTACATAATTTGAGCCATGAAAACGTGCCGACATAATCATGAAAAGAACAAATTAGACAACTCAACAAAGCATAGCAAACTCTGATCACACTGATTAAACAACTCAAAAATTCTTTTCTTTTTTCTTTTTGTTGTTGTTATATTTTAACCAAATCTTTTTGCATCTTTCTTAATTACTCGATTAACTTTCAATTCCCCTTTGCTGGTTTGAATCCGTCCATTAACACTCCATTACTGGAACAGTATTGGAGTGCAAAATTGAAATGCTTTTGTAAGAATTACCAATGAATTTGGGAGGTTAATAGCCAATTGCCATAGGGGACAATACCCACCTCTGATTAATTGCCAATCGGTATTTTATTGCCTTTTTGGTTTACATTAATTGCCAATTTGCATTACCATTGCTATATATATAGGGGCCAATAGCCACGTCTGCGAAATGTTTAAAAATAAATAAATACAGATTTTGATTATTTGCAGTCAGTAGTGCTCATTGTCCACCTCATCTCCAACACCAAATACAGGCATTGGACCTAAAAGAAGTCATTCGTCAAGTTTATTTGACAGGTCGCCAAGGAACTTGAAATAGGACCAATATTTTTTTTCTTCCATTTTTTAAATTTATTTGAAAGGATAATCATATTTTAAAAATAAAGAAAGAAATAAATGGCTTAGATCTAATGAAAACTAATGGTCCTAATTTATTACAGTTATAGTTAACGTTAAGTTAGCAAAGGAACCTATTAAAATACATGACAAAGTTAACAAAGGAACCTATTAAAGAATTAGTATGTTCTTTTGTACTTTATTGCATTTCATGTCCCACATAGTTTGTATGATATACTTGGAATTTAGCTTAGAAGCATAAGAGCAATGAGAGTTTGATAATGTTTTCAATAATTTGATTTAATTCCTTTAATTTGTTAATCCCTTTGTTTTGTTTCTTGGTGATATTTAATGTTTACAGAATCTTAAATAGTTAATTGTTTGTCTTAATGTATTTGTGATTTGCTTTATGATAGTAACATTATGATAGTATTTTTTTTTTTATAGATATGCAAGGTAATTATTATGTGAGTGATTGTCATGGACCTTCTTTTTTTTTTTTTTAGTTTTGAATGACCATCTTTAATGGAATGAAGATATGGAATCCAATGTAGGCACAAAAAAATTATTGGTTCATTATATTCCTTCCACATATACATGTTAAATCATTACATGCACAACTCACCCAGCTGCAACACTTGGTATAAAATTTTCATTCGCGTTGCTCGTGGGACTCATTTTTTATGCAATTTTTACTATGTTATGACTCGTTTTGATTTGAACATTAATTAGGTTTCATAGTGTTCATGTAGGTGAATCTAATGAGAAAAGTTTCACGTCTTGAATATATCAAAAAAGGATTCAAAATTGTGTCCCATAAAAAAAACAATCACTATTTTGGAAGGATAACATTAACTCAAATTTGAGAGTTAAAGGATTAAAATGAATCTTTTAAAAGATAAAATACCAAAATAAATTTTAGTAAAAAGATAAGAGATCAAAAGTATATTTTAGCCTTTAGAGAACTTCAATTTTCTCACTTGTTATGATACATTTGCATGATTCTTTTTTTCCTCTCTTAACTGTATCTAGAAGTAATAGAGCTAGTCTAAGAAGAACCATGGTGACATTTGCCCTATTGTGTCACAAAATTCACAATTTGATAATTCATATCATCTTACCATTTTTTATAAAGATTATATATGCCAGTGTAAATTCACAAATCTCATGTTATAAATGATTCATTATTTTGTAGATCAGAGGGATGATGACAGAAGGGGATTATGGAATCAATGCAATAGGGGAAAAAGTGAGAGATTGAAGGGACTTACGAATGAATGGAGGAAATGCAGTGATAGATTGCAATGCTGGCACTATTAGTTTCTCACTTCTAAAGGTTAGGAATAACCATTGTGATTCGCAAATGAAATGACATTGTATAGGATCCAAAATAAAGGATGAAAGAAACACGACTATGATTTTAATTTATTTCAATTTTAAAACTAAATAAAAAATATTCCACTATCATATAATTAAATAGATTTTTAAGATAAACTTTATCTTAGCTATTTAACATTTAATCATGTGCAAATAAATTAATGTGTTTATTTGGTTTGAAACAAAAATCCCACACTTTAAATCAAGTAATAAAAAATATGTGACAACTTTAAATTTAATTAAAAAAGAATTTAATTTATATATACTAGCAAAAAGACACGACCTGTCTATCTGCATTTTTTATTTTTTGGAATTGAACTTATATAATAATAATAATAATAATAATAATAATAATAATAATAATAATAATAATAATCGTGTGACATCCTTATTTTCTATTTTCTTTAGTTGCAAAAATAAATGAAATAGTATTTTATTGTGTTTGTTACTATTTTAGTTAATATTTTAATAATCGTATTTGCAATTATTTGTGAAATGATGCTTTAAATAAATTAAAATAATTAATAGAACTTGTAATTATTATTATTTTTAGTTTTGGAAAACATCATCGATTTAGTTAAATTAGAAAATTGGGTGTGAGTTAAAATCTTAATAAGTTGGAATATTAACAAGGTTAATTAAAAAAATATCTTGTATTTTAAAATGTTTATGTGGATATTAGAATTCATTAATTTGAATTGATAGATTAGTATCTAAATTGTAGTTTATTTTTTTATTTATGTAATACTCTTTTTCTTTTTCTGAAAATTTTGGGAATTTAAAATTTTATGGTTGATATTTAAATTAAATTTTAGTAAAACAAAATTTTGTCTATAAGTTTTACAGGTAAACCTAGGAGCTAGTTACGTTGCTAAATTGTGATATTATCATATTATATCTCCTTAGATGAGTTAATAGGAAACATGTTACACTAGATAAAATAATTAGTAATATGTATATTTAAAATAATAATATTTGGAACCCAATGTATAGAGTAATCACTGGTTTAACACTGAATACAATTACATCATGTTATCCCTAATTAAATATTGTAAATATATGCTAAAATATGTACTAAATAAATGGATTTATAAACCCTGAGGTGCATTGGCAACGGTATCATTTCGTGTGGCTAGTAGCTGCTGGTGGACTCGACAAATTTGGGCTGGAGATATTATCACGTCGAACAATGGTTTTAAAAAAAATTAAAAAAAAATGATAAACTAGGGTGAATAGTTAAGAGGACAAACCGTGAAGTTTTGGATTGTAAGAGTATAAAACTTACATAATCAGAACTTACTTTCTATTAAGAGGCCTAATCCTAAATAGCTTTAGGAATAATACCCCATTCAAACCTAAATACCTACACTATTGTGAAAACCGCTTTTAAATTGGTTAAAAAAGACTTTCTAAATCGGTTCTCGAACCGATTTAGATACAGGCGACATAAAAAGTAGGTGTTTTTAGCCAAAATCCTAACAACAATAATTAATATTAACATTACTACTATTGTTATTAATAATAATGATAACAATAGTAATGATAAATTTAATCCTAATTGTTTTAATATGTCAAAGTAAGAAGAATTGAGTGTAAGGTGAGTTTTCCATAAAATTTAAAAGGGAATGAAATTAGAATTACTAAATTAGGAGGAAGCCTCGTCATAAACTTTAATAAAGTTGAAAGTAAAATTTATGAGTTCTTTTTCTTCAAGGACAAGTGAAAGTGAGGAGGGGCAAGAGAATATGTGTGAAATTATCCTATATCTAATTTATTTTTTTTCTTTTTTACTATTGTTGTGATCAATTAAGAATATATGGATTGATTCGCCGGATAAGTATGAATTGTATTGTCATGTGCACAATGCTTAGTCATTTATGTTAGAGTTGATATCAAGTAAAAATAATTGGATTTATTGAGAAGCCTACTATTGGCAAATTGGAAATTTGATATAGAGGGAAATGGAGATTTCCTAGTAAAATTCTTGATAGATATCACTCTAATAAGGCCGACCATAATCATATCATTATTTGTTTGACTTGGGTCCTAGAGTAGCCATACCCTGTGATGGAGTACGAATCTTGTAGTGGAGGCCAATGAGACCTTGAGTGCGCCTAATGCACGTCATCCCATAGAGGGCTAAAGGGTCATGACTTTATGTCGTGGTTAAGGTTGCTTGTACACTAGCGTTCCTAACAAATCACTACAATTTATCCATGATCAATGGAAAGTACTGCCACGTAACTATTACCACCAATGGCTATTCCCATTCTAGCTTTGGTTGGTGAATCACCTAATGTTATTGCCACTCTAGATTAGGTGAATATAAATATTGATTAGCATGCTTGGGTTGATGGAGTGTGAGCTTCTGATCTTGCTACTTTATTGTTGGAAAGTTCTCCATGAAGATGAGTCAACATCTTTGCATTCATGCATTGCATTTGGCCATATGTAATTTGCCTTACCTATCTAATCCAATCATTTTTGTTATGATTATATGCTAGATTAAGCCCCATTGTATGTTCAGTTACCACATGATGCTTTAAGCATATGCTTACCTCCCAATTTGTTTGTTTGTGTGTTGTTTTCCTTTTCTTTTGTTTATTGTCTACTGTGTGCTTCCCCCAGCCATTAGATGGCAGCGCTCAACATCAATGTGGTGTAACACAAGCTTGATAGGATCTCTTTGTGTTATGTTTATGGAAATTCTTTTTCACTCTCTTCCCCCCATAAATTTTCTTGTTATTAGATATAGACAACTTTAGGAAGTTTGTAATTTTATTTAAGCTTAATTATGTTTTTGGTCTCCTAAATTTGATAAATGTATTTTTTTGGTCCCCTAAACTAAAAATTAATCTTTTTAGTCCCTCAAATTTTGAAAAATATTGTTTTAGTCCTTTAAGACCACCTACGGTATCATTTATAGGGCAGATTGAATTAGCTGTACAGCATCAGTTGAGTTCAATGTGATGTTTTCACTGATAGGAACATTACTGGGTGACTTTTGTGTGACAGATTCACTAACTGCGTTTGGGCAAAAGGACCAAAACAAGAATTTTTAAAATTTGAGGGACTAAAAAAATACATTTCTCAAATTTGGGAGAATAAAAACATAATTAAGCCTTTTATTTATATATTTTTAAATATTTATGTGTTTAATACTCATGATGCATTTAAAATAAAATTAAAAAAAACACTTCATATTTTCAATCATAAGATAGATGTTGCATATGCACTACTAGCTATTATTAACATTATAATTAGAAAATTTTAGGGTGCTACAATTATTAATCATAATTAAGTTTTTGTGAAATTCTAAACTAATTCTGACACTATTACAATTATTAGGGCAATGGACTACCCAAACAACAAGAAGGTTACTTATGCCACGTTCATGTTGGTAGAAGAAGTAGAATACTAGTGGCAGGGAGCTCGTCAGATCATGGAATCTTGAAATGAGGTTGTCACCAGGACAAGCTTCAAGGAGTGCTTTCTAGGGAAATATTCCTCAAATAGTGCTAGACTTGCCACGGAGATGAAATTTATGAAGCTATACAAGGATGAATGTTAGTTAGTGAGTACATAGTGAAGTTCAAGTCATTGGCAAGATTCTACCAGCAAAAACCGTCAAAAGCCTGGACGTGTAGAAAGTTTGAGGAAGGTTTGCACTTTGAAGTTAAAGAGGTTATTGTTCTGATGAGCATCAGGGAGTTTCCAATATTGGTGGACAAGTGTCACACCGTTAAGGACCTTAAGAGAAGTCAAGTAATGAGGATGCACAGAACTGGATCATTTGGAACCAAGAATGGTCACTTCCAGAAGAAGTCATACACCATATGGTGAAGGAGTGATAGACGTGGCCAAAGTCTAAACTTGTAGCCAACAACATGAGAGTTGCAAAGCTAGCGCCAATAGGAAAAGTCTTTGCAATAAGCGGAGTTAAAACCTCCAAATCTAAGGACCTAATTTAGGAAGAATGCATCATAGCTAGTAATACCTTAACTATATTATTCGATTCATGCGTTACTCATTCCTTTATTTCGTATAACTGTGTAAATAGGATAAGATTACCTATATGTCCTTTATCTTTTGACTTGCTTGTTGTTAAACCTACTACAACTCCTTATTTTAAAACACTATCCTACACCTTTGTTTCCATATATTCCACAATTTGGATAAAAATAAAATGGCACGAGACTTTACCTTTTGAAGAACGCAAGCTTCAATGTCAACCTCCAAAGGCATGTTGTGCTCATCAATCCCAAGTATGCTTGATGAATCCTCATCTTATGATGTTTTAGTGCATGATTCACATGTAAAAGTTCAAGAAAAAGATTTATAAAAAGAAGAAAATGTTGAGAAAAAGACAAATAGTTTACTTTCTTTGATTGTAAATAAATTAGCTTAAAAGGAATCTTTTCACATTTTTGTTGGCAAAATAAAGTAAAGTTCTTGCATTTGGCAGTGCAACATCTGAGATATTGGATGGTGTGCTACATCAAGTGAAGCTAAAGCAAAGGCTCTCCACAAAAAGCTCAACGTTTGACGCTAGAAGTATAATGGAAACGCTATGTCAGATGCTAGAAGCACCAAATTCTTTGGGTAGATCTGCATTCGAGACGCCACAATGATCGGAGACGCCAAATCGAACGCTAGAACATCTATTCCATGTTGGTAGAGTAGCATTCACCATGTTGCCTAGCGTGTAACTAACTGAACCCTGTCCATTTCAATCATAGCTCAACGTCCCAAACACATGGGCAACGTGGGATGCTAGCGGTATTTTGCGGACAGCATGAAACAATTTTGCTGAAGTGTTTATGCTCATTCCACTTCATATAAAAAAAATGCAAGGCTCATTTGCTTAAGAGGGGACATTGAAAGACACTCTTCACCATCATTTACCTTAATCTTTAGTTTTTTCTCCCATCTCACCATTGGAACTCCATCCCTTGGAATAGGAGAATGAAGATCTAGTGTATTCACCTTCCTCCGTTACCATTTCTATCTTGTATCGCTTTTTATCTTTTTCGTTTTTATCTATTTCGGTTTAATTAGTGTTTGATGAATCTTGTCAGATTCCTTTGTATGGATCTTTTGATTTAATGCAATTCCTTGTGTTTTTGAGTAATTAACTCTATGCTTAATGCTTTTCTCACGGTAACTCATTATTGAGAATGATGAATGCGCGTATGATGCAGAATTATATATGGGTGGTTTGAATCGATGCTTAATTACTGTATCTTAAGTTGAGTCTAAGAATAGCCTTTCGTAAGACATGTGTTCTTAAGGATTTCGATCTTAATGCTAGATTTAAGTTTCAATAGATCATGCAGAAGTAGGGTGTTAAGCTTAATTCATAGAGATCTTCACCAAGGAATTAGGTCAGTCTACTTTCAAAAGATTCAAACTTCAAAACCATGTCATTTTGTATTAAGTTAGAGAAAAATGCTTAGGACGACCACAAAAGGAGTTAAATTGCTCATTATACTTTTTGCCAATATAAAATTAATCAAAACCCAAAAACACAACAGTAAATTTAATTTCTACATTTTATTTTTGTTGGCAATTTGTGATGTGACAATGCAAATAAATTGTCTGCTCATTAATAATTGAAGTGGAACATTTACTCCAATCCTAAGAAGAACGATACCTTACTCACCAAGGTTTTTATTACTTGTTTGACTAGTACACTTGCTGTAAAAGAGGTTTTGAAATTGAAATTGATAAATATATACTTTACACATATTGCACCTGAAACCTCAACAATGCTCCACATGGCTAAAGAAAGATAACAATTTCTTAAACAATAGAGCATAGACTCCATGGTAGCCCCATAGCAGGGGTAGACATCGAAGTTTAAAATCCCATGGTTATGCAAATTTTGATTAGTTTGGTAAAGCCCTGTGCAAGATTAACCACAAAAAAATCTAAATGCAATGTGGAATTTGCATCTTCCAGACCTATGCTGTCTTAATGGTATTATCTTGACTAACTGTACTGGTTCTTGTAAGCAAATCATAACCGAACCTAGTGGAGTAGCACCCATTATTGCTATGAGTCTATATTATAGCATTATCAATTTCCTCATGCACCATTGGTAATAGGGGCAGGCATCAAAGTTTAATATTCTATGGTTATGCAAAATCTAATTAGTTGGTGTACCCTAGGGACCTCAGTCGTAATCATTAGACTTGATAATCCCTTGAATCACACCACCCATAATTGGAGCTGCAACACTTGGTATAAAACTTCCATTACTAGCTCTAAATGATCGTCAAAGAATCTAAAGAACATTTCACATTTTGAAAACCTAACTTTTGGATGATAAGAATACCAAACAAGTATGCATAGGTCTAGGTCGTGAGCTAACAACATGTAGATGGTTTAGCTTTTGAGTAAATTATGCTTCTCTCCCTTGAAAGATGTGAATATTACATTGCTTTTTCCTCTATGTTAAAATATACAAGCCCCTCTCGTGACAGAGTTGGGTATATGACACTTTATTCTATTTTTTAATTTCTCGTTAAAGTTTCGTTAACTTCCATTAAAAGTGTTATTATTAAAATATCTTTTTCACTCTCCTCCCTGAGAGATGCAAGTGTTACATCATCCTCTCATGTTTTAAAATTTACACTTTTCCCCCTTAACAAATGCTAATATATTACACCTCACTCTCTCTCTCTCTCTCTCTATATATATATATATATATATATATATATATATATATATATATATTAGTAGTATGCATTTAAAACTTTACTTTTTATTATTGTTTAAAAATATTAATTCATTAAATTCATTTAAAATAAATACAAATTGATGTATTCAATTGTATATTTTTAAATAAATTGAATAAATAAATAAATATATGTTTATATACTCAAATGTATGTATGATATATATATAATATTATATAATGGTAATATAAAATTTATTTTTTAACGTATACCTTTAATTATTATTTTAAATAAATTACTATGAATTATGATAAATTTAATTATACATTTAAACTTTTTTATTTTTAATTATTATTTTCATAAAACATTTCAGTGTAATTAAACTAAAAATAATATACAAGTAAAATAGAATTAAACGCAAGGATTATAGTAGTATTTAATTTATATTATTAATTATTATAATTCTTAAACATAATATATTTATTGATTATAATTAATGTAATAATATATGTATATCAAACGTATAACTTTTCAAATAATTATATATATTAATAAATAATATATATATAATATATATTTAAAATATTATCAATAAAATTTAATTATAAAAAAATTTAATACATATATATATGTGTGTGTTATAAATTTTTAAATGAATTTATATATTGAAAATATATTATTAAATAAAATGTAATTATTGCAAATTTTATACTTATGTGTGTGTGTAAAATTTATTATTGTTTAAAAAATATTATAAAATATGTTCTAAATTATAAAAATTCAAATGTATGTTAATATGTATGTATATATACGTATATAATGTATGTTAATAAAATGTAATACTCGTATCTCTCATAAAGAGGAGTGAATTTACTTTTAGTTTTTCTATATATATTTTGTGCAAGTGGGTGTGCTTCTAATTTAAAGAACTTTGATTTTTAACATGTTAAGATGACATCTTTGCATGATGATATTGCCCAAGTGTGTCATGAAATCTACAATTTAACACCTCGTATCCACTTATGGATTTAATTTTTTTTAAAGGTCAGTGTCAATGTAGATTTAGAAATTTCATGCTCTACATCATGCATTAGCTTGTAGATGAGAAAAGGGGGACTATGAAATCAAAACAATAGGGAAAAGGAAAACTAAGAGATTAAAGGGCTTATGAATGAATGGGGGAAATGCAAGGATAGAGAAAGCAACTTGTGACGCTATCACCATCAATTTCTCGCTTCTTAAGCTTAGGAATAACTGTGGTGCATGAAACAAAGTCCTAGGGGTGGCCAAGTGGGCCAACCCTCCTCACCTACTCGCTACCAACTCACCTAAAACAAGTTGGGACGAGTTAACCCTGATGGTGAAAGGTGGGTTAAAAAAATACGCTTCGTTCCATTTAGAGGTAAGGTTGACTAGGATGACCCACCAAAAGATAAATAGGGGTTGGCGGGTTATGAAATGACAAGTTGACGAATTGATCTACCAAAAAAATTCAAAATAAAAATAAAATAGGAAAATATTTTAAAAAACATTAATTCTTTTTTTTTTCTAACACATCACTTGTTTTATTATATATAAATATACATATTATTTATTTTTTAATCATATAAAACTATAAATTTATTTTACAAATAAAAATTATTTGTAAGAAAAATAAAAATATTTTATCATCTAAAGAGACCTTAAAAAGAAAAACAAAAAAAAAGTCAAAATAAAAATAATGAAAACGAGAGTGAAGCGTTGAAGAGGGAAGAGTGGCGATGGAGGGTGGGAATGGAAATCGTGGCTCCTCTTTCTCCCAGTCACGACGTCGTCGCGGTCAAAAATTTCCTTCGAATCAATCGAAAGTTTCAAGTTTTGCTGAAAGGGGCACACCTTCTTCTCGTAGTGGCAGCAGTGCTTCTACCTCTGTTCTCAATAACACGCAAGAGGATGCACAACCGTCTTCCAATTTCGTTGGAACATGTCCTTACATGTGCCCAGGTAAACATATTATAATAATAATAATAATACTAATATATGAAAGTGAAATGAATTTCATGCTAGCAGACTTGCAATGTTGGATTTTATATGATTACATGTCCTTTAGGTGGGATTGCTAAAGAATGAGAGAACGGGGTTGCTACCAACGGGGTTGGTTGGGTGTAGCGAAAGGGGTTTGTCTCCCACCGCATAGAGGGAGAATACTTGTGGAAACCAAAGGATAGAGAGAGAGTGGGGTTGCTGTTAATGTAATAATTTTTCAGCAGTTGTTGTCAATTGCTAGCAAGTAGCAACACACTCTTTTGAACACATTCTCTCTTATTGGTTGAAATTTATTAGAAATCACAAAATTTTGTGAGTTCTACATCTTATTTAATGAACCTCTCACATGATTTTGTAGTTTCTAATAATTTTTAACCAATAGTAGAAAGTGTGTTAGAAGGAATATATTAGAGAGTGTATTGCAGCACTCCTCTATCATTAAATGGTTTCCTTTTGGGTGCTAAAGCCTTTCTGATGTACATTGAGGTTACTAGGTTAGTATAGGAGGTAACAATGTTTGAGCTGGTGAAGTTAAGGAGGCAGAAAGAAAATGATAAAAACTGCAAAGGAACCGCTCTAGAGTACTAACGGGAAGAAGCTGTTTTATTTGAAGATTATTGTGGTTTTATTGCTTTATATGTATATTGCATTGGTGGTGAGGTGTTGCAGTTTAAAGGACACTTATTAACAAGGTCGTGGTAGTGATAACTGTAGTTGCGGAAAATTTTAAGTGAATGTGGCTGATGCAGTAGCAGTTACGGTTGCGAAAACCTCCAAATCTGTAAGATTGAGGCTACAATTGTGGTTGTGAGCCGCAATTTGAAACCTTTGTTCTCTGAGGAGTAATGGTGTCGTCTTTGCGCAATGGGTGTTAGGTTTAGACTAATCATAATAAGGGAAGAGAAAGGAAAAACTAAAACCAGAAAAAGACTGCAATGGGTGTATTGTTAAGTGTATGTTTATGTTAATTGTTAATAGGTTTTTTTATTCTTAACTCTGGAATTGGGTTTATAACTTATTAACAACTAGATAATTTTGTTATTCTGAATTTGAAAACCGAAGGGCTATTGTTTGACCTGATGGGCCAAACCTGGACCATCGGAGAGAAGCTGGGATTCTGTAAGAGGAGATTATTTTTTACGCATAATGGGCCAAGCCCAATTCACTAAGGCAAAGGTCCTGGTTATGAGGCAGGGATGGAAGTGTGGTTCTAGTCAAAGGAAGAGGATTTGTTTCAAGGGAAAACCAAGCTAGCCTCAGATGTTGGACACACTTCACCACATGTTGAGCCACTGGCCCATCCCATTACTGCCTGCTCTCAAGCCCAACAATCTGCTAATATCCCATATTGTGTAGCAGCACTATGTTTGGGAATGCTCAACATCCTACTTCACCTTGAGGACAAGGTGAATCTTGAGTGGCAGAGTATTTTTTGAGATTCCCAATATCAGTATTTTGTCACCTGCAAGTTAGTTATTGTAGAGTATCAGTAGTTAGAAGAATTAGTTTATTAGTTAGTTGGAAAGGGTGGAAGGAGAAGGGGTTTTGCTTAAATAGGAGGCGGGATAGAAGGGAGTGGCATTTTGTTTTGTCACTTGAGAACTGAGCTTTAGCTCTGTTATAGAAATGGGAAACCCTTTTTGAAGGGGAGACCCTTGGAGGAGATCTTTCCCTTGTTCTGTTCATTTTCAATCAAGAAATAAAAATCATTCTCTTCTTTTCTCTATTTTCCACTTTGGATTCCTAACAATATGGAATGTAAGTTTAGCAAAATGTGCATTAATCGTGGCTTGGAAGTGAAAACTGGAGATCATTTTGGTGTTATTTGTGATTGAAAGGTGCTGCTCAAGCTTAAAGGAAAATTTTACTGTCACAACCATAGGGTCAACAAATGCTTTAGCCTTTAAGATATTGATTGTTAGGCAGTAGGTGCCAATAAAAGCATAAGCTGAGTATCACAGAGATGCGAATGTTGCAATGGATAGGTAGACTGTAGACATACAAGAATAGGTGAAATTAAGAATGTATGTATTAGAGAGAAAGTAAGAGTAGCATCTATTCATCTATTGAGGAAAACGTGGTAGAATCGCAGCTTAGATGGTTTGGTCATGTGAGAAGTAGACCAATAGAAGCATTGGTAAGAAGAGTTAATTAGACGGAGGATAACCCAATAGTTAAAGGTAGAGAAAAACCAAGAAAAACTCTAAGAGAAACCATTGAAAAGGACTTAATTCAATGGCCTTTCCAAGGACTTGGCTTTGAAAACACAATGGTGTCATTTCTCATTTAAATATATGTGGCTAACTGCTCTTAGTATAGGAAGAGTCTTTTTTTTTTTTGGGGCTCTTGTAGCTTTGTTGATTCATGGTAGCATAAACTTTTGTCTATATAAGACACAATCTGCTGCCATTAAATTACATCATATAAAATATATCTATCTGAAATTTCTATTTTCAAAGGTTTTCACTTTATCCACAGAAAGAGAGAGGATCCAGCGCGAAAAACTGCGAGATTTGGCAATTTTTGAAAGGCTAAATGGCAATCCTGGAAAATCATCCCCGGCTCTTGCAGTCAAGAAGGTAGGCCCTAACTGCTCTCCCATATTATCTGGTATTACCTTATTAAGTGTTTGTGTCTAGTTTAAGAAGGATGTACTCTCAAGCACCATGCTGAATTTACTTTCCATATACTTTTGACAATCAACAGTGCATTTAGGGTACTCTAAAACTTTTATTGTGTGATTATAAATTGATGATTCCAATGTTATCATTTCTACCTGAATTTGATGATTCCCATACGAAATTATGTCCTGGGGGTCATTAGTATTACATGGTTCAAATTTGATTAATTCAGTCATAATTTTAAAAAGGTTAATAAGTTGTATGCTGAAACTGGAGTGTATTTCTCAGTATGTTTAATTATATAATCTGTTATATAGCACTGAATTAATGCTAGTGATTTATTGTCCCCTGTCTGTTAACTTATAGCTTAATACCTAATTAATGCTAGCAAGCTGCATTGTGATATAAAGTATGTGTTTGAAAGATATTTATCATGATGCATTATAATGTAAAATTTTATAAAGCATGTTACTTATTTGCTGTCTCTTTACTTGTTTAAGATCATATTTTCTGGATCCAGCATTGATGCATGGTTTTATGGCATATAAGTGGCTTTTATATAGGATCGTCTTCTCTATCATTAAATATCTTTTAATTTCACAGTTTTTTATCTTCCATTGATTTGTCAGTTTTGCAGAACTATATCCGCCAAATATGTTCAGGCATCTGATATGCGGCCTATTACTGTTTTGGAAGATACTTTAAATTACCTTTTGAGCTTGGTGGAATCTAAAGAGCATCCGTTTGAAGTAGTTCATGACTTTGTCTTCGATAGGACAAGGTCCATACGCCAAGATCTTACTATGCAAAATATTGTAAACAAGAAAGCAATTTACATGTATGAGGGAATGGTATAGTTTTCTGCCTCAATTTTCCTTGATTCGTGTACTTTATTCTTTTCTCTTACAACTGCATTAGGGTAGATGATTTAAGTAGCATTTCTTATTCTTGATTTGCAACTTCAGGCTTAGCTAAACTTTGAAGGTCCATCTACCTCATGCAGAAATTACATTTAACACACTAGATGAATCTCTAAAATAAGTTGATGTTCAATGCATATGCCATATGCTTAATTCCAAATACTAGTTCTAGACTCCAAACTTGGTGACTAGTTGCATCTACTGCTCCTTATGAACCTGACTGGGTAAGTTGATTAATTCAAATTGACAATGATGCACAATTTTAAGTGGTTCAACCCTCAAAGACATTAACTTCCAGTGGTTCCACATGATGTCAATGTTCTTTTTCTTTGACCCGTCGTACACCACCAAAACGGGAGAAGGGGGAATTCACAGTTGTTCAACACTCTGGAATGAAACAAAGCACAAAAATCACTATGGATATGGGGGACATGTGCAAAGAGGCAGAGAGTGGGGATCAACTCTAGGCCTTTAATCTTTAACACGTGGGAATCATTGGAGGGAAAGATAATCTTTTTTCCAGTCTCTTAAAATTTTGAAAAAGACTCTAAAAATCATGTTTTTAAAGAATCAGGCTGCACATAGCCCTACCTGTTTTGGTGTGAGACCTGGACATGTGCAAAGCACATGATTCCATTTAGAATTTTGATTCAGATGCAATTGAATTGATTCAGGTGCAATTTTAACTTCTAAGTTGTATTCGATTCATCTTGCGACCTGTGTCAGTCGCAAAGAGAATCGTTTGAATTGTTCAATTCAAGCGGATCTGACAAACCATGCCTTGGTCAACACATGGTCATGAGCAAGCCAGAGAGATGTTATAAAGGTGGGGTGCTTTCAAAAAGCACTTGGACATCCAAGTTAGGACTGTAATCAAGATTGGCTATTGTTTAGGGCTGCATATCGTATCTTGGAGGTGTTTCCTCATATTTATCTTATGCCAGTCTAGAGATATGCTCTTTCTATACACAGTCAAGCTGGATCGTGTGATCATACAGTATTGCATGCTTTTTGAAGCATGGATTTACAAGCTATGGAATTCAAATAATGGGCTGAACAATATATTTAATCATGCAGGTCAAATTCCATGTTGTATCACATTACAAGCTTTGGTGTTCTATGTCAGATCCAAACACTGCATCAATGCGTCATCTCAACATGGAACAGCTCACAAAGACATTGACATCTTTGTTCAATCTGTATGAAGCAAATCGAAATTCAAATCATATGCATGAGAATGAAGCTGAATTCCATTCGTTATATGTGCTGCTTCATCTTGGTTCTTACAGCCAACCGATGGTTAATCTCTACATCATTGGTGTGATTAATTATGTTTCTCTTTTCATTGTTAATTTTAGCCTTGTTGCACCTTAAGTTATGAAATGCAGCTATTCTAATCCACAGGGGAGCCACTTTCTTTGTGGTTTAGACGTGTATCAACTCCAGTATTGAAGTCAAAAGAAATGTGTTTTGCTAGGAGAATCTTACGGTAACATTTCTCATAATCATTTATCATGAACCAATTGTTCTAAAAGCTTAAGTTGTTAGATGAAGGCAGATTAATGATTTTATATTACATCTCTAACATGCCACCTCACACAAGAACCCTTTGGGTTTAAAACATAGAAAATGCCCAGGACCACCTATCATGTGCTGAAATTCAACTTTTTATTAAAAGAATAGGAGTAGCAAGGATCAAATTCTAGACAACTAAATCATAGAGGCTCTGATACAATATCATGAACCAACTGTCCCAAAAGCTTAAACTGTTAGATGAAAGCAACATGAATGGTTCTATATTACATCTCCAACATCATTAACATTCTTGATTTTAATAATTAATTTATTTATTTTTTTGTTGGTTTTCTCTGAGTCAATTTCACATATTAAATAATAACAGTGAATGCATGTCAATTATTGATATTCTCTTTTCTCTTGACAGATCGTTCCAACTTGGTAATTATAAGGATTTCTTCTGTACCGCAGCAGCTCAGGCATCATATCTTCAGTTCTGCATTATGACGCCCTACATCAATGAAGTAATTACTGTAACTAGAGATTGTATTATTTTCCTAACATTATAACTTATTTGTTTGGACATTCTTTTTGTGTCTAAGTTGATGCGTGCCTACTTGTGTTGTGCTTGTTACTTTCTTCATATGTATCTTGACTCAGCATCTTTTGTCATTGTAATAGCCATTTTTAAGAATAACTTAATAGGCTAGGTAATGATGGCTAAAATATTAAAGATCTACAGAATAAATGAATGCAGGGAAAGGACATGCAACATTATTTAGTGATCATCACTATTTTACCAAAATGTTACTCGTCTGGTTCATCTTATCTCCCATATTCCAAATAAATCAGATAAAAATGCCTACAACTTAACTCTTGCCAAAGCTAACATATCAGACAAATCTCAGCATCTAAAAAATTCCAAACCACAATTGTGCACTCCACATGCAAAAATTGCATGGGAATATTCTTTGTGCATATGTACCCTCACTAGGAGGTTCAGGATCAAGGGTTTAGTGTTGAGGGTTGATCACAGAAAATAGCATTTCAGTAAATAAATACCTTCACCTTGCATCCCTTTCCTGGAAATTTCCACCTTTAATTTGTTATTTATAATTTATCTTACATTGTGAAGTGGGCTACATAGATCAATTGATGACATTGGGCTCCATAAGAAACCAAATTTTCAGTAAATCATTAAATCCTTTGAGTAAGATCTTTTCTAATAGTTTCTCTTAAACTTTTCTTTTTACATAACTAGTTCCTATTAAAACTGAGATTAGTGAAAGAAAAATCATAATGTTGGTGAATTGTTCAGCATCAAAGCACCGAACTGATATAATCTTTGTACTAAAATGTTACAATGAATATGTACATAATGAATGATAATGAATCTAGGAACTATACAACAACTAATGAACCTAGAATTCTTGACATTGTAATCTTAATCTGAACCTATTTCTACAGTTCCAAACCTGGATTAAAGAGGAGGGATGAGTTAGGCAGTTCACAGCCAATGCAAAATTTTGTGGTATCTTTATGATATAGGAAGACAAAAAAAATGAAAAATTATTTAAGTACATAAAGAAGAATAGTCTCAATGTTTCAATTGCTTATAGAGCTGTATTCATGTTTGCTGAGGTTTGTGAAGTTGGCATGGGCTTGGTAGTAACTGTTCCTACATCTATTGATTCTTTTATTTACAAACATATCAATGCTCTTCATAGTATCTGTTTCTACATTTATTGATAAGTGTTTTACTTGTATGTATTTTTTATGCTAAAAGGTTCGTGCGCTGGCTTTATCCTGCATAAATTTTGGTGGATACAAACTTCATCCATATCCTCTGTTGGACCTTTCAAAACACCTGATGATAAAGGTACAAATTAAGAATTGTATTTTAAGTTATGTAACACACTGAACAAACATGTAGGCTCAATATGGTACTTTTATCATAAGGATCTCCCTTCTGATAATTTAGTCTTTTGGGATGGCCTCATCATGGGCTTAAGGCACCAGAAGGGTCCACAGTAAAAGTCATCCTTTGTGACGTCATAAGTGCCAACTTTTGAGGGTGTTTGACTGTTAGGAGTTAGGACAACGAGGTAAAAGAATATTTGCTAGAAAGAATAAAGGGGTGTCAAAGTAGTTAGCAGCAGTTAGGGCAGTCGGTCAGTTGGAGGAGGTTCAGTTAGATAAATAGGGGGAAATAAAGGTAGAATGAAGGCATTCAATGGTCTAACCGTGGTTAAACTGTGGTTGAACCGATAATAATTAAATTTATATTTTTTAATATTACATAATATTTTAAGTAATAAAATAATATAAATTATGAGAAATTAGGATCTAAAAAATTGTAAATTAATATAAATGACTAAATTATATGTTTTATAATATAAAAAATTAATAATAATTGACAAAATAATTTATTCTTATGTGAAATCTTTAAATATGTGTTTTTATTTATCTTAAAAATATTTTAGATTAAATTCAAAAAGTTAAAAAATTAAAAAAATTGAAAAATACCAGCTCAAACTGCTTTTCTACACCGGTTTTGGACCGGTTTGGCCGGTTTTGAGATGCACTAGTTTTTTGGAGTTAACAGACCTGTGTCTAGACTGGTACCTGGTTGGATCTGTTAAATCGGCCAGTCCAATCCAGTTTTCAAAACAATGGATCTTATGGTCCACAATGAACAAGCATGAAGGCTCAATATGCTAGTCTTTTGGGATAGGCTATTCCTATGGGCTTAAGATGTACACCAACTTTTCAATTCATATGTAGTCTTCACAAGGTTTATCAATCCAACAGAAACTTTTTCAGAAGTTCTTCCTTAATGTATTAACCCAAGTTGTAACATTAGTTTTGTTATATCAGTGTCTGTTGATCTTTACACATTCTGGCTATATTCTATTTTGAACTCCGTATGACAGGAGTCAGATTTGGAATCCTTTTGCAATTCTTGTGGTCTCGAGACCTGTACTGGTGAATCTGGAAATAAGCTACTTCCCACAAAGCAAACTACATTCAATCATCCCAAAGGTGGGCTCCAGAGCTATAGTTTCTTGGGCTTGCAAGAATATGAAAGGTAGTTTTAGAGCTTGTAGATCTTGTATGTGCATGCTGGGCGATTGGAACAAGAAGCATAATCCTGGATGGCCGCACTTATTTTCATCACTTCCCCTGGGTATGGAGATCATAATTGGTGATACAATGTGACTATGATCATTCACTAGTTTCTCTTTGTGATGCTTTTGGAAAGCATGGGAACAAATTGTACTATACACAACTATTTTTGCACGTTTATGCCAGTGAATGTAAAATTTTTATATTTGGTACGTGACAAATGTAAAACTTTTTAAGCTATTTGTAAACAAGTGTAAAACTTTACTTGCAGCAACAAACTAACAGTTAGGTAGTGGTTACTGATGCGGATAATATAAAATTCGTTGTCAGTGTGTCAAAATCAAATCGTATACATATTTAATGATTATATCTATTTTACATTAGACTTGAATTATTTCTCAAAATTTTTATCTGAAATCTACAAGCATGGCTGTTAACCTTTAGAATGAATATGCTCGTGTTTTATGTAGACAATGCCTGTCAACCTTGGTGGGAGTAGACATGAGAGGAAAACTGTATTTAGAAGCTCTATGTTAAAATGTATGATCATTATGAGTCATTCATTTTCATTATCGAAGAACCAGCAACCTATGGCCAATTAGCAATCATTGACCGGATCGAACTGAAAACAAGCTTAACCTTCGAATTTATAACTTTGAACAAGCTTTTATGATTGTAAATCTCCATAATAGTATTTGTTTTAGTACAAAAATAAAAGCAGTGGCAAAGTTCAAGCTCTAAAGTGTTTAGAGTACATGCGAGAATGAGGAGTATCTTGAATACAATTTTGAGGTCTGTTTTACATAAACTTTGAAAGTTCTTACACACTTGAAAGTAGTGCTCTCATTTGTTAGAGGTGATTTGTAAGTACCACTATGTTTTTATCATGATTTATGGCGTCACTTTGAAATAAAGCTACATATCATGCTAAATATTTATTCACATAAAAGGCAATGCACTAAAGCAATAAACATTAGTACATAAAACATGAATAATACTAGCCAGAACATTACTTTGTGTGGGAAGTCTTTACATGGACAACTAAAAATCATATACAATATTTTGATAAGCAGAGCCTATATGATACCAAAAAAAGAAAAAGAAAATGGTAACACTTTTTTTTTGGTTAACACACTCGTAAAAGTTTTATAACACTATTATTGCCTACAAATTACTTTTATTATAATATTAAACTATATACAAAATTGGATCAAGTGAGTAATAACTTAAAAAATAAAATATTAATTGTTTATTAGGTTCCCAAGATGAATGATAATCTATAAGGTAGGATTACATTAGGGCTCAATCTTGAGTCCTTGTTTAATCTAGTCTTGGACGTACTTACCAAGGACGTATAAAAAATTATCCCTAATTGCATGTTTTTTGTGAATGATATAGTTTTGATTATGGAAAAAGAAGCGGTTAACTCTAAACTTGAGCTTTGGAGACATACTTTGGAATCAAAGTGTTTTACTTGAGTAGGAGTAATACAAGGTGTATATATACACTGCAATTTTAACAAGAAACGAGAAGGAAATAAATTGGAAGTTAAAATGGAAGAAGATGTCATACATCTTTCTTAGATTAAATTTATGTGATCAATATTACAAAATGATGGGCAAATCAGTGAAAATGTCACACCCAAGAAACAAGCTAGAAGGTTAAAATGAAGAAAATCATCGGGTGTTATTTGTGATTGCATAGTACATATCAAACTCAAAAGAAAGGTGGGAGTAGCAAAAAGACAACGTTAAGATGAATGCGTTACTATACAAAAAATAATATGATACAAGATGATTGTATACGAGGAGATATTTGTGTGACACCAATTGAGAAAAATATGACAACAAATCAGTTAAGATGATTTAGACATATACAATAAAGACTACTAAAAGCACTAATGAGGAATGTAGTTTGCATATATAGGCTATGGTTGACAAGGCATTTCAGCTAGCTTCTAGTTTTTTTAACTAACTGAAAAGCTTATTTGACCTTATTAGTAGTGTCTGGTAAACAAGCTTTTTTTAGTAACTTGTAATATTTTTTAAGATGCTACTTCAAGTAACGTTTTTTAAAACGCTAGCTTCTAACTTCTAGCTTTTTATACTTATTCCCTTTATACCTTTAAAATATTTATTAAGTTTCCTTTTTATCCTTTTTAAATAAGGTAAGATTTTATTTTTTATTTGGTTTATTTATTTGATAGATGATAGGTTTATTTTATTTTTTCTATTACTTTTTGAATTTTTTTCTATTATACTATTTATTTTAACCATTACACTATCTACATTTTTTATTTTATTATTTTTAACATTATACTTCAAGATGTTTTAACAATTACACTAATTAACATAATGAAAGCATAATGTCTACTTAAGTGTATGCTATTTTTACTTTATTTTAAATAGAAAATATTTTAAGATATAGTATAAGATTAATAATAGAATACACAATATGAAAAAAATAATAACAATTGAAACTAAAAATGTAATTAAAATAATTGATCTATAAATAAAAAATTACAAGAGTTTAAAATTAATTAAAAAACCAAAATTATAAATATCCCAAAATATATTTTTATATATAAAATAAATTAATATTATATAAAAATATCATACAAACATGTCCATTTTTGTGAGTTTATATTTATCAGCTATTTTAGCATATAATTTTACCAAACACTTATAATTTAATAAGTTAGCTAGATAGCTTTTAGCTATCAGGTAGTATTTCAGCTTTCAATTAGCTTTCCAGCTTTCGACTAACTTTTCAGCGAGTTTTGCCAAATATAGCCATAGTTTTTATCCTTATGAGAAAAGGAAGTGGAAGAGCAAGAAGGACATTAGAGGAAAATGCTAAAAAGGATCTCAAAATATGATCTTTAACCAAACTCAATGGTGTCGTGCAATCTATACAATCGCCTTCACCTATTGAGATAAAACTTTCTTTGTTGTTATAATGTTAGACACATGTCAAGGATTAATAAATGAAAAGTAAAGTTTTTTATATTATAAATGTATAAAATGTTGTATTTTGTCCGACTTTTACATTCGAATCCTTAATAAGTATTTTTATACAACCTTTTTATAAAATGTTATAATAATTATTATATGTTTTCTTCTTTTCTATTGGACTCCTTAATAAATAATTTCAAGGCACTCAGTAACAATGGTCATGCATTGACAGTGTAAAAAGTTTTACACTGTTATTCAATCAGAAATAACCATTAATATGACTTTTAAAGTATTTATTATAAAAGTCAATAAATTTACAATAAATGATAGTTTATGATTGTATTGCAGTGTAAAACTATTTTATACTATCAGTACATGACCATTAAACTCATATTTATAATCTAACATTAATATAATTTTTGGCAATTAAATACAAAAATCTTATTTTAAACATAATACTAATATTTATAAAGTTAAAGTACAAATATATATATTTCTGAATATATATATATATATATGTTCAATAATTTGTAACTTTTCTTAATATATTAAATTTCTCACAGATTGATTTAGTTTTATAAAATTAAGCAGATTTTATTTATAAACTATCTTTAATATATTTTAAACAAGTTTTTTTTTCTATTACTATTTTACAAATCTATTTGAAATAATATATTTATAATTAAACAGAGTTGTTTATTAATCTATTTTATAAAACTAATTTAAATAAATTTCTTTATAAATCTGTTTTTATAAAACTAATATATTTAAGTAAATATTTAAATCAAAAATTTTAATTTTTAATCGGTAGGTATGATACACACACACACACACACACACACACACATCCATTGACACCAGGTGTAATCTAAATCATTAGTACAGGTTAATCCTATAGTTCATAGAGTTTAATAGTCATACACTGTCAATATAAAAACTTTTACACTGTCAACCAATTAGAAATCATCATTAGTATGACTTTTAAGGTATTTATTATAAAAGTCAACAAATTTACGATACATGGTGGTTTGTGATTGGATGACAGTGTAAAACTGCTTTACATTGTTAGTGCATAGCCTATTTTCTCTAGTTTATAATATATTTATATATATGGTAACTATAGCATATTTTGTGACAATCAATTAATTATCTTTAATGAATCAATTAAATCATTTTATTTGATTCAATTGATTGTTTGATTGATTTAACTTTCTTCTTTAATCATTTATAAAAATTATTTATTGGTTAATTTTTTGAAAAAAAATTTCATAATAAATAATAAAAATTATATAGTTATATTTATTTTTACATGTTTTATTGTCATATATATAATTTTATTTTTAAATTGTGATATATAATTATAGATTTTAATATATAATTAACGTAAGATATAATTTAAATTGTAATATACAGATTGCATATAATTATATGTTGCATTGTAATTTATAATTAACGTAACACATAATTTAAATTGTAATATAATTAACACAATATAATTAACATAATATACATATTAAATTGTAATATATAATTATATATTATAATATATAATTATAAAAATAAATTATTAATAAATTAAATTTTTTACAGATATTTTTATTGATAAATAATAAAAAAATAATTATGCTAATTTTGACATATTTTATATTAATCAATCAGTTAATTTTTTAATTTTAATCAATCAATGAAATTATTTGAGTTAATTTCTTGCTAGATTGATTATAAATTTTTATATCAATTATTTATAGAAATTATAAACTGATTAATTTGTTTTTTACAATTTTTTCAGTAACAAATATTAAATAATTATTACTAATTTCTTACGTAAATTATATATAATTATTACAAATTAATCTATAAATATTTATGTAATTAATTATTGCAAAAAAAAATAATCAATCAAACAATTAAATATCTCAAATGATTTAATTAGTTAATTTAAATAAAAAATAATTAAATAAAATATGTTAAAATTAACATAATTATATAAATTTTAATATTTATTATAAAAAATTTAATCAGTTAATAATTTTCATATATGTTACAAAAGAAAGTTAAATCAATCAAAAATAAATTAAATCAAATTAAATGATTTAATTGATTGATTAAAGTTAACTAATTGATTGTCACAAAATATGTTAAGTTACCATATATATAAATATATTATAAGTCGTAGGATTAATTTGTATTAACGACTTAGATCCGGTGTGGTGTCAATGGATCCTATATATATATATATATATATATATATATATATATATATATATATATATATATATATATATATATCATGCAAGACAAATTTTAAGTAAATCGGACATTTGTAACTAGTTAATCTTATAGGCGATATGTACTTATAATTTAGAAAAATATATTAATTTGAATTTATCTAATGAAGTATCAAATAGTTTTCAAATTTCATAAAAATTTGTATACTTGATCTATTCAATAAAATCCTTTAATTTAACGGTTGGATCGTTGACATTCATTATATATTAAGAGTTATTAAATGAAGTAATTTTACCAAGAGTTACTCTTGGAGTAACTTGATCCCCACCCATATATATATATATATATATATATATATATATATATGGGACAGGATCCGTTGACACCAGGTGTAAAAGTTACTCAAATTACACCTTCAATAACTTTTTGTATAATGCAAATTTAGCCAATCCAAACATTGAATTTGATGTTCTTATTAATTAGATTGAGTATACAAATTTCATACAATTCTAAAATTATTTAATAGTTCATTAAATCACTTTATTTTAACGAACAATATGATATTAAAATATATGTAAATATTTAATATTAGATAACATATTTAGAAAAGTCCAAATAATGTGAAATTTGATATACATAATCATAAAGATAATATCATCAAATTCTGGTTAAATTTGTATTATAAAAAAAGTTATTGAAGGTGTAATTTGACTAACTCTTACACTTAGTATCAACGAATCCTACCCTTATATATATATATATATATATATATATATATATATATATATATATATATATCAGATAGGATCTATTGACAACAGGTGTAGCCTTTAGACTTATACCAAATATAAACCATTAATATAGGTTAATTTTACAGTTTATAACATCTTAATAAATATAGTAACTTTAACACATTTTGTAACAATCAAATATTTAATTTTAGTCAATCAATCAACTCATTTGATTTGATATAATTGATTCTTTGATTGATTTAACTTTTTGCTTTAATTATTTATAAAAATTATTAACAAAATTAATATTGTTTATATTTTTTATAATAAAGTATATATTTATTTTTCTCTATTTATGATTTACATAACAAATAAAATATATATTTTTTTATGATTCATTAAGAATCAATAAGATTTTAGTTGTTATTGTTTAAACAAATTTAGAAAAAAGAAAATTAACAATTAGAATGTACAAAAATTTGTTATATTTTTTTAGGAGGTGGAAATTGATTATGTTAAAATCATAATAAATGGTATTTTTATCATGAATGTTTATTTTTCATTATTTATATGATCAATATAAATAATTAAATATATTTTGATATATTAATAATTAATCTCCTTTTTGTTGATATTTGTTTTACTAAAATTTAAAATTAATTATGAGAAAGTAAAATTTGAAATGAAAAGTTTTAGATAATGTATATTTACTGAAATATATTATTAGTTAAGCATGAAAAATTAAAATAAATAAGCACAAAATTAATGCTTTTACATTAAAACGTATAAAATAAGGAATACAAGGTAACAAAAATTAGCTAAATTTTATATTTTTATATTAGAACGTATAAAATAAAGAATTTCATACTTTTTAGTGTAAAAGCATTAGGTTATCTTGCATTTTTATTTTATATGTTTTAATATAATGTAATTTTATTAAAATTAGAGAAAAATTAAAAAATGTATTTTATTTGTTATGTAAATCATAATAGAGAAATATAAATATATACTTTACTTAAGACAAATTTGTAAAATATATTAGTTTTACAATAGTTTTCATAAATAATTAATCAAACAAATAATTAAAATAAATCAAATGATTTAATTGATTAATTAAAGTTAACTAATTGATTGTCACAAAATATGTTAAAGTTACTATATTTGTTAAGATGTTATAAATCGTAAGATTAACTTATATTAACGATTTAGATTTGGTGTAAGTCTTTAGAGTTACACTTAGTGTCAACAAATCCTATCATATATATATATATATATATATATAGGGACAAGATCCATTGACACCAGGTGTAAGAGTTACTCAAATTACACCTTCAATAACTTTTGTATAATGCAAATTTAACCAATCCAACCGCTGAATTTGATGTTCTTATTAATTAGATTAAGTATACAGAATTTCATACAATTCTAAAATTATTTAATAGCTCATTAGATCACTTTATTTTAACGTACAATATGATATTAAAATATATATAAATATTCACTATTAGATAACATATTTAGAAAAGTCCAAATGATGTGGAATTTGATATGCATAATCATAAAGATAATATCATCAAATTCAACGGTTGGATTGGTTAAATTTGTATTATAAAAAGTTATTGAAGGTGTAATTTGTTTAACTCTTACATCTGGTGTCAACAGATCCTGCCCCATATATATATATACATGTATATATATATACATGTATATATATATATATGTCTGGCAAGGGATCAAATGACATCAATATAACTTACACCAACTATTATACCATTTAATAACTTTCAATTGGATAATTTTATCTGAAAACTCACTGTTGGATTGAAAGTTCCTTTAACATAGATCATTGTCACAACCAAGGTCACGACCAGATGGCAAAAAAGAATTAAAATAGAAAGGAGTCTCCACCAAAGTTTATTAAGGAAAAACCTTGGAAAAACCCTTAAAAAGAAAAATAGTCTTTGAAACCAAATATGGATTCGGGAGTCAGTTTCGTATAAGAAAGGTGCTAACACCCTACGACATCCGTCTTAAAGACGGTTACCTCTAATTAAATGTGCAAAACTAGATAGCTTCAAAAATATTTATTTTACTCGTAACAAAATTTTATTTATTTACAAATTTTATTATTTTATTTATCAAAAAAAATTTAATTTAGAAGGGAATATATTTTTTTTTGAAAAGAACTTAATTTTATTAATTTTGAGATCGACAAGAGTAGGCCCTACTCTTACGTATCCTCCGGTGCAATGAGAAACTCAGACTCACGTAGTTCTTTGATAGAAAATCGTTTTGTGGGTTGAATTTTTTTAGTTATTATTATTTTTTATATTGCTAAATCTGACATCACCAAGCTGTACAACTCAGATGTGTCATATTTACTGAATAACCAAATAGGAAGTACTTCCAAAGTGGTCATTATTTAAATTTTATGATCATTTTTATTTATTTGAAAAAGAGTGATCCAATTTTAATTTAGAAACTAAATTCTCAATTAATTTTTATTTTATATTTTTTTACTTTAAAAAAGTAAAAGAAAAGCTAGTTTTATGTACTTTTGGAAGTCAATTACATGATTAATCCCAATGAGGAAGATAGAAATATTAACTAAACCAGAATCACGAACAAAATAGTACGAATCGAATCCAAAAAAAACACTTAAGAACTAGTAATGTGTAAGAGAAACTATGAATCAAGTGATATGTATTGCATCATTGATGAGCCAAATATGATAAATTACAATAAAGAAGAGGAAGTACCTCGAGGGAGCCACAAACTTGCAAAACAGTAGTTGTTTTTCTTAATGCCAGAATCCCCTTCAAAACTTTCCCTAATACCTTCTATTTATAAGCTTCAAGAGACTTTTTCTGTAAGTTACTTTAAAAATGGGCCTCTTTCATTTTTGTTTGTTATTTCTTTTCTATTTAAATGGGCTTCTAAACCTGTAAAGCCCAAAAACAACAAAACTATAAAATTTATTTTTATTATTTATTATTATTATTATTTATATTTTCCTTCTATATTTATTTTTGTTATTTTACTAATTACTTGGATAAAATTGAGTGTTCACATTAATCTAAAATTATTTGATACCTTATTCATATAGATCAAAATGGACGTAATATATACTTTTCAAAATATAATAAAATATAAGTCATTTGATTACCTTCTTATTATTATTCTATTTTGACAAAATTTGATACAAACAATCTTGGTAATATGAAATTATAATTCAACGATTGGATCGATAAAAATCACATTCTATATCAAGTTATTGAATGGTGTAATAGTTGATATAAGTTACATCAGTATTATTTGATCCCTTATATATATATATATATATAAAAGTTAGGATCCGTTGACACCAGGTGTCAAAGTTAGTCAAATTACACCATCAATAACTTTTTGTAGAATGCAAATTTAACCAAACCAATCGTTGATTTGTGTGATATTATCTTCGTGATCATGTATATCAAATTTCACATCATTTGGACTTTTCTAGATATCTTATCTAACATTGAATATTTATATATATATTTTAATATCATATTATAGGTTAAAAAAAGTGATCTAATGAACCATTAAATAATTTTAGAATTGTATGAAATTTTGCATACTTAATCTAATTAATAAGAACATCAAATTTAACGGTCGGATTAGTTAAATTTGCATTATATTAAAAGTTATTGAAGGTGTTATTTGACTAACTCTTACACCTGATGTCAATGAATCCTGCCACACACACACACACACACACACACACACACACACACACACACACACATATATATATATATATGGAGATCAAGTTATTCCAAGAGTAACTCTTGGTAGAGTTATGCCATTCAATAACTCTTAGTATATATTAAATTTTAACGATCTAACAGTTAAATTAAAAGATTGTATTGAGTAGATCAAGTATATACATTTTTATAAAGTTTGATAGTTATTTGACAACTCATTAAATAGATTCAAATTGACGTATAATATACTTTTCTAAATTATAAGTAAATGTTGAGTACAAGATTAACTAGCTACAAATGTCCGATTTACCTTAAATTTGGTGTACATGATCATTTACATATTATCAAGATATTCAACAGTTGGATCGTTGAATTTTAATACATATCAAGAGTTATTGAGTGGAGTAACTCTACCAAGAGTTACTTTTAGAATAACCTGATCCTCACCCTATATATATATATATATGGAGAGGGATCAAATGATATCGGTGTAATTCTAAAAGAGTTTATAACTCTAACACATTTTGTGACAATCAATTAATTAACTTTAATCAATCAATTAAATCATTTGATTGATTTAAATTTTTGTTTTAAATTTGATTTACTTTAATTAATTTAACTTTTTACTTTAATTATTTATGAAAATTGTTAACAAATTAATCTTTTTTAACAATTTTTCTAGTGATAAATAGTAAAATACATATAATAAAATTACTTTTAAAATATTTTGAACCACTAGGGTCGGCCTAGCTAGGGGTGATTAGATCCAAACTGGTCCAAAAAAAAGAAAACCCGATGAAAACTGAAATTATTTAGATTTTTTTGGATTAATTTTTACATAACCGACCGGTTCGGTTGATTTTTTTATTATTTTTGCAAAACTGAACCGATTCAAACCGAACCAACCCTCTTAATATTAATATGTTGTATGTTGTGTTTCATGTAAGTGGCATGCATTTTTAATAATTTTTTGCTTTAGAGAGTTTAGTAATTACTAAGCCTTTTATGCACTTATGTTGTATTACTATATTTGCTGTAGCTTTTTTTCGTGGCTTGTTGGTTACTACAGTTGAATTAAGTCTGTTATGTTATATTGTTGTATTTGCTGCAGCAGATTTTTTTTTGGTGACTTGCTGCAACTAAATTGTTAATCCATTATGTTGTATTTGGCTATTTGTTGTAGCTGAATTTTTTCCCTGGCTTGCTTTACTTGAATGGTTATGCTGTATGTTTGTTTTATAATATAAACTATTATGTTGTTTTTACTTGAATTTTATTTGCTGTATTTTTCCTATTTTAATTGCTATAAAATTTAATATTTGAAGTTGAAGGCATCCATCAATAGAAAATCCAAAAACTGAATCATCCAATCCAATTTAAGCCGCATTTTATTGGATTGGATCAGATTGGATTTTTTTCAGAAAGCCATCCAATCCAAAACAGACTCGCAAGTCCTTTTGATCTTTGGATCGGATGGCTTTTTGGCTCAAAACTGATCTGCAAACATCCCTAGGCCTAGCGGTGGGGGGTTTGGGTAATATGTACGAAGACTTAGGTTCTATCCTCATTACTACTATGTACACACAAAAAAAAAAAACACTTTTAAAATATTTAATTATTTAAATGTATTTTTATTCGTTCAAAGAATATATATTATCTCCGACTTTACGTATGTAGTATATGATGGTTATTATTTACTAAACAAACATATGTTAATATTTTTTTTTAACTTAATATTGAAATTTATGTATATTTTTAATTATATAAATTATTAAAAAAATATAATAACATTAAGTTTAAATATTTTAGTAATTTAAATTAACAAATTAGTTTGTAATAATTTATATAATAGTATAATAAAAATATAAGAAAAAAAATTTATATATAAGATCCAATATAAGATTTGGGATAATAAATACATATAGTTTGAATGAACAACGTAATATTTTTGTTTCAATTTAAATTGAAATTTATGCATATGTTTTAACAGTATAAATTATTAATACACACACACATATATATAATAGCCTTAATTTTAAAATATTTTAATTATTTGAATGTCTTTTTTATTTATTTAAACAATATACATTATCTTGGATCTCATATTTTCTTGGATCTTATATATAAATGACTTTCTTATATTTTAATTATACTATCATATAAATTATTACAAACTAATTTCTTAATTTAAATTATTAAAATATTTTAAAATTAAATTTATTATATGTTTTTTCTATTTATTACTAGTAAAAATTGTAATTTTTATAAATAATTAAAACAGAAAGTTAAATCAATCAAAAAATGAATTAAATGAAATCAAATGATTTAATTGATTAATTAAAGTTAAATAATTGATTGTCACAAAATATGTTAAAGATACTATATTTATTAAGATATTATAAACCGTAAAATTATTTTATATTAACAGTTTAGAGTCATACTGGTGTCATTTGATCTCTCTCTCTCTATATATATGTGTGTGTGTATGTATTATCGTTATTTAATTTAATAAAATTTATTTCATTCCTCTGAAAAAATTTATATAACTATACAATTTAATTCTGACAGATTTGTATAAACTGTCTCTATGTTACAGATTTAGTATGTTTCTATAGAACAGATTTATTATAATCTATTTTACTAAATCACCAGATTTTATAAATGTATGATTGTAATCTGTTTTGATTAAAACTTAACAGATTCAATTTATAAATTTGTCTTTATAAAACTAACTAGTATTTTAAATTGCACAGAATAAATATTTATTTTATACAACTTAAATTTATAATAAATAAATACTTTTGAATATATAAATTATAATTAAAATTTATAATAAATAAATATTTTTGAACATATAGATTATATTTTAAATTTATACTAAACAAATATTGTAATACAATATTAATTTTTAATTATTGATAATTTCATTTAAAAAAATATTGAAATTTAATTTAGAAATAAAGATATTGAAAGTAATAGATTGAAAGAGATAAGAAGTTAAAAAATTCCTAAAAACACTCTCAGTGAAGAATGATAGCTAAAAACGTTCTCATTGAAAAAAACAGCTAAAAACACTCTCGTTGAAGAATAGCAGCTAAAAATGCATTCATTCAATATAGCTATTCTTGTTTAATATATGGGGTGGATTGATTTAATTTATAAGTTTGTTTTATAAAGACTAATCGATTTATTTTATAACTTTATTTGATAGATCTGTTTAACTCTAAATCTGTATTTATAAAAATCATTTTTTTATTAAATATCAAATTTCCGAAATATAATTGATTTTAAATTAGTCATCTATATATTTTTTATTTTCTGTTTTAAATCCATTTAACCGAAATATATATTTATTTCAGTTTTATATCAACTGACTTTATTATATAACTAAAAATTAGTATTTGTTAATAGAGCTTAATGACTATGTACTGTCAGTGAAAATTTTTTACACTATCAACTAATCAGAAATTACCATTGGTATGAATTTTAAGGTAGTTATTGTACAAGTCAACAAATATACCATAAATGTTAGTTTGTGATTGAATAACAGTGTAAAATTGTTTTACACTGTCAGTGCATAACTAATTTCTCTTCAATTAAATAATTATTTTAAGTTTCAGTTTTGAAATCCGTTTTATGCATATCTATAGTTAAATATTTCTATACATATAAAAATATTTTTAACCATTTAGAATAACTAAAATTTAATTTCTAACCGTTAAATTTATTTTAAATGCTAAAAATCAGTTTTAAACTGATTAAACAATATTTTCACCAATTAAATTTCCGAATTTTAACCGATTAAAATTAATATTAAGGTATGTGAATAAATTTTATCCTATTAAAATTATTTAAATCAATCTTTAACCGTTAAAAATTGAAATTTTGCCGTTGAAATAATATCTCAAATCATTTAAATTAAGTTGACCGGATTTAAAATAACTTTCACCGATTAAAATTTATGATAAACTAATTTTGACTGATTAAAAATTTTAAATGACAAAAATATCAATTTTGAACGGTCAAAATTAAAAATAACCGGATAATATACTAAATAAATGAATAAACTAATTATAAACAATTAAATAAATAACATATAAGTACAAGAAATATACAACATACACAAAGATAATAACATGAAATATAAATATAAAACAGCAACATAAAATAACAAATAACAACGGTCACCAAAAAAAGATTGGAGGATGTTGGTGTGATTTGGGTTGTTAAGTGATGTTATAAGGAAGAAATGAGGGAAAGTGTGGGGTGTGTGCTGCGAAATTCTCGTGCAATGACAAGGAAAAAGAGGGCAGATGGGTTTTCAAATTTTGTGATAAAAACTTAAACAACTCAATAAAGATATGTGTGTAGTTAAAAATGTAACATTTAGTAAATAAATAAATTATTAAAAGTTGGTTATTATCTCTTTCAGATGCAAAATGTGGCTAGAAATTATGGCCATGTGGCAGTGCCATATCTTTCAAAATTTAGTTAAAGAATTAAATTTTTATTTTAACAATTATCCTATCATTAAATTAAAAATTATTAATAATTATCTTGTAATTTTGACCAAACACTTGGCTGTAAAAGAAAGGGATGATGTGGCCAAGCCACGCTCCAGCTTTTACCTAACAATATTATTATTTTTTATTTATCTTAGTAATAATGATTTACATAATTAAATTTAATTCAAAATTCTTAATAATGATCTAATATCCACCCTATATATTAAATAAAAATATCTATTTTAAACGAGAGTATTTTTAGCTGTTATTTTTCAACGAGAGCATTTTTAGCTGTCATTCTTCATTAAGAGTATTTTTTGAACAAAAACTTAACTTCTTATCTCTTTCAATTTATCATTTTTAACATCTTTAGTTCTAAATTGAATTTCAATATTTTTTAAAAGAAATGATCAATAACTAAAAATTAACATTGTATTACAATAATTGTTTTATTATAAATTTAAAATATAATTTATATGTTTAAAAACATTTATTTATTATAAATTTTAATTATAATATAATTTATATATTCATAAGTATTTATCTATTATAAATTTAAGTTATATAAAATAAATATTTATGTTGTGCAATGCAAAAATTAAAATACTAATTAATTATATATGTATTTAAAATAAATAAAAATTAATTTGTTATTATCTTTCTTTGACTTTAGGTAACTGACAATTAACCTTCAATATGTATCATTGCAGCCTTAAATAATTTTATTAATAATATTTAATTTATTATCTGTATTAATTAATTTATAATCAAATGTAGTAAAAAGTTAGTCAAAAAGTTACTTAAAATATCATTTTAAAATTTTATTTAAAATTCCTGTAGTTGGGCTGAATGATTTTCGTCCAGGCCTACTAAATTTTATAAAAATATATTTTTCTTAAATTTTAAATAAGTTTCTCTAAATAAAATTATTATTTAGATAAATTTTTTTCTAAAATGTCTCTGGTTTATTTTTATAGTGAATCGGGGTATTTTCTACTTCTTTTTGTAGGAATTCAATAAATTTCTGAAAAATTTCTAATATGTTATTTTAATATCCTAAACACATTTTTAAGCTTAGTAACTTAAAATATCATCATTTCTATTGATTTCATATTATCATGTCTTATATCTAATTTAGGGTCGAAACGATCGTTTTATCGTTTCTCAAGCTCTAGTCTGAATTCACAATTAAAAATCACATTTGAATAGTACTCATAATTTTGACCGCAACCATGGGATCATAATTTTGAGATTCCTTTTCGATTGTCCAAATGTAAATACAAATACAAATCAAACAATTAATATAATTTAAAAATTAGGGTGTTACACCACGTGACACACCTATATGACACATGGCACACACGTGGATGACACATGTCATATAGGTATAACTCAAAGTCACTTTAGTTCTTGAATTATAACACAATGTCACTTTAGTCCCTGAAATTGTAACTCGATATCACTTTGTTCCCTAAACGTTACTATAATTTTTGCTAATTAAGTAACTGCAACTTGATTATTTATATGATAAAGTAGATAATTAAGTCAATATTGTAAATAGAAGGACAAATATATTCAAATCATATATTATCTTCTCACTTTAATCACTGCCATTCTCTTTTCTTCAAAGTACAAAAATGAAAGTTTCTTCTCTTCTCATTTTTTATAATTTTATCTAATCTTTCCCTTTTAGATAAATCAAATATGCCCATAATCTTTCTGTTAATTGACTGACAATTTTCAAGTTTTTAGTCTTCCTTTAATTATTTAGATAAAAAGTATAAAACCATAAACATTGTTTTTGATAAATAAAAGTAATAAATAGTTTAAAACAAGAGAAAAACAAGAAATAATCATTGAGTAAATTAATATAATTTACTGAATCAAAATAATATTGACATTAATTTGATGTATAAAATTAAGCATGAAATTAAATTTTGACCTTTAAATTTTAATTTTAATGTTTAGTCTTCTATTATATCTATTATATATATAAGAAAATTTGGTCCTTCCTAGGGCACGTGTCAAGGTTGGAAGATTTTATTTCCCACTGAAAACTTTCTCTATTCCTTTCCACTTTTCCTTTTTTTTTTTTTCATTTCTCTTTCTTTATCTTTTTTGTTTTTGAATTTCATGCTTCACAATTTTTCCCTCACCAGAAAACCACTCCCATTCCACTGGTGTTTCAATATCTTCTCTTTGCTCCATCTTTACCCTCTCTGACTGAGCAAACTTATTGGAAGCACGCACACAACATTACTTTCTTCTTATACGACAAGACTAAAGCTCGGTAGGTACGATTTCTTATTCCTCTTTGATCTCCATCTGAAGATTTTCAGCGATATAGAAGGCCCTATATATTGATTAATTTAATTTAAATATTTTAAAATCAAAAAGTTTAAATGCCCATATTTGACATATTAATTTATCCTTTTTATTATGGATAAAATCATCTTATGACAAAAGGACAAACCCCGTACTAATGCCACAATATTTTCTACAAATGCATATAAATGGGCAATGTTACATATATAAGTATCACTATTAAAAAATAGACAAATAATAATTAAAAACTCAAAATGAGAATGAATATTAAGTATTACTTTTATAGTATGTTGTTAAATATATTAGTCTTCTTATAAACAATATTAATTTAATTATTTATCTTATTTTGTAATTATTCAAATCAAAACTAGAATTCCGTAAACACTTCAATTTATACTAAATAAAAGTAATAAATGTTTTTGAGAATAGAGAAAAATAAGAAATAATTGATAAGTGAATTAATTATGAAAATAAAATAAAAATATAGAGAAACTAGAAACTTTTTTTATTTATATATTTTAAAAATAAAATGAATAAAAGAGGATAAAAAATTAACAATTAGAAGTGTAACACCCTAGGGGTATTACCCTTACTATGCCTAAGCAGACAAACATGAAAACTTTGAATATAAAAGTATCAGAAAAACAAGCAAAAACTAAAACATAAATGTATTGCAACACTTAATACAAACTTTTGACACAAAGGTTCCGTACATCATATAAAAGAAAGATACGTGAAACAAAACAAGCTCCCATGCATTAAGAGGTACAAAACTCAAACATCTTTTCCTCTGTAAGTGACTCCAAGATCCTTCTCAATGACATCCACCTGCTTATTTTAAAAAATATATAAACTTAAAGAAATGAGATATAATATCTCAGTGAGTGCTATAAGACTCTAGGGTCAGGCTAACTATCCCATCCAAACGATATTATCTCAACTCTTATAGTTTTACCTCTCACTGAGTCTGAACCCTTACCTTTTAGCACTTAGTCTCACATTTCTTACCTAAACTTAAGCTTACTACTCTTAACGGGTCTAGATTTCGAATCCCTAACCCATTCTAGTTCCTTTTGCTGGATACCTATCACCCCCTTTCTTAGGGAAGACCAAACTCTTCACTTTTATTTCCTTCTCTTTTATTTTACCCTTATCAACACACTTGTGTCTCTTGGCTGATTACTCTCCTATAACACTAAGTGAAGACTTACCTTTCCTTTTCTTAACCTCATATTTAATTTCCCTTTCGGGACTTGCATAACTAACTTTCATTAGACCTAACCCCTCGCATACCCATAGGGTACCACATATGTTTACTACGTCCTCACTTAATGCATAGGCTTACTCAACTCAACTTCCCTATCAACTACGCATACACATAATGTAACACCCCAAATTATATAAATATATTAATAATAATATTATGTAACGCTTTCTATGCTCAAAAATTTTGAAGTGATTTTTTTTTTTTACATTACAACACGAATAGTAGATACATAAAAATTGAAAATACAATATTATAATTTCCTAAAGCTAGCCATGCTAACAAAAATAAACTTTACTCATACGAGTTTAAAGTGATAGAGTTTTGCTACAAAAGAACGTTGAGAAGATCCTGCTAAGCTCCCATTGTGCTATACCAATGTCGACTGTTGCCATCTAATGGGGTAGGAAAAACACATAACAAACACAGACAAAAAAAAAAGGAAAAACAACACACAAACAAACAAAGAGGAAGTGAGTTCTAACTTAAGACATCAATATGGTAATAAACATTCACGGGGCCTAATCTAACAAACAATCACAATGAAATATATTGAATAAGAGAATTTGTATTATATCACAGATAATCATATTCAATCAAATGCAATGTATAAGTGCATAAATGTTGACTCATGATCAGACACAATCGATGGATGCATAGGTGTTAACTCATCTTTATGAAGGACTATCTAACAACAGAGTAGCATGATCAGGAGCTCATACTCCACCGACTAAAGCATGCTAAATCAACATCAATATTCACTTAATCTAGAATGGAAATAGCATTAGGTGATTCACTAACCAAAGCTAGAATGCGAATAGCCTTTGGTGGTAACAGGTACGAGGCAGTATTCTCCACTAATCGTGGATAAATTGCAGTGACTTGTCAGAAATGTTAGTATACAAATCGCCTTAACCACAACACAAAGTCGCGACCCTCTGGCTCCCTCTGGGATGACGTGCACTAAGCATCCTCGAGGTTTCATTGGCCTCCACTACAAGATTCACACCCCATCATAGAGTGTAACTACTCTACGACCTTGGGTTTGACAATAATTATATTATTATAACCCGTCTTATTAGAGTTGATATTAATTAATTATTTCAGCAAAAGGTCTCAACTTCCCTCAATACAAATTTCTAATTGCCAATAGTAAGCTTCTCAACAAATCCTCTTAATTAGAGGGAACAATTCGATCATTTTTATTCAATATCAACTCTATAATAAACAACTGAAACTGTGCACATGACAATATAATTCATACTCATCCAATGAAATCAACCACAACAATAAGTACTTAAATCCAATTACAACCAAATTTCACTCACATCTTCTCGTCCCTTCTCATATTCGCTCATCCTTAAAGAATTAGAACTCATAATTTTTATTCACAATTTATTAAATTTATGATAAGGCTTCCTCCTATTTAAGTAATTCTAGTCTTGTTTTTCTCTTAAATTTTATCAAAAAATCTCCTTTTACACTCGATTCTTTTTACTTCACCTTACTAAAGTAATTGGATTTATTATTATTATTATTATTATCCTTCTCAATTTTAAAATGTAGTCATATAACTTAATTAAAATCCTTAACAATATTTATCCCCCACATCCTTCTTGAACTGCGAATGTTACCAATTTTTTTATCATTATTGTTATTATTATTATTATTACTAGAGTCATTAGTTTTAATATTACGGTTATTGTTACTGTAAATATTAGTATTCTTTATAGATATTTTTATGATATTTTATCGTATACATACTGATAATATTATATCCTTATTTTTACTTTGGATTTTATCATGTCTATATTTTAACAGATTTAATTGGATTTTATTAAACTACACCTAGAGTTCAACGAAATGGATTCATCAGCCTCCCATCATTTTTTTTTAAACAAAATTTTAGCAATCCGATTTTAACCCAACAACTTGGGTTCGGTTATGGCCCAAGAAAGAAAAAAAAAAATCTGCCACATACTCACATACATCATCCTTACATGCAGAAGTTGGTTTCAAATTCATTCCCAAATTGCAGCACTCTACTTTCTGAAATTTAACTAAAATTTTGAAATTCTAAATTCTCTTCTCCATCTGGTCACATACTCAAATCTCTGGATACAACTTCATTCCTCAACTCACCACTTATGACTTAACAATCAATATTCAATTTTCAACTCCAAACATTCCTTCTTCCAACTGAATGAAAACAGAAAAACAGAAAAGAAGGAGGATAAATTTAGCTTCATAACAGCAGCCCCTCTCTACGCTTTGCATATTATTGATCCCCTCTCAAAGCTTATGAACAACGAATCGAATCATACATATTAACGATTACACAATTATATAAAGGAAAACCTCATTATTTTACTCATACTCAAATTTCACAGACAGTAAATTAATCGCAACAGAGCAAAAAGGTTACCTCCTAACGGGAAACCCCAATAGAGCAGTGCTCCCGTATGTATAGTACCTACCAAAAGATTCTAAAATATTCACTCCTCAAGCCATACATTTCGAGACAGAGAATTAGCACCATACCACTCAAATTTACAGAACCGAAACCAGTTTTCACATAACAGAGAAGAATTTACAAATCAAATTTCAGACAAAAGTAGTAAGGATTTAAGCAAGAAAAGAAACTCAATCAAAGCATAAGCAGAGATATAGCCAAGAAATCATAAATTTCTATCAACAAATTAACATATAAAATTACCGATTGAGGCCTAAACCTCTCCCCCACCTTGAAATTTTGAAGACAAAGTCGCCCCCCCTTTCCATGTTCACAATGTTCTTCCGCACCGCTCGAATTGCTGTATCTCCACCGCCGCTCTCTAGTACTGTGCCGGAGTGGAATGGTATTTTGGAAACAATTTGAATTCTTGAAATATAAAGAGAAGAGGAAAGCAAACGTTGAGAACGGAGAGAACTAGGAAAAAATATGTAAATTTTTTATCACGACCGGCTCAACTATGAATGAGACTTAAAATAAATTTAATTTTTTTTTACTTTAAAAAAAATTATATGTAATTTTTTTATTTTATAAAAATTAATAACAAATAATTTTTTGTCAATAAACTTAAAACTTAAGTTTTAATAACTTATATCGGACCAGCCCTGGTTTTTACGGTGAGTGCTAACTAGGAGCTCCTTGCGTTGCACGTTGTAAGGGAAAAAGCAGATGAGACTGTTTTCCACTCAGCTTAATCCAACAGTCGGTGTATCCAAGCATTATCCACCCCCACCAGATTTTACGTAAGCCCTTTACAAGTATCATGATATGGGCTTCCAGCACACCGAAAAATAAAAAAAATTAAAATTGGCAAGCCTTCTTAGTTTAAGGCGGCACCCGGCCTAGGTGAATTAAAAATAAAATTGATTACACTCTCTATACTATTCGGCTCCTGAAGTTTTGGGTCAAAGGGAAGAAAAATTTGTAACACCTAATCCAATTGCTTCTTTACCGACGCACATCAAATATAACACCAACTCAATTAATTTAATTCTAACACTCATCAATTTAATTAATTTATTCTTACATTTCTCTAATTATTTAGTTTAACTTCATTAGTTAATTTTTACACATACTAAGATTCCTAAGTTTTATTAAACAACAATTTAATATTTAAACTCTATTTTTTTCCGCACAAATATAACTTCATTATACCTTTTTAAACTGATTAATACGATTCCTTTTAATTATATTAGTTTATTCACAATATAATTGCTACATAATAATTTAAACTACTAGTAATAATAATAGAAACCCAAATAGAAAAAATACTAATTCATGCATATATTGTAATTAAAAGAAATTAAGAAAAACATAATGTTACACATAACCAACTACCCATAGAACAACATACATGCCTCACATCAACATTCACATTATACATCTCATAGGTTCATTTTCATTTTTGTGAGGTTCTGGTTAGCTTTGTTATTATCTTTCACTTGCCTTTTCCGTTCTTTACTTGGTTGAGCTCTAAGTCATCAAAAGGCGTCCCTCTTGCTCGACCTCTTACTACCACTAGTCCTAAGTGGTTGAATCATCTTTTGTTATTGAAGCAATTCCCTCTAACACTCTTCCTTTCTAAAGAATGTCACCTTTACCCCTTGGTGGAGAGGTGATGGTCCCTTCTCATTTGGCCAAGGGGGTTCCTAGCCTTTTACTTTCAACTCCTCTTAAGTTGCTTAAACTCTCAATCATAAAACTCTCTATACCTTAGTAATTATAAGGGATCCTCTATGCAGGGTGTACACCATAATTTAGCCATGGATGCGTAATCCATACTTTCTTATGACCAAGAAGGATCTATCCTATAATTACTAAGAGGGAACATCATTTTCTAAAACATTTTCCTTTCATTTGAAAACATATAAGTTTCAAAGCATATCCTTTTCCTTTCATAAAATATATCCTTTTCTTTATCTTTAGGGAATATACCTGCTTTTGCTAAGGAGACATTCTCTGGTATCTTTTAAAGTCTTAAGTGCTTCTTACATAAGGTTCATCATTCTTATACACAACCACAGGCAGATACAATAATTATAGAATAATCTATAATTACACAAGTCTACAATCAATGTACAAACACAGGGAGATGTCAAGCAATTACAATCATACAAAGAAACAAGCATAAAAGGCAAACATATAAATATACACAACCTTTCTTGGAGCTGGAACATTACTTGTTAATCTAAGGGTCTCTTGCTAAGCAAAGGCCTGACCTTGCTTAGTGAGTGAGACACTGTCGCTTAGCACACTAAATAGGCACTTAGCGACTATGTGAAGGGGTTCTAAACCTGTTCTCTAGATCCTTTCTCGCTTAGCAAGGATGGTCCTCACTCAGCTAGTCCACATGAGATGTCCAAACTTGCTCTCTAGAGGTCCCCTCACTTAGCTCACAATAAACTTATTAAACGAGGGAAAAACACTCTCTATATCAATTTTTGCTTGGTGAGAGCTGTATCTCGCTAAGTGAGTTTAAACGAGGCCTCCAGACCTATCTCTAAAGGTTTTCTCGCTAAGCTAAGATCCCTCGCATTTAGCGAAAGAGTCTGGCTTACTTAACTAGCATTTGGCTTGCTTAGCTATAGCGATGATTTTGCAAATTGTGTTTTTCACAAGATCTGCTTACCTAAGGCCATCAATGGCCACCTAACCAATCCAATCCACCACAAACTATCCCAAACACTTCTATTATATTTCTAATTGATTAATCTACCCAATAAACCCCTCAATCATGCATAATCATCAAAAATCATAAAAATCCAAACCTAGGATTCAAAGGGGAAAAGGGATATACAATCAACAATCAAAGGGGTAGGGGAGGATAAGGAAGAAATACTCACCTCTGAGATGGCACGAATCTAAGCTTTGAGGGCTAGGTCACAGATCTTTATTCCTACTCTCCCCTTTCTCTTCTCCTCCTTCTTTCTTTTCTCTCTTTCTCTCCCTTCCTTTCCATTATATAGTCGTGGGTGTGTGTGTGTGGAGTCTGGTGGGCTCCGACCCATCTTGGCCTTAGAGTCTCTTCTAAGGTCTTATTATCTTGTTTCTATAAATTCCTTATATAAAGGAAACTATAATTAATAGGACCTAAGGGCATTCCTAACAATTTATTATAATCTTATTTCTATTCTCAAAATTGGGGATGTTATAAAAAGAGGAGGTATAGCATACTTAAAATAAAAATACAATATTAAATAGAGTAAACAACCACTTTAGTCCCAAAAACTGGAAGGCACTATCACATTTGTCCTTGAATTGAAGGAAATTAAAAAAAAGTCCTTGAAAGTGGAAATTAATAATTATATTAGTTCAAAATTCAAATAAACGTGTGATTAAAGTGATAATGTTACATATATTTAGGGACTAAAATGACAGTAAGTATTAAATTTTGGGACTTATTTGACAGTCCAGGGACCTTTTTTAATTTTATTCAATTCAGGGACTAATGTGATAGCGCTTTCCATTTTCAGGGACTAAAATGGCTATTTACTCTATTAAATATCAATTTTATAATATGATTTGAACATATTTTTCCTCCTATTTACAATATTAACTTAATTATCTACTTTAACATGTAAATATTCAAGTCACAATTACTTAACTAAAAAATTATAATAATGTTTAGGAATTAAAGTGACATTGAGTTACAATTTCAGGGACTACAATGACATTGAATTACAATTTTAGGGACTAAATTAACATTTTGGTATAATTTTAGGGACTAAAGTAACATTGAGTTACACTCATATGCCACGTGTCACCCACATGTGTACCACATGTCATATAGGTGTGTCACGTGACACTTTAGTTAAAGATAACAGACTTTACTTAACAGAAAGACAAATGAGTGACAAATTGCAATTTTGGGATTTTTTTGAATTTCATTAAATCCAAGGACTAAAATGACAGCGAATGACAATTTTAGAGACTAAATTAACCATTTACTCTATGAAACAAGTCTGCAGGTTGATTCAAATATATTAGCCAAGAGACTTAATGTGATTTTCAAATAACATTTAAAAAAAATAAAATAAATGACAAATGGAAGAAAAAGGAGGATTATATATATATATATAGTGCAAGGCCACAAGTATCTTCTACGAGAGACAATCTTATTAGAGTTAGATAAAACTACTATGAGCAGCAAAGTTCTTTTTCTGACTATTTAACACAATTATAAACCTAGGCTCAAAGTCAAGACTACTAGTTAAGCTGAATACACACACACACACACACACACACACACACACACACACACCATGTGTGTGTGTGTGTATTCAATGGTAGATTTTGAATTAAAATTATCTACTAAAAAGTTATTGAATGGTATAATAGTTAATGTAAATTATAATGGTGTAATTTGATCTCTTTTCATATCAAGGTAATATATAGTTATAATTTAACAATTAGATAACTAAAAATCACATTCTATATAAAATTATTGATGTAGTAATAGTTGATGTATCTTATAGCAGTGTAATTTGTGTTGTTGTAACTAGGTAGGCCAAATCATGAACCACAACTAGACCTTGAGCCCTTGAACGCAATTGATTACAAATGAAACAGTCTAAAATGTAATGAGACTTTAACCTTTGGAAATATTTAACAAATAATACAATAATTTGATAAAAGAATTCTTATTTTTGTGTATTTTAAAAGTATATGTTGTGTCAATTTTGATGTATATATCAATGGAGTATTAAACAATTTTAAATTAATATATATTAAAAAAATTAATTCTAATGAATTTAGTCTAAAAATAATATATATTAATTTAAAAAATAGAAAATTATAGAATTACCCTTATTAAAATTTATTTTATTAGATCAAAACTATGCTAGTTTTGCTTGGTTTTTGAGCAATCTTTTTCCAAAAATTATTATTAATTATCCACAAATTTTTAAATTATCTTGAGATAAAATTATCACATAAAAAGGTATTCATAGTGTAATAATTTGGTGTAATTTACAACAATTTAATTTGCTCTTTCTCCACCTTATCCTCTTTCTCTCTCTCTCTCTCTTATAGAAAGAGAGAGAGAGAGACATAGGACATATCAAATGAGAAAACCGTTTTTATGTGAGAATAAAAGAATAAATATTATTGATCAACATATCTTACCATTAATGTTCAAGATTTAAACTTAAAAATCACATGTCTATTTTAAGGGCTTATTTGACTTAAAGTGACTTTTAATCTTGACCATGTATATATATATAGTTGTTCAGATAGGATTAGCTATTATGAGAAACGAAAATTATAAATCTAGGTCATATGACCACGCATGAATTGTTAAAGTTAAAATTAAGTTAGTGGTCACATAGCTACTTGAAAAGTCATATGTATTTATCTTTTAATTGTTACTATTTCTGTTCTTTTTTAGTTGTTGTTTAAGGTTTCTTTACATAAACCGAGAAATGCAATAAATTTTCTTGTTTTCATAAAATAGTTTTGAAGTTTTCTATTGTACCCTTCTTCATTTTTGCTCCACAATAAATGTATACTAATTGTAAATGTGTAAATTAATTAAAAATTAGGTGAAAAATAAGGGTATAATTGATAAAGAAGTAATTAATATTATCTTGAATTTTGAAAATAACGAATAAATAGAAACAAAAAATTTCTAAAAAATCGACGAGTAAAAAAAAAAAAGGAGTAATATTGAATATGATATAATGGTCTATATTTATAATTCTCCTTTTTTACAATGATAAGAATGCTCATTTGATATTCTCTCTCTCTATATATATAGAGAGAGAGGGAACCTTTGTTTACATTTGTTTTCTTACAGCCAAGAGAAAGGACATTGTCCTTTGTGTTCGATTTATTCAATATAAATGAACATCTCTTAAAAGGAGACTAAATTCATCACTTTCTTAATTTCTGCTATCCTTTGAGGAATGTTCATCTATCTACACCCATTTTTATATTTTCCTTTTTTGTAGTAATCCTTTGTTAAAAGAGATAATGGGGGAATAGGGGGGATCAACCAATATGCATCTTGTCTATATTCTGCCGACACTACTTTATTTTTTATCCCCCTTATGCTTACATCTGGTTATTCCCAATCCTTTCGCTGTGTGATGAACGAAATGAACCTTTATCTTAAAAGTGGCATGATTCATTAGATCTTGTACTCATTTTGCTATTTTTATCGATGTAGTCAAGAAGAATGAACCCTTGTCTGAAGAATTCATTAAATATATCTTTTTACATACGGTCTCATTGCAGTCTTTTGAAGTTATGTAATCAAGACATGAGAAACTACAATTTGTCATAAAAGTGTACCAATATCAATACGAGTGAATTCTTAGCAGTTTACAATATCTAGTTTAATTACTTTTATTCAGAATAACTAGCTTGCAACTATTTTTCTGCGTTTAAAAAAGTGATGTTTTACTGTTTATTTAAACAATGTTCATTTTATTTTAGAGAAACGTTTATTATCGCAAAAATTTCATGAAAAGTTTTATGAATGACACCACAAAAGTTATTTTCTTTTTTATAAAAGAAAAATATTTATTATTCTTACTATAATAAAAAAACTGCCGGTGTCTCAATTGTTAACATAGTAAAAAAACATTACAAAAAAAAGGCTATAATCCTTATTTACATTTTAGATTTCAGTTTGTCCCTTAAGTTCAAAAAATTTCACTCTGGTCCCTTAAAGTTTCTCTGTGAGATCAAATTAGTTTTTCTGTTAGTTTATCGTACTAATTTAGTTAACTTGATGATATGTAACAAATTATGAGAGATGTCACGTCAGCAAAAATTGATACTGTTAGTACCAAAAACTGACAAAAGAATCAATTTGGTCTAACAGAGACATTATAAGAGATCAAAGGTAAAACTTTTAAAACTTAATGGATCAAAATTTTATTTTAGCCCAAAAAAAAAAATTTGCTAACAATTTGACATTGAATTAGTCTTCATTTATATATGAATTTTGTCCGATAAATTAATTAACTGTTAGTATAAAATTATGAATTTATACTAATATGTAGTATGATGATCTATTAAACGAAAATTATACGAACAGAAATTATCTTAATCCCTAACATTTTTCCATAACAAATGAGCTTGCTTTTAATAACATAAGTCTATTTTAAAAAGTCGCTAAATATAATACGACAAAACATTATTGAAGCATTTTAAAACTATTCTCTCTTCTTATGTTATTGGACATTGGATGTCATACGAAGTAAAAGATTAGCAAAAACTTGAATAATACATTTTCAACGATTGTTTCTTCTATTATACTGGAGGGATTACAACCCCAACAAACAAACTAATGAAACACCTATAAAGTCCTCCTAAAACTGTCCCACATTCCACAGGACTAATAATCAAACAGTATAATTAAATACGTACTCCTTAATTATATAATGTTTATTATCATCATTAATTAGATTCATTATTTAAAAAGTTAATTATTTTTAATAATGTGACAATACATTAGTAGGTAATGATATAAAAAAAAGTATACGGAGTAACAAATTAAATTTAAACCAATATATATATATATATATATATATATATATATATATATATATATATATATATATATATATATATATATATATAATTTAGTTCTTAAAAATGTTATTTTTGTGTTATTTGAAGTCCTTAAAAAATTGAAATATATTTTTTTATATTTAAAATTGGGACAATTTATATCTTCTCTTTTAATTTTAGAAGAATATTTTTGAAATATACATCTTTATATATATAAAAAAAGAAGTGCAAGGTTTGCTTTAGGGGTATTTTTTTGTCCAAACTAGGGTTAAAAGAGTTTTAATTTAAAATTTATTTTTTTAATATACGAATGTTGTTTATAATGATTTTGAAAATTAAAAATAGGAAAGTTACTGCATTGTTTCCTCTATTGTACATTATAATAGCACATGCACCATTTAACAATTAGAATTAATTGTTTATGTACAAGTTACGTATTTTACATAATTTCTCTTTTTATGAAATTTCAATTTCACAATTAGTAGGATCTTTGCCTTTTTAATTTCGCAATTAATGTTTTCTTTTGAAATTTTGAATTTCATTTAATATAACCGAATCATTTTATTCTTCTCTCTTCATTTGTTTCTTTTCTATGATTCCTTTTAAGTTTCTTTGAGTCTTCCTTCCCTATCTTCCTATTCTTCTTCAAAAATTACAGGGGCAACAAACATGGTGCACAACACATATAGAAGGTTTTGTTTGTGCGGTTGATTAGAATCTATGAATATGTTTATTGCTGCAACATTTATTTCAATTTTGCTTCTTTGCTCTAGAAATCTTCTCCTCTGCTGTAAATGGTTGCTTTCGGCAGAGGGCTTCCTTTCCTAAAAAATGTGCTTGTCCTTTGATATTGCTTTACTTTGTCCCATATGCAAAGATGTATTTATCCTCTTCAGCCTTTTACTATGAATATCTAAATATTTTTTTGACCAAAATATACTTTTGGTCTCTTATCTTTTTACTAAAATTTGTTGTGGTCCTTTATCTTTTTAAATATTCATTTTAGTCCTTTAACTCTTAAATTTGATCGAGTTAACATTGTCCTTTCGAGAAAGTGATCGTTTTCAATTTTGAGACACGATTTTGAATCTCTTTTTGACTGATTCAAGACGTGAAACTTGCACTATTAGATTCACCTATATAAAAATTATGGAACCGAACTAATGTTCAAACAAAAAATGGGCCATAAACATGGTGAAAATTGCGTGAAAAGTGAGTCTCACGAGCAACTGAAAAACTAAAAAAACTAATATTCATATTCTTTTCTGATTGCTTTTGGGACTCATTTTTCATGAGATTTTCACCATGATTATGACTCTTTTTGGTTCAAACATTAGTTGGGTTCCATAATTTTTATATAGGTGAATCTAATGACACAAATTCCACGTGTTGAATCATAAAAAAAAGGTTCAAAATCGTGCTCCAAAATGATCATTGTTTCGAAAGAACAACATTAACTCCAATTTGAGAATTAAAATGACCAAAATTAATCTTGATAAATAATTTTTAGTAAAAAGATAAGAGACCAAAATATATTTTAGCCTTTTTTTTTACCACCAAATGCATGGATCAACTGGTGTGGGAATTGTTCTAACTTAACCATTAATCAGAATTGAGTTCAAGTCCTAGGTATGCAATTGTATAGAATACTCAGAGAGAGAGCTTTGCTGCTCATAGTAATCTTACTGGGCTCGAGATATATATATATATATATTTGTTCTTCCTCATTTCTTATGCAATCCTTTTAAGAAAATGAGGAATTGATTATTTATCAAAATTTGATTTATAGATTTTTTTAGTTCTAATTTGTATTTGGTTTTCTATTAGTTGCAGGGAAGTTATACTCTGGAGTTTGTAATAAATATGACTATTGATAGGAAAAAAATGATTCACAGTTTTTTTTTTTAAGGTTTATCACGTTAATTTGTGAAATTTACATGATGTATTTTTTTATATAATTTAATTTAATGTCTAATTTGAAGAAACGTTCTGCAGGGATGCTCTGAAATAACCAATAAGAACAGCTTTAGACCCTTTTTTTTTTAATTTTAGGTATTTGAAACCCTTACTATTTACATTTATTTTATTTTTAATTAGGTAGGATTGTTTGCTACATATGGTGTATGTTTGGTTTTCTAGTTGAAGTCAAATGCTTGAAACTCAAACTCATATAATATTTATGTTGTTGCAGGGTTGCAGGATTTTTATTTAATCATAATGTATTTTCTATCCTTTTGGCCTTGAGAATTATATATGTATATTGTTGAGCATATTTTGGTCCAAATTTTTATATATGTAATTTTTACTATTTGGAAATAGTAGCATTAAGAGATTCTCTTTTGCATATTGTTAGGCAAATTGGTTTTTAGGATAAAACCTCAAACCATCTCATTGTAAATGGGAGTACCTCCGTTGAACAGGTACAAGAAGCATTGTGCTGAAAATTCTTTCACATGGTACAAAGGTAAGATTAAAGTTTCAACAAATGTATTTTTATATAGCTGATAATCACCTAAGTCTGAATTTAAAGGATTGGAAAGTTTTTGTGAAAGTATTTAGTATAAAGTTTTATAATCATCCTAATTAAGTAATATGAAATATATTTTATTAAATGTTTTAAAATATTTAAAAATAAGCATTAATTAATTTTTATATTTTAAATAATTTCTTAATCAATAACTTAAACAAATTTATTTAGCATTTACCATTTTTGCATTTATTACTTTGTTGTATATATTTTTTAGAGTTTAATGGTCGTGCACTGACAGTGTAAAGTAGTTTTACACTATCATCCAATCACAAACCACCATTTATTGTAAGTTTGTTGACTTTTATAATAAATACTTTAAAAGTCATATCAATGGTGATTTCTGATTGGATGACAGTGTAAAATTTTTTATACTGACAGTGCATAACCATTAAACTCTATTTTTTATTGATAATTTGCTCAAACACGTTAAGTGTGAAAAACACTTTGGACAGAAATTTATGAAAATAGAAGTTGGTCCTTTAATTCGGCTTAAACCTTTACAATAATCATATTTATTGACTATGACTTTATTTTTAACACTATGCATTATTGCAATTTACAATAACTTAACTATTGTTTGCCTATGGTAGTTTTTTGCCCACAATTTTCCCGCTTAAATTGAGCATTACAAATATTTTGTTTTTGTTTTTTAATTATTTATTAATTGTTGTGTATGTGCTGGAAACAATAGATGAATGAAACACATTAATGTGTTTTCAATTGCTACTATATATATTTATTGAGAAAATAGGACATGCACTGATAGTGTAAAGTAGTTTTATACTATTATCCAATCACAAACTACCATTTATTGTAAGTTCATTAACTTTTATAATAAATACTTTAAAAGTCATATCAATGGTGATTTTTGATTGGTTAACAGTGTAAATTTTTTTACAATAATAGTGTATGACCTTTAAACTCATATTTATTGTGTATATTTGGTAGATCTAATAAATTTAGAGAAAACAGGTCATGCACTGATAGTATAGAGTAGTTTTATACCGTAATCTAATCATAAACCACTATTTATTGTAAGTTTATTAATTTTTATAATAAATACTTTAAAAGTCATACTAATGGTGAATTTCAATTGGTTAACAGTATAAAACTTTTTAAACTGACAGTGTATGAACATTAAATTCATAAATTTAATGTACTCAAATTATATTACTTTTTTTTATTTTTATATAATTATTTTTTATAGTGGAGTGTGATTATTATTTTCGTAATTGAGTTTTTAAATTTTTCATTAATTTCATACATAATGTTTCCGTTAGAATGACATGACTCTACAAATTCAATGTACGCAGGTTTATGACATTCTTAATTAAATATTAATAGCATTGACAAATACATTGGTATACACACATATTTTTTTTTTTTGAACATGTGCTTTGCGTTGAATTGTACAATCATGACATTTTGGGGGTATTGAAGAAATTTTCTAGCCTGATACAAATGCACCCATTTCATTTAGTTAGGGTAGGTTAATGAATGAAAAATTGTGTTTTAATTTGCTTCTTTTGAATCTTCCTTTATGTGAAATTTTTGTTTTGTGATTTCTAGGTTGTGATTTTTGTTTTTATTTTCCATGTATTCTTTTATATAAAACCTTCCTTTTGTGATTGAGGTTTGTTTTGAAATTTTATGTGCTATAGCCACATCACAATAAGTTGACAAGGTTATCTCATTCCTTTTGTCAATCATTTTAATTAGAAATAACTAAATTATTTTTAATATAGTTTCTAACTAGGAAAATAATACTTTTTAATTACAATTTACATAATGGTGGCCTTGTATGCTCACCTATTGAGATTATAAATTTAGTTAAGCAAACATTTCATTTTAAAATTAAAATCAAGAATTATACCAACTCCAACTAATAAAGTGTTATTACGTGAATTGTCTTTGTCAAGATCTTACTTTGATTCAAAAAGTTCAAACATTTAACTCCTCCAAGAATTGTAAAATATTGATAATCAATCTATTTTCTAATTATTTTTTCTTTACAAGTTTAACAATATTATACTTATAGTCATTTTATTTGATACCTCAAATGTTTTGCTGCATCTTATTTGAACGTGGGGCATGTGAATTGTTGTAAGTCAGTAGCTTAGAACTAGGATGTATGTGTTTAATTTTTTGGGTGATCTTTTCATTTGTACTCATTATCACTAGAATATGTTGTTCTTTTATCATTTCCATATTTGTTGAAAATAATAACTTCGGTGAAAATCTTGAAAGGTTTGATGATTTACCTGGTAGAAAAAAGTTGTTTAAGGTTGACATAAGTTCGAATAGCTAACCAGAAACAAAGTCTATGTATGCTCTGAAGAAGTTTAATTTTGATTAAATGCTAATTGAAAAGGTGAATTTGATCGGTGTTGAAATTGTTCTAATGAAATGATTTTGATGGAAAGTGGTCAGTAATCATGTATATAAACAACTACTATGAATTCAAAAGAGCTTAAATATAATTTTTTTACTTCCTATATGATATAAAATAATATTTTTTATAATCAGTTGAATTGTATTGGCTTAATATTATCAAAAGAAAATAAAAGTAGTATTATATATATATATATATATATATATATATATATCATAAAAACAATTCAATTAAGGAATTACTAGTTTTAACTAAAAAACAAAAATACAATTATTTGATTGAAGGTATTCAGTTTAAATAATTATATTGTTCAATTATATACTTTAATTTTTGTTAGTTCTTTCAATATAAATAAAATCTAATTATTTTTCCCAAACTAAACTTCCGTGTGTCGCACAGGTCCACAAACTAGTATATAATAATGATAAAAAGTAAATAAAAGATAAAAATAATTATATGTAATATTAAATGTGATATTAATTATTTCATGTTAATAGAACTGAAATTTTATTTAGTTACTTGAAATTAACCCTAAAAATTGATGATAACAAACTCATAAAATTATCAACTTGTTAATATGTTGGTCCCTTTAAGAATTAATTCATATGAAAAATAAAATTTAAAAACTAACAATAGCATATATCACCTAACCCAGTAGGGTTAACTTAGTGGTGAAAGTTTGAGTTCTTTACATGAGGTCTTAAGTTTAAACATCATTGCCATTTGCACAGAAAAAAACACATATCACATATTTGAGGACCAAATTATATATCTAGTTAATTCAAAGTTAAAAAATATAAAACACACAAAGTAATAAGAAGAGAAATTTTATTTGTTAATTTTTTTAGTGTATGTTTTTATACAGGAAAAAAGAGACAAGAAAAAAAGAGAAAGAAGTATAAGATGGTTAATGTGATAAAGAGAGGTAGAAACAAAAAATAATGTAAAGTGTGATAAAACAATATAAATATAATTCTTATAAAAATTGTTGATAAAGTCCTCTTTCTCCTCGTAGGCTCGTACCATTTAAAGATTGGTGACCATTCCAATTTGATACGCTCCTGGATTCAGTGTCATTCAAAGTAAGCATTACTAGTCACTGACATTGTTTGATTTTGAGAGTTCATTCATATTTGTTTTCTTTCTAAATCCATATTTTGTCCCTTGTTTCTGGCCTGCATACCTTCCTTATTCCTGAATCTCTTCATTTTCTTTAATATTCTTTCGCTAGTTAATATTATAATGAATCTTAATAGCTGTCCAATTTTAACTTTGCAACTGGTTGCTTTTGGCTTCTAAGTTTTAACTTTGTGACATCAATTTCCAGGAAAAACAGACAAAGTAACAAATTAAATCTTATTGCAGCACTGAAAATCACATGAAGTGTTTTAAAACTTTATAGCAACATATTGAACTGAAAGTTGAAGTGAACTTAAACAAGAGTGTAGATCATGTCTGAAGAACCACCGAGTATTGTGGTGATCCACTTTGCATCCAGAGACTTTAATACAAGTGCCATTAAAGTGGCCATGGAGGGATTTTCACTTGGGCGTGGAGACAAGCTTACACTTGTTGTAATTCTTCGCCATGTTAATAGTCCCAGTAGGATTCCCTTAATTGCACCTGCCAGATTGCGTGAGTGTCCCATGCTTTTCTTTTCCTTCTTGATAATTCATTTTGATGTTGTATATTATCATTTGATGACATTGAAGATTTTAAAAAATGATCTGCGGCTGCAATTTTGGCTGCAACATCAAGTTTTTTGGGGTCTCTATGACCACAATTGTGGCTGCATCAGCTGCATTTGTCTACAATTTCCCACAACATCAAGGATTGCGACGAAACTGCAATCGTGATTTAAAAAAGTGGTGACATCACTCACATCAGAAAGATCAACTTAACTATGATAAGGACAATTACTGCATAAGATGTGCCATAACCTTTGTTTGTGCCATACCACTTTCATGTAAACTGGCTATATGTGTCATAACAAAAAATGGGGTTAAGCTTGAATAGTAGTAAGTCTAGTTTTCTTTAATTATATTGGCTAGCCCTTTTTCTGATTTCTAACTTTTTTTTTTCTTCCCCATATTTCAGTCTTGAGAGGTAATTATGATTACAGATATAGTTCTTTAGTTATTCCTCATAAATTTCTTATGGATACGTTGGCCTTCTTGTCTTCAGGTGGATTATTTGAGACTGATCACAAAATTGTTGAGGAAGAGGTCACCAAGAAGAAAGAAGAGCTCCATAATAACGCAAGCATCAGGGAAATCTCTGAACAGTGTGAAGCAGACAAGGTTAGACATTAACATGCATCTAGAAGAACAATCCATGCAGCAGATAATGCATCATTATAATTTATATGTATATAGATTATGGAATAGGTGGCCTTAAAATTATGTCAAAGTCAATTTATACATCACAAGGAAATTCAGTAATAAAATCATAGTAGATTCTATTATTCAATATTTTGGGTTGTCTAGATCTTGATAAATTGTCTATAATAGAATCCTTTTATGAATGAAATTACGCAGATCCAGTTCCAGATAGAAGTGCTTCAAGGCAATTTACCAGAGGTTGCTGTAAATGCTGCCATCCGTCTGGAGGCAACATCAGTGATACTTGATAGGTCAGTCACACTCTTTCAAACTTCTATTTTCTATATATTCCAATCTAAGAAAATGGATGAGAAATGTCTCTTCTTCTTACCCTCCAAACATAAATGAAAATAAAACTTACCACAAAAAGAGGAGTTCATGATTGCGAAAGTACTTTTCGCAAGAAACTATCCAACTCCCCATCATTTTGTTACTTTCGAAAGGAAAGTGTATCTTGTGTTCCATGATAAGTAAAGGCCATTTATGCTGTCGAGATCAAAACCATAGAAATATCATCATTCATCCCTAAACAGCTCAAGTTTTTTGGACAATTGTTTGTGGCATAAATGTGATCAATTTTTAATGCTCTTTAGAAAATGTAAAAATGTCACAACAAATAAACATGTGCAAACTTCCTTGCTTTATGTCTGACATTGTTGATGTGCAGACAGATGAAGAAATATAGGAAGGATTTCAAGAAGAGTCTCTCTTGTGCTTTGCTAATAATGAAGCGTGACAACTCTATGCAACACTTGAGAGGGCCAAGGGAAACACATCTGTGTGATAGAGGCAATGGCAATGCAAGTTGTGTAAGATGTAAGGAGCTGAACCAAAATAGTTTATCTTGATATCCTTGATTTCCAAATTATGTATTAATGGTGTTCTGCTAGTAATCATTATTTCTTACCCATGTTTTCGTAAAATCTTGGTAGATATAGAACTTCGGACTCAAAATATCCAGTCATAACACACATTATTCAATTCCATGACCAAATACAAAAGGAGTAACTTCCCCTTTTTTCCAGATCCGCAAGACAGAAAACTCATTTATTTAGTTGAAAACTTACACAATCTTATTTCTTTTTGAGTGTGTCCAACATCAATCAAATCATTTAAGGAGACTTCAATGATATTTCAAAGTTGACACAATGGTGTGTGAAGCAGGTTCTAATTCTAAATCTCCACCAAGAATACAGAAAGTGGCAAATGCAATTTTCTGCTCCAATTCCAGCTCTTCAATTCCTACTCTTACAAAGGTTGTGTCCCCCCAACTTTATTCTCAAATGAAACAAGGTCCTGAAAATAGAGAACTAGACACGGCAAAAGGGTATTGCCTATTACCCATTCCTGATACTCAAAAGACTAACCATACTGAACTCTATCACATAGAGACACCAGTGGAACATTGCAACAACCATGAAGCATATCAAACAGTTGAACAATTTAAAAATTCTGTTTGCTCGGTATGCAAGAACAGAAGACCAAAATTTGAACTGATGAAAGAATTCACATACGCGGAGCTGCATGAAGCCACGCAGGGTTTTTCCCCAAAGAACTATTTGTCAGAAGGTGGATTTGGTTCTGTCTACAAAGGGAAGCTGCAAGGAGGACTCACGATTGCTGTTAAGCAACACAAGTGTGCAAGCCTCCAAGGTGAGAAGGAATTCAAATCTGAGGTTAATGCACTCAGCAAAGCAATACATGAGAATGTGGTCATGCTGCGTGGATCTTGTTCAGAAGGAAAGAACAGGCTTCTTGTGTATGAATTTGTTTGCAATGGCTCACTTGACCAACATTTATCACGTAAGAGAAAATTGATAATAGAAATAGATATTACTATGAAGTATGAAAATGAATAAAAATTACTGCATGAATCTCCTGATATGATTATTACAGATAGGAGAGACTAACTAAGACTACAATGATGCAGAACACTCGCGTAAACCTCTTAGGTGGGCTGACAGGATCAAAGTAGCTATTGGAGCTGCAAAAGGCTTATTGTACTTGCACCAGAACAACATAATACACAGAGATATGAGACCTAGTAACATCCTTGTCACACATGATTATGAAGCACTGGTAATACAGCACATAGCTTTGAGAATAGTAATTGCATTTGAAAATACCATAGACTCGCCAATTTTATAAAGCATACATGTTATTAAACTTAGAGAACTCAAAGTGATGCTTCACATTACTTGTATAGAATGCCAGTATGAAGCTGCCTATTGGAATTTATGGATCATAGTTTTATGACTAATATACGTGATTACAACCTAGAATGAACTTGAAAAATATGATAAGTGGTTAGGCCATAAGCTCCTTCCATAAATTGCAAAGTTAATCAACTATGTTATTGCCACTGCAACATTGAGTAACAATTTTTTTTTTATCTATATATCAGCTTGGAGATTTTGGTCTGGCTAGAACTAAACAAATGGACTCCTTATACTCCACAGATGTTGTTGGAAGTATAGGGTATTTGGCACCAGAATATGCAGAATCTGGAAAAATGTCAACCAAGACAGATGTGTATTCTTTTGGTGTGGTTCTTCTTCAGCTAATAACTGGAATGAAGACCGCAGACAAACGGCTTGGCGATAAAAGTCTTGTAGGATGGGTAACAATCTAAGTAAAACAATACTTTTAAATTTTAATAAATATATCATACATTATGTGTTCCCTTAAACTCTATCTAAATATTATGAGTTGAATTTTAATGGATACATACATGATACATGTTTATTCAATGTAATATTGTTTTCTTCTTTTTCCTTTGATACTGTATCCAAATCCTAGAGTCCTTCATTCTTCGTCTGTCTTGTTTCTGAATATGGTTTCATTAGATACAGGGTCCATGAATAGTCTTACAGGTTTTGCACGCATTCTTGAATGCTTTCTGTTAATTTCTTCTCAAACTTTTTCATGCAATGGTTATTATGTTGATACATTGAGGGTTATGCAATCAATGTCCTAGTGTAAATACTAAATATTGCACTACTTGCCATTGCATTATTGTTCATTCTTCAACTTCTAAGGGAAGATATTATACTGTATAATCAAGATTAAAAAATTAAAAGCAAAATGTAATATGAGAATGGATGATTTTACCAAATAAAAACTCATGATAACATGAAATTTCTGATAACCTATTGCAATTTGACTTAGCATTTCTTTACTTCATTGCAATTTACCAGTTTATTTTAATTATTAACCTCTTGCTTTCTTTCAGGCTAGGCCACTATTGAAAGAAAGGAACTATCCAGATCTAATTGATGAAAGGATGATGGATAACCATGATTGCCATCAGCTCTTTTGGATGATTCGTCTAGCAGAAAAATGTCTCAGCAGGGATCCTCAGAAGCGATTATCAATGGATACAGTAAGTCTAAATCATTGAGTTTCTCTATATACAGAAAAATACTCCAATTTTAAACCTTAACTACAATAATTGCAACATTTTTTTGTTTCTTAAGAAACTTATACCCATAACGATGCCATCTGTGCCTTACTGCATTATTGAAATGTAACAGATTCATTTTAATTGTTAATGTGACACTTAGCCTTACATTAATGATGTAGAGCTAAGAAGTGAACAAGTTAATAGTAATACAAGATATAAGCAGCCACTTATTAAGATAACTTGAACTAGCAATTTTGACTGTTGTAGTTGGTAGTAGTCTAATTTCTTAACCGGTTAGATTGGGGTTTAAACCAGGTATACTATCATGAACAGTCAACAGAGTTGAAAGCAAGAAGTGACTTGGAATCAAAACATAATATATTTTTCTTTTGGCATTATAAATACAACCAATTTATTTCATATATGTCAATATTAAATATGGTGTCAGTTTGTTGTTAGAAGCACAGACACTTGAATGTTGTGTTGTGTCGTTCTCATGTCACACGTGTATTTATGTAGATACTCTATGAATACTTTGAATATTCTTAGAAGTTTAATTTATATGCACTATCAATGTAAAAAAGTTTACATAGTTAACTAATAAAAAATCATGGTAGGTAGAATTTTAAAGTAGTTGTCTAAAGGTCATCAAATTAATTTACTATTTATGACAATTTGTAATTGGATAATAGTGTAAAGCCCTTTACACTATCAGTATATAGACTATTTACTCTACTCTTAGCTATGTTTTATAATTCTTTTATTTTTATTTTTCAAACATTTATGACAAACATAGATCAAAATATCACAATAATTAGATGAAGTGCGGTACTCTATTATGTCTATGATTCATGCTCATTTTAAGACATCAATTCTCTCTTTAGATTTAAATTTATATAGTTTATGAATTGTGTTATAGTCATGTAGTGTCTTATGATTTTTTAAAATTTATCCTATTTATGTGTCCATTTGATATCGTGTATGTGTCAAGTATCTTCTCTGCGCTACCTACTTGTTGTCTATATGTTTGCAGGTGGTCAGTGCCTTAAGTCATATAGTAGAAGGCAACACATGCAGTGTTGTACTGAGAGACTGCTCTCCAGCACAGTCAGATTCATCCTATGACATGTCAGACACTCTTATATCAGATATCTCTCAGGAATTAGAAGGTGGAGATGGAAGCATCTATGCAGGATATACCCCAATTTGTTTAAGACCACCACCATCTCCTCCAATAGGAAGCACTTCATCAAGTACATCAAGCATGTTCACAGGGCTTAGTGAATCTCTTTCAGATGATTTATCCAATAACTAGTGTTCCTACCAGTGCTATGCCCGGCCATAAATTATTAAATTGCATAAAAGTAATTGCAGAGAATTGTTTATTATGAAAATTTATTAAGATTGTGTTAAGTATAAGTATTAATAATTGTTTATTCTGAATATAACTCAAATAATATAACAATAATACTATATACTATTCTCCACTTACAAAGAATATTTTTAAAATATTTCATATTTTTTAAATTTATGATTTACAATTCCTTATTCTTAAACTTATGATTTAAAATATAATGACAAATAAGTTAAAATTAGTAAGGTTGTTGCGAATTTTTAGTTTTGTCTATTAGTAATTTTAATCAAGACTCTATGTTTAAATAAAAATTAGGCATATATTATCTATATCTATCTAGTAAAATTCACTTTACCTATTCTCACTTCTTTTGTGCAATAAATTTCCAGCTTTTTAACCCTAAAAAGATCTAGTAAAATTCACTTGAACAATTGTAATAAATACTAAGTAATTCATTCATTATCTCTAATTTAATGTTATTTTAAATGTAATATGTGCTATGCTGTAAAAATATTTTTAATATTTTGATAAAATTTAAATACCAAATATGCCTAACTAAATCTAAATTAACTATTTAGGGATATATTGTAATTATAGAATTAATATTATATATAATATATAATTACTTTACATATCTTTTTATTTTTCAATGATATAGAATGGTCTTTACAATTTTCATTAACAAATATCTATAAAATAGTTTATAATGATATTGCAAATGAAAGATAAATCAATACGAATAATTTTTATATTAAAATTATTTATTTTTTTATATGTTATTAAAATTATAATGATATTAGAATTACTCTCATTACAATATTAACTATTATTTTGTTCAATATACATTAAGCTTGAAACAAAACTACCCATGCCAACTAAATAATATGATGTGTAAGACAAATGATTATAAAAACTTCAAGCCGTATATGAAATACACGATTTACATTTTTTAAAATTTTTTTATTAAAATAATAAGTCGTACACAGAAAATATGACTTACTATAAAAATGTGAAACCTGAAGAAACTTATTTAAAAGAATACTTAAAGTGAGGATTATGTATATTCAACTATCAATTGTTTTAGTAGAAATCTTAATTGTATATGTACTATGAATTAGATGAACCAATATAAATATTGGGTATTAATCTTTTTTTTGCCTTACATCTTTTTAACTATTTTTTATAACAAAGAGAGATTAAATTGTAAAGCATTTTTTCCAGAAAATAAAGATTTTCTTCAAAATTCTTTTCATAATATTGTTGTAGTCCTAAATATTCTTTGGTTCTAAGACTAACTTTTCTTTGCATAGTCTTTTAAAGATTTTTTTAACAAAACTTTTTATCTATTAAATTATTTTTTAAAATAAGAAAACACAATTCAATTCCCTATTTGTGTTTTATATTTGTTTTTTTCAGTTATTATTGTATTATTAAAAATTAATTTAAATATATTGTCTTTTAGTATAATAAAGAGTATACTATATCTAGATATTTATCTATTTATTCATTTTTGCAAATACTTTCTTATTAAAATCACAATAACTTATATTAATTAACTTCGTCAAAAAAATGATTTAACAAATTTTAAATTAAATTTTAATTTATATATACTTTTGATGTAAAACAACAATAACATTACCACACAATTCAAGTATGCAACCTAACATAGCTCAAAATGAACAATATGATTATATAGCTATATCAATTTAAATACTGCACATTAATTTAATACTGTTGGATGACTTCAACTTGGATAATCATATAGGAGCCCTTTACGTGAACAGGAAAGCAGAATGGTCAGCAACACTTCATTAGAATTATAGAATTCATATAAGAGATAAAATAAAAAAAATGATGCAACTATATTAATTATGAATATAGTATTCAATTACAAATGCAGTAAATAAAAATGAATCTATTTGGAAGACTTCATCAATAATATATAGCAGAAATATATTCCGACACAGCAAATATCTTGAAGGAAATTGAAAAACAAAATCAACCTTTTTTTTTTCTTTTAATTCGTGTAGATATAGAATAATACAACTTTATCCTTCTGATGATAGAAACTTGCTGCTCATATCAAAATCACCAAATTCTTCTTTGTATATTTTTTAAACCGTTGGCTTCCAAAGATACACTGTTGCATTAATGAACCAATTTGCCCCTAACATGAATCAAATAAAGATTAGCAAACATGGCACAAAACTAAACTTTAAGTGGTCACTTATTTTAATATTTGGATCCCAATCAGAAACAAATTTTCAGAATGTATATATTTAGTGTGTTTGATTTACCCTATTTTGAAGAAATAATTTTTTTTATCAGTTTCGTGAGAGTTTCTGAAAAATGATTATTTCCCCATAACAGGACCAAAGTGATCATAGAACCTTGCAGAACCTTAGAAAGTTGTTTCTCCTAAGTTAAAGGCAAATCATAAAACAGGACCGTAGAACCTCTTTTTGTTTCATAGCAACTTATATCATCAAACCTTGCAACTCCAAGAATGCCTTCTTGCTTTCTCTTCTCTAACTCAATTTCAACCATTTGAATAAGCATTTTCTTTGTTTCTATCTTGGCAACCTAGATGGAAGTATACACCAACATTAAGGCTTAGTCAAATTGCATTACAGGGCATAATTAACACATCAAGCATTACACTATAACACCATTAAGCACCTGAACATTTCCATGCAGATCTCTTTCAAGATTAATCGTTCTTGAGTTGCTTGGGTAGAAATTCAAAAAGCTTTAATGACTGATTAGTGAGTCCCTTCTTCCATAAACACTAAAAAAAATATATACATGTCATTTAGCTAAATTCCTGCTAATTATATAGGATTTTCTATATGGCAAGTCTGATTTAAAAAATTCCAGCATAAAAGACAAAGATCAAAATGCAGAATCAATTATGTTAGTAAGTATAGATGCTTAGTCTTACACCTATATCAAGAATGAAAACAAACATGTAAAGTATCTATTATTACAACTTGGGTAATATTATGGAAGATTTTAGTTTTCTTGAATCAGATTCAACACTTGCTATAAACTCATAAAATTAGTTGTAGACACAAAAAATTGGATGGTGAGAACTACCTCAACTCCTTCACTTTCTGCTTGTGTTCAGGGTACATGTCATCTTCTGAATTACTCAAATTAATCACTTCAATATGTTGGTCACTTCATTGCTAACATTGAGGGAAAATGGGATTTCTTAGGTGGGGAAGGGCTCAGAAGATCTATGACCTTATTTTTATCTATACTAGAAACTGCCTCATTGCTATCTATATTGATATTATTCTAAATCAACCCAGCAAGTCTGCGGTATTCAGATCAGCTTCAGCCATAGCAGCTGTAATTCCTGGTATATATATCCTTCCTGAAGAATCAGAGGCATTGAAGTTGACTTGGTCTCTCAAATTATTATCAAGTGAAAAATTCTGAAGTTTTAGATCAAGATCAGCCACAAATGACATAGTTTCCTTTTTTCTTTTTTTTTTTGGGTCTTTTCTGATTTTTTTTTCTTTCTTTTGTTGAGCTTTTCTTTTCTCAAACTCTAAAATCTTCTCAGGACAGGCACTATAGATGATTAATAATGAGACAATAGTGAAAGGCACTCTAAAAAAGTTATCTTATCCACCCTCCACCCTTGTTGAATTTTGAGTTGTTCAAAAAGTTACTTGGTATAGATGCAGCAATAAACCAAACAACATATATAGTAGCAAAGTTGCATGCAAAAAATAAGCAAAATATACATTTGATAAAAATCAGATAAAACATTTGCTTTCCGTGATTTAGGGAATAAAGCAAGTTCATCAATTATGTCATTTGCATTACCTTTCTAAAAGATATGCAGGTCATAGTAGTTAATCGCGGATAGTGGCGCGTAGCGGCTGCCCCCGAAAATACTATAGCGGGATGACCGCTATTTTAATCCCTAAATAGATTTATATTACACAATATATATAATATATATGCTGAAAAATAAAGAAAAAACACCAAATATAAAACATAATCTAATTAATACTTATAAGTTGCATAAGCAAAACAGCAACCAACATGTCATATTGTCAATTACATTAAAGGAAACCATCAAATCAAATCAAAAAAGTTTAAGCCTCTAAGGCGTAAAAGCTAAGAACAAGTGAACAACTACTAAACATTAAAATTATTCAAATATCATCATCATCCTCAGCTACAATGTTTGACATGACATCCTCAATCTCATCTTCATCACTTTCATCACTCTTGTAGATTTGTTCCCCTCTTCACTTTCACTACCAGCTTCCTCTTCTTCCTCTTCCTCCTCTTCTTCTTGCACTTGTGCTTCCTTTCTTCCCAAAGGCCTAGAACTAGAAGCTGCAGCTGCTGCTACTGCCTTCTTAGCTCTTGCATGCTGCCTAGTGTAGGTAATAAGCTCCCCAGCCCCAATTGCAGCTGCCACAACTCCCCAAGTTAGATCATCAAACACCAACTCATTTTCTTGGACAGCTTCTTCATCTACATTAGCCATTTCTCCTAATATCCATTCATTACCTTCATCAACCTCATTCAACACAATCGGATCCATCACATCATGGCAATCAAAACGCTACTTAAGTGATTGGTTATATTTTACATAAACCAAATCTTACAACCTTTGATGCTCAGGCCTACTTCTCTTTTTAGAATGAACCTATTTTATATTAAAAAAATAAATTAGTTTCACATTCTTACATGAAACTCTTTAACATGAAATTAATTTTTAAAATTACTTACATGCTCAAAGATGCTCCAGTTCCTCTCACATCCTGAAGAACTACAGGTCAAGCTCAACACTTTTATGGCAACCTTCTGTAAATATGGAGTATGTGATCCATAATTTTTCCACCATTCAGCTGCAATGCACAACTCATTAGCAGCTGCCAGCATTTACAAAATTTTATAATGATCATTTAAAATTATAAAATGATCTTTTACTTACCAGGAGCTAAGGAAGATCTTTGTCTTATGGCCACCTTCAAACTAAAGAGGTCTCCAGCTCTTCTATCAATGGGCAGCTCATTGTTTGCCTTATCTTCATCCTCCTCATTTGTAGATAGCCTTTCAATGCACTTATACAGCCCCTCCATCACTTCTGAATCATTTTCAAGTATTGGATTACGATAAAAATATTGAGGATTGAGATCATGACCAGCTGCATGTAATGGGTGATGGAGTTGGCACTCCCATCTTTTATCAATTATATCAAACACCTCCTTATACTTCTCTTGCTTTCCTTGGAATTCATTTTGGATAGCTTCTTTTGCTCTATCCATAGCCTCATATATATAACCCATTGCAGGCTTTTTCTCATTGTCAACTAGCCTGAGAACTTGTACAAGAGGTCCTATTGCCTTGAGAATGTAAATCACATTAGCCCCAAAAGTAGGCATGAGCACTATGTCAGTTGCTCTTTTTCCTTTGCTTTCCTTGGCTGCTTTTGACTTTAACCATTCATCAGAAGTGAACATCCTTCTAAGGTTGTTTTTTTGATTATGCAACCTTTGTAACGTAAGGAAAGTTGTGGCAAATCTCGTCACCCCATATCTAACCAATTCAGTTTTGTTAGTGAATCTTCTCATGGTATTCAATGTCAAAGAGTGGTTATAAATGAAGCCCACAAGACTAATCCCCCTTTGTATAGTCTTCTTGATTCTTGCTATTTTTCCAATGTCTTCTAGCATTAAGTCAATACAATGGGCAGCACAAGGGGTTCAAAATAAATGTGGTCTCTTGGCTTGTAACAATTTACCTAAAACCAAATTCCACAAACTAAAGTGAGTAAAAAAAATTAACAAGTGAGAATCAAAATCATCTAGTAATCTTACCGGCCAAAACATAGTTGCTTCCATTGTCGGTGACCACTTGCACAACTTTGCTCTCTCCAACCTCTTCAACAAATTTATCTAACAACTCAAACAATTTTTCTCTGGTCTTCATATAAGAGGATGCATCAACACTCTTGACAAACATAGAACCGGTTAGACAATTTACAAGGAAGTTGATCAAGGTTCTATTCTTCTTATCGGTCCATGCATCGACATAATTGTGCAACCAAATTTTCTCTTTAAGCTCATGATTTTTCATCAAATCTTTTGTGTAGTCCAACTCTTTCTTTAGAAGAGGAACTCTACACTCATGGTAGGATGACACCTTTAAATGTTGGCCATAATTTCCAATTGCTTCAATCATTAGCTTGAAGCTTTTCGACCGCACAACATTAAAAGGAATGCTGTTTCTAACAAGAAAACACTCTATATATTGTACGGTCCTTGCTCTTGCCTCCTTTTTACAAACATCGTTGATGCTTGTTTGCCTCTTGTTCTTGCCTAATTTAATAGTGTCCTCTGGATTTCTGAACAACAACAAATCAATGGGACCTTTTACATTTTTCCCTTTCTTGGCAGTGGAAGCAAGGTCAGATGAAGCAGCACTTGATCTTGCTGCTGCACTTGCAAGCCTTTTTCCAGTTAAAATGGTGTGGATTTCTTCTACCTCTTCCTCCTCCTCATCTTTCTCTTGATTCTCAGTCAAATATGCATCCTTCTCAGTTTTCTTCTTCACATATGCTTCCTTCAGCAATGCTCTAACATTAGATGGAGTCTTGGTACAGCTGTTAACATCTCCCCTCAATCCCATTTGGTGTCTTTTTGCTCGGGTAATACCACCAGTGGTGGTTTTCAAACAAAAATCACAAGTTACCGCCTTCTTGTTATTGATATCTCAAAGGCTATTCCACTGCCAAGCCATGTCAAGGTTATTTCCAGTAGGCTTCACCAATGCACAGGAAGAGGCTAAACAGGTTCAGAGGCTTGGCTGAACAAGTTAAGATGAAGCCATTATGGCTGAATAGAGAATGAAGAAGAGAGAAATATGCAGATTTCAACACGCCGGAAGCGTCGCCGGCAGCTGTAGAGGTCGTTGAAAGTTGCAGACTTCGTCGAAAGCTGCAACTCTGCCACCAGAGAGCTCGTCGACAATAACAGGCCTCGCCAGAAGTAGCACTCGTCACTGGAATGACCTCGTCGGAAGTTGCAGAGCCGCCGAAAAAAGGAGTTGGCAGGGAAGCTCGAAATTGATGCAGTGGGAGAAAGAAACGCATGTGTGCCTTAGAGTGAAAATGAAGTGTGAAAGGTGAAAAAAAAAAAGGGTCTGAACTGAAGATTAAAAGTGAAAACAAAAAATTTACTCATTTACCCTTAAAAACGACCCCAAAACGACGCTGTTTCACTTAGGGTTTTTTTGGCACCCTTTCTCAAAAATAAGAGCGCCGATTTCAAGCGCCTCTTTTTCGCAGGTCATTGTGGACGCATGAAGCAGTGATTCCACGCCGTTTTGGCCCCGATTTCGCACGGTTCTAGGCCGCTTTTCCCAGCGTGACGATCGCGACAGCGAGGTGCGACGCAACGCACTCTGCAGAAGCGGGGTGGTCCGCGACACCGCAATAGCGGCACGAACGTGCGCGATTAACTACTATGATGCAGGTACTATTGAAGTTTCAAGTCCATCCAGTTCCTTCCCAAGAAACCTTGTAGCATTCTCTCCCTTGAGTTTTGGCTATTACAATAATAATACTATTGGTATTATAGAAACACTGAATGACAAATTTTCCTGTTTATAGATGATATACTAAATGTGGTAGAAGTTCATGACTGTAAATCAATGATCATTGAAGAATTGAAATATTGTTATACATTACCAAATGCTTGACAAAACAATATATAAATACAGAAATTAATCCATTTAAAATGGAAAACGGTCCTACAACTACAGAAATTAATACTTAATTTGTCATTTTGCATAACAAATAGGAATGACCATTACTGCATTACTTGACAAATGAATAATGATTAAAGGCCGAGTTCTTCATAAAGTGATATTCCCTTTTAACTATAAAAATTTATATTAGATTTTGATGGCAAAACTACTAATCAAAGATAATTATTATTAAAAAAAAAGTGTTAGAAGAGGAATGTGGCAAGCACATAGCAGTAGCAGGTAGCAATGGCAACAAAATACACAGAGTGAATCTATTTAAGAAAAGTAGTATGAAATGCAACATTCTATGCTTGTACTTGTTTCATTATGAATGGCTAACGATCAGTGTCTACCATGGTTCTAAATTGCAGTTGCGGTTTCATCACGATCCTTAACAATGCGGGAAATTGCAGCTGATACAACCGCAATTGCAGTCACAATGCAGTTGCAGTGAGTCAAAAAACCCTTATGTTGCGGGCGCAAATGCAGGTTACAGACTGCAGTTTAGAACCATGGTGCCTACATTGATGCAAACCCAATCTTCATAATGAACACATGAAGCACAAACAATCCTAAATTGGAAATTAGTGATTGCAACCATTCATCATCAACAATTATGTAACAATAACAAAATTAATTACATAGAGATCATAGATTGAAAATAAATGATTTTTTTAGGTACACGTGATTTTCATTGCGAAAAAAAAGGAAAAAAAAAACGTGTTTGAGATGTAAATGCTAGAGAGAAGAGTGTCAATGTAATTATCTTACAAGGTAGACATGGTACGATGGTCCTGGTCGTTGAGCCTGAAAAGGGTGACAGAGGCGCTCCGGCCACTGCCGCCGGTGCTCTAGGCTGAGAAACCTGCTCCACTGTAGCTGGAGTCAAATTAACTGACGACAAACCATAGCTTAGGGCTTTGTATATCTTGTACAACACTAACCCCCTTCTTCGTCCTCCTTGTCCATGCCATTCTTCTTCTTCCTCTTTTTCGGCCTTGTATGTTTGATCTGTAGTTCTCACAACTTTCAAGGCACTCAAACGAAAAAGCATGTGCCTTGGTGGATTGGCTCAAACTGGCATTTGAGCATTTTCAATGTGTAAACAAACACACTAGAAATGAGGGGCGAAAACTAGAGACATTGGGATGGGGAGTCATGTTCATTGGTGGGAACTTTAAATTTGAATGATAACGTGTTGAGGGAGAGAAATTGAGCAGGACTTGGACAAACAAAACACCTCCTAATGAACAATGCAACTGTAGGAACTAATAGAAATAGTGAGACGACAAGAATACATTAGGTATACTCAAACCCTCACTTATGGCACTTCAAATCGATAAGATGACAGCAAGAGGATAGATTAGGTTGAACAATTTGAACACTGTGTTCGGAACTTCACCAAAGATGGTGGATTAGGTAAACTTCATTTCGATGTGAATAACTAGATGCTACTTTCTCTTCTCTGTCAAAGGTAGAAAATGGGTTGCCCCACTAAAATACACAGTACCATGTACTGTACTTTTGGAGCTTCTGCTTTGTAATATCAATAGATAAGGGCAAAAAGCCTAATGATCACGTTGGGATGTTTTAAAGTTTTAAACCATTATGGTCTTGTTTGAGGGCGAATTCTAGTGTGGGATACTAACACAAGTCTTCAATTGTGGGAAGGTATTTTTTGAACCGTTAGATCTCTTGATTTTTGAATTGATGGCCCAAATTATTTTTCCTTTTTTCTTTTTTCCTCCTTTTCTCCCTTTCTTCCCCATTTACCCTTTTTCTTTCTTTTTCCTATTCTTCTTTCTCCCTCCTCTGTCTCCCTCCACCTCCTCTCCTTCTCCTCCCTAGAGGAAGCCACAACAGAATGCCGCTACCACAAGCGCCAAGTCCGCATAGACCCCTCGTCGATCTCGATTTGGTCAGGAGTTGGGTTGTGGTGTTTACGATCTGTGATGCAAAAGTTTGAGTTTTTGGGTTGTTTTTTTGGATTAGGGTTTGATTTGTGTTGTGCGTTGGTGGCTTCGTTGCAGATTTGGGTTGTGCGTAGGGAGAGGTAGGGTGCGGTGATGGGAGATTTGGTGTCCATTGGGGGTTTGGGTGGGGTGCAGTGGTTCGTGGCAACGTTAGTTTTTGTAGTGTGTGTCGCTAGCTTGGGTTTTTTTGTTGCAGGTTTAGAGATCTGGTGGTTGCAGTGCAGTAGAGGTGTCGTTGCCGACAAATGTTGATGGGTGGTTGAGGTGTAGTGGAGGTGTCGACGACAACAGCTCTAGTGCTATCGTGGCAGTGACAAAAGGTGCATAATTTAGCAGTGGGAGAGTAGGGGTCAATCAAGGGTAAATTGAAAAAGATTGAGAAAAAAAGAATAAATAAATAATCTAAGGCGTTGATTTTTAAATTATTATATCTAACGGCTAAAAACTTGCTTCCCACGATGGGAGACTTGTATTAGTCTCCCACGCTAGAATTCGCCCTTGTTTGAGTACTCCAAAAGATAATAAGATAGCTATTCATTGAAAGTAAAAATGAAACAGTGATTATAGTCTCCTTTTTTCATATATAAATGATGTCTTGTTCCTTCTTTTCATAAAAAGAAATTTAGGTTCCTACATTGAAATAAATTATGTATCAAGAAAAATAGAGTTGAATTTGAACTTTGCTCCTTTACTTTGAACGTTTCTTTTCTTATTTTCCACAAAAAATGGATGGCGATTAAGTTATGTTAGTAGAATTACTCTCTTTATTAATAACTGTGTACATATTAAAATTTAATAATTCAACTATTGAATATTTTGATATTATCTCAATAATTATGCACACCAAGTTTTACCAAATTTTATTTAATAAAGTATCAAAAAAATTTAAAATTTTATAAAAATTTGTAAACTTAATTTAACTTTTGGATTATTGGGTAAGAGACTCCTCTTTTCAAATATAATAAGAGAAAATAACTTATACACTGACAGTGTAAAAAAGTTTTACACTATCATCTAATCACAAATCACTGTATATGGTAAGTTTGTTGACTTTTACAATAACTATCTTAAAAGCCATACTAACGTTGATTTTTAATTAGTTGACACTATAAAAAATTTTATACTAACAATGCATAGCCATTAAACTCTACAAAATAAAGCCTAATGGCAAATACAAGTCAAAAATCACATCTAAATAAAGTTATGGGCTTAAATATACAAAATCCATCAAAAAAAAAAATTTCTTTGCTCTCCATTTAATTAAATCTTAATTATTTTTAGTCTTTATTTTTTCATTACCAAAAACATAGTCCTTATATTTAACCGAAATAATGTATTTCTAATCCTTCATAAAAACTGAAATTACATAATTTTTGTAATTTTTTAAATTAAAAAAAAGTTTTAAATAAAGAGTAATTACCAAAAACAATATATTTATAGGAAATAAAAACATATTGCAACGCAAAATTGTGTTCCTTTTCCGAAATCTATTAAACTAAGTCTCTTTTAGTTAATAGGAAAAGTGTTGCAATTTGAATACCCATCCTCCCAAAATAGATCCGAAACTTTTCCTATTTTGAAGACCATTAATTAAGATATGAATATCTATAATGGAACAAATAGAAGACATTCTAAAATGGAAAAAAAAAATACCCGTAAAAAGAACTCAAGTTACTCAACAACCAACTCAAAATCTTGCAAATTTGAGCAATTTATTGGAAATAGACACAAAAACCAAAGAAAAGGACACTACAAGAAAAATATAAATTAGTGTTGGCCAAAAGCTGATGCTAATCATTATTTTGTGTCGGTCAACCAACAGCCTTGAGGCAGCTGTAAAGAAGGTCGACACAAATGTGTTTGCGTCGACCATAAGAAGTTGTCGCTTATTAGAGTCGACCAAGCTGACTCTAGGCCAACACCAATTAGAGTAAGCTAAGTCAACACTAAAAAAACATACAACATAAAAAAAAAACCCCTCTACCGTTGTTGCAGTGACTCCAATCCCGTTCTTCCTCTCGCTCCCTTTTTTCCCCTTTCTCTTTTTTCTCGCTTCCACTCCTCAACCACCTTGTTACCACATGTGCTCTTGCTCCCTGCCACCCCTGTCGATACTGGTTGTAATGCCTAGCCGCTTTCAGGATCAAGGACTGTCTCCACAAACCAACACAAGACTTTTCAACGTGCTTTGTCCTCACTCACACGCTTCTTGGGAAACTTCCCAGGAGGTTACCCGTCTCAAAATTGCTCTAAGTCAAGCACCCTTAACTATGGAGTTCTTAAGTGATAAGCTACCGAAAAGTAGATGCATCTTGTTAGTATAGGTAGTAGCATTTACTAATTCCTTTTAAGCTATCCTCAACTGTACAGTCCCATATCTACACAGCCTCTGGATCCCTCTCATTTTGGTGTGTATTCGATTCATTCATGTGTTACTCCAGCTGAGCCTGCAGGAGCCACTCTTTGTCTGTGCCTCATCTCTTTTGCACTGGCGTCACTCCCCCCCCCCCCCTCGTCAGCGCCTGGGATCTTACATGTCCACCAGCTTCCGCTTGGCTCGTCCACAAACCACACCGTACTAGGAAAGAGAACCTAGCTGTGATACCACTTTGTAATGCCTGGCTGCTTTCAGGATCAAAGACTGTCCCCACAAACCAACACAAGACTTTTTAGCGTGCTTTATCCTCACTCACACGCTTTTTGGGAAACTTCTCAAGAGGTCACCCATCCCAAAATTGCTCCAAGTCAAGCACGCTTAACTGTAGAGTTCTTAAGTGATAGGCTATCGAAAAGTAGATGCATCTTGTTGGTATAAGTAGCACTTACTAATTCCTTTTAAGCTATCCTCAACTATATAGTCTCATACCTGCACAGTCTATAGATCCCTCTCATTCTGGTATATATTCGATTCATTCATGTGTCCCTCCTGTTGGAAGCCTATCAAGAGTCGCTCCTTGTCCATGCCTCATCTCTTTTACACTAGCGATCACTCCTCGCCCTCGTCAACGCCCGGGATGTTACACTAGTCTCCTCCGTCTTCGTGGTGACGACATTGTACCCTTCCCATTTGGGCTTCTTCCTCCTTAGTGAAGAATTCCTCCTCCAAGATGTAGCAAAACTAGACTCCCACTACGCCACGCACCTCCTCACATTTCGCGACCTCTTCCCCCTCTCGCGGCCTCTGTGAACCACACTGGAGAACACTTCTTCACGAACTATGCTACGGAGACCTCCATCTCGACGGTCGTCTGCACGGAACTTTACAACCTTGACGTCGAAGCAAGTGAGACTTTGGGGTCTTTAGAGAGAGTATAATGAAAATGAGAGAGAGGAGAGGAAGAAAGTGAAGGAAGAGGAAGAGAATGGGGGGAGAAGTTGGGAACTTTAGCGTTTTCAAATTGATGAAGGAGAAGAGAGGTAGGAGAGGCATTTCATTTTCGCACTCACATGAAAAACTAGAGTTTGCCAAGCCAACGTTAATTCTAAAATATAATTATTTTTCAAAAATTATCAATTAATGTCGGTCTAGCCGACGTTAATATTTTTTATTTTTTAAAAATATTAGTAGTGTCGGTCATGGCCGACGCAAACTAAAAAAGTTTTAAAATATTTTAAAAAAAAAACAAAAAAAAACATGTTAGTGTCGGTTGGCCGATGCTATTTAGAGTCGATGTCAATGCTGACATTAATTAATTGACGCTAATTTGTATTTTTCTTGTAATGGGAGAAGATGAAGAAAGAAGATCTCATGAGAAAAAAAAAGTCTCCAAACGAGAGATTGGGAGAAAGAAATTTTTTATCTTTAGAGATTGAAAGAGAATCTTGAACAATTTTTCTTAGAGATCATTAAAATCAATAAATAATCTCCTTTAATTTTTTTAATTGAAGTTGGTCGATAAAAAAGAAACATATATTGCCAATGGGGGTTGATTCATCGTGTTGATTTTTTAACCGTGACAATTGTGTGACTGGATCTATGAATGACCACTGGTACGTGATATATAATCCCATTATAATTTTTTATGGCTTAAATATATTTTTAGTGCCTATAAAATGAGCGAGTTTTGATTTTAACGCTTATAAAAAAAATTGATTTTTTATCCCTTTAAAATTTTAAATCATTTTTTTTGTCCTTATAAAATGAGTAAATTTTGGTGGTCCCTATAAAATAATTTTTTTTATTTTCATCCTTCAAAAATCTAAAATCACTTTTTTTAGTCCCTAACATTTATTTTAAGATAGAGAAATAACATTCATTTTAAAGATCTAGAAAACATTTTAGAGGTGTTACATACTAACATAATACCACAGACACTAGTGGGTGTTACCTAGGATGGTTACTTGACCTTTCGTTAAATATTTAAGCAGTTAATAAGTGTCATATGATAATAGGGACCAAAAACAATAATTTTATATTTTTGAGGAATGAAAATCAAAGAAATTTTTTTATAAAGACCAAAATCAAAACTCACTCATTTTATAGGGACTAAAAATATATTTAAGTCATTTTTTGTTAATGGTTAAGATATATATAACTGCTATTGAAATGCAACTGATGTTAATTTGTTTCAAATATAATGTTGAATTATACATTATACATATTAATTTTCTAAATAGACACTTGATGGTGATTGGTATTTTCATGTTATAGAACCTCGAGAGATCTCAAAGCAATTTTTGCATTCATATTCGTTCTTAACTACAACTAAATTATTGGATAAATCAGTTTTGGGATAGTTAATCATTGGCACAAACCAAAAAGTCCATGCTTTTGATCAAGCTGATCTAATCTTTTTCTCTTCTTTTTTTTTTCAAAAAAAAATCTTTGTATTCATAAGCCCTGTCTTTTTTTAATTAGGTTTTGAAAATTCTATTTGCACTCCTTTTTTGCTTTACATTTTAAAAATTAGTTTCTTTTTTTTTTGGTTGAGATTAAAAATTAGTTTTTATAATATATTTTTACGTCTCAAAAACTGGTTTCTAGTGAAAAGAGGAAAAGAGAGAGAGATATATACAAATAGAATCTTCCTTAAGATTTTACTCTCATTTGTGCTCTGAGTTTGGGCTAATAGTATGATTTGGGTCCACCTTATTTAGTTTAGGACTTGGGCATAGTTCACTAACTAGTGATGGGTTGGCTTTTAGACATTTTTCTACCTTCTACATCATATTTACTTTTGGTAATTATGCATGAGGTGACTTTTCTCATCTTTTATTATAGACTGTCATTGCTTAAAATGAGAGGAAAAACAAAGTCCATAGAGACAACGGGGCTACAAGCATTTGCCCACAACAAAACAACCCCTAATTAGGCATGTAACATGTAACAAAACAACATTTGAGAGGAAAAGCCCAACAAACTCTTCTTCCAACTCAAGTGGAGGTACAAACCAAATTAGTAGTTAAACAAGGAGATTCAAACAACAAGCAAGAAAATCTCATCAAAGTCAATTCAACTTTTCTAACGATAACTCCTAACAATTGAATTAACATTACATTGTGAAATGGAAGTATGAACAATCTTCATCTTGTGAAACAATCAATTTTGAAAAGCAATCCTATCTTTATGCAACTTGACCAACTCAATAGTCTCTTTGTAACACCCAAGTTCTCTTCCCTTAGTGAGAAGGACATATTCATCATGAATAGAGGGAGTAAGTTGTCTAACAGACCATCTAAGTGGAGTAATTAAATCATCAACAACCCCACGAGCAGAAGCATCTACCTCATTAGCAATTTTTTAATGATTGTCAAAATTAATAATTTACATCAAGCATATAGGACTTATAAATTGGATCAAGATCAACTAAGTCATCTATACAAGAAGACTTTATCTCCTCTATCTCATCATTATCTTCAATTGTTTGATCCTCCATGAAGACAACATCATAACTTCTGACAAGTTTCTCCTCAATAGGATCATAAAATTTGTAGCGAAACTCATCGCCACCGTAACCAACTAAGATACATTGTCTCATCTTCACATCCAACTTGGACATTTTATCTCTAGGCACATCCACAAAATCTTTGTAGTGAAAGACAGGTAAGTGGTCATAAGAAACATTCTTTCCTTACCACACCTTGTCAAGAATATCAGCCTACAAAGTAATAATTAGAGATATGTTAATAATATGAATAACAGTATAAAAGGCTCACCCTAAAAAGATTCAAGAAACTTTGCTTTAGAAAGCAAACTTTTGACTCTCTCCATCAACGTCCTATTCATCCTACTTGCTAGGCTGCCATTAAAGTAAATTCATATTCTTGGTTTTGTATGTGCATGACATACTGCTTGCCATTAATGAAAAAGGAATACTAAATGAAACCAAGGAATTTTTATCAAAGATCTTAGTATAGCCTCTTTTGTATTAGGAATGCAAACACATTGAGATCACACTCAGGTATTCTTATATTATTATAAAGGTTGATAAAATCTTAAAAGGCACAGGTACAGTTGCAAACCATGTAATGTATTTAGGCTTAATCTATGCCCCAAAAATCATCTCAAAACTAGAAGAATAGGAAAGATTCCTTATGAACCAGTTACTTGGAGCTTAATGTATGCTCAAGTTTGTATACATCTACTATTCTATATATTGTGGGTATGCTAAGTAGATATTTGAGTCATGTTAGAATTGATCATTGGATAGCAACCAAACAACCTGCGTACTAATTAAAAAGAATAAAATGATTACATAATCACATATTATATATCAGGGCCTTGTTTGGATAAATTTCTCTATAAGCACTTATAGGAAAAGAAAAAGTGAAATAAGCTTCTCCCATAAGCTAATTTTAGCTCACAGGAGAAGCTTATTTCATTTATCTTTTCCAAAAGCTAATTTTAACTTATGCATAAGCTAATTTTAGCTTATAATAGAAGCTTATTTCATTTTACCTTGTTATTTTATTTTCCTATAAGTGTTTATGAAAAAGTTCATCCAAACAATGCCTAGATCAACTAAAGATCAAAAGGTATTGCATGTTATCTATCTCTAACTATGCTAGATGCCAATATAGTAGAAGATTCACATCAAGCTACATTTTTCTATTGGTTGGTAGAGCTTTTTCTTTGGAAAGTGTTAAATAAACACTTACAAACTTCTTCCACCATGGTAGCAAAATTTGTAGCATTTTATGAAGCGCCTAACCAAGGAATATGATTGAGAACTTTGTCACTGGGTTGCGCATCCTAGGAACATAGAAATACCATTGAGTTAGAGCTCAGTAGCATAGTTGGACTCATATTTGGCCTATTCAAAGCATATCAAGACACAGGTGCTAAGGAGCAAATGTTTTTTCTTCATTTGGAAGGTTTGGGGCCTCACTATTGACACTCTCACTAGAGGAGTCTATGGAGGAATCGTCACAATCAACGAGAACCTAATTGGTTATGTTTTACTTTTATTTTTTTATATGTTTCGTTTCTTTGGTGCATTTGGGTCTTATATGTTTTGCTAGACTTGTAAAATGCCAAAGCTGGCTTTATGTAACTCTTTATGGACCAGATTTGGACACACCTTGTGTTAAGTCTGGTTTCAATATTTTTTAATAATATTATATTTTTTGCCTTTCAAAAAAAAAAGTAGTTATGTGTATTCTAAGGATAGGGGTTGTGTTAGGATGCTAGGATGAAGAACGAATAATAGCCTTAATTGATTTTGATATGTCAAACAGACTATGTGTTTTAAACAAACTAAACTCATGCTTTCAAAGTATATAAAATTAGTGTTTTCATAACAAAACAGACGAAATGCCTTGCGTTTTATGTTCAGATGATGTTAAGTGCGCCTTTGTGTTTTATTTGAATAGTTTATGCGCAATTTGACCTCTTTTTAGGATTTCTTGCATCTGCTTTATCGAAAATATAAGAAAAAGGATGTCAAAATACCTACTCTCTGAAAAGTTTAAGCTAACTGTCAAAAAGATAGCACAACAATGTACTTTATCAATACAAAAAAGCAGAACAAGCTCACTGCCACAAGATATGGTACAAGAAAAAAAGATAGGCAAATCTGCTTTATCTTATCAAAGTGACTAGTTGGTGAGAGGCATTTAATGTTGCATTTAATACCCCAACGGACATTTTCTTCACAACACTTAAGCAAACAAACAAAGCCATTAAAGATCTCTCAAGAATACTTTTCAAGGAGCTCTATAAATAGCTGTGAAGACTTCTATGTGAAGAAGTTGGAATATATGAAGTTCTTGAACTTTCTCTAAGTTTTCTTAAGCTTTCCTGCTCTTAAATCTTTTAAGCTTTTCCTATACAAAGTGTGAAAAGTCATTAAGTTTTTAGACTAAGAACTTCATTGTACATCTATCTGATAAGACAAAGCCTAGTCAGTGAACCTTACCCTTAACCATTTCTGAGTGAAATTGGTAGAAGCCTAAAGAAGCTTAGATTCAAAGAATACTTGGGTTATTTGCTTGGAGAGGCAAGTGAAATACTACTTGGATTGAGCCTGAAGAGGCTTGTGCAAAAGAATAATTGTACTTGGTATAAGTTATAGTGGAACTTGGTGGTGTGCAAAGAACTGGACATAGTTTCTAGGATGAGACAAACCAATATAAAAACTGTGTTTTTATCTCTCTTTCTGTCTTTTCTCTAATGTGTTTATATTTATGTTTCAAAAGTTTTTGGAAATCTTACCTAAACATTTTAAAAAAGTGTTTTTGACTAAAAGTTTGTTTGTGAACTTGTTTTGTATATCGTCTTATTAACAGACAAATACGAGTTTTGCAAAAAAATTTAAAACACAATTCAACTCTCTTTCTTGTGTTTTCTTGTGTTTTATAGTTTGGTATCAAAGCTTAACCTATAAAGGTTGAGCACCTAACAAGTGGTAGAAGACAAAGATTCACATGGCAAATCTAGAAGGATAGTTTATTCTTAAAGGAGGCTCTTTGTCAAGCCCTCTAGCCTTTAATGGAGAGGACTATGCCTACTAGAGTGACAGGATGGAGATGCACATCAAGTCCACTCACTACAATATCTGAAGATCATCACACATGGAGACCTCATAGTCACCAAGCCTAAAAGCGAGTATAATCAAGATGACTTCAACATGCTTTAACTTAAAACAAGGTATATTACTGCTTGTACTTTATCTAAATATGAGTATAACAAGTTTTACAGCTATAAGATGGCGAAAGAGATGTGGGATACTATATGCATAACACATGAAGGAAATAAAGACGTTAAGTTGAGAACAGCTGCCACCTGCAAAGGCACTATGAGATGTTCACCATGAAAGACACCGAAACTATTGATGAAATGTTTGGACGGTTTCAAACAATCATCAATGGTCTTTAAAGTCTTGGTGTTGAGTTCACCAAAGCTCAAAACAATCTCAAGATCTTAGACAGACTTCCCAAGGTATGGGAGCCAAAGGCTATAACTATAGTTGAGGCAAGGGACATGATGACTCTAACTATTGATGAGCTGCTTGGAGCTCTAAGAATCTATGAGGTCCATTTGTTCAAGAGAGACAAAATCAAGAGCAATGATCCTATAGCTCTTAAAACTAGCGAGTCCAGTCAGAAGATCAAAAAGAAATATGAAGCCAAGACAAAAGGCAAAGCTCTCGGAGTATAGTTCGACGACTCAGAAGCTAAGAAGCTTAAGTTGTTTGTTTGATGATGAGATCTCCTTGATGACAGATTCAAGAAGATGCTCAAGAAGAAAGAAAAATTCAAGCACTCTTCCAGACAAAAAGACAACAGATTTAAAAAACAACCCAAAGAAGAAAGCAGTGAGATTATCTGCTTTGAGTATAAGAAACCTATTCAATGTCTTTCTTTATTTGATTCTACCACACTAAGGCATATCCCTTAAACTCCAAGGAAGACAATCTCACTTTCTTTACTTCATTATAGTTGTAACAAGAAAATATTTGCTCAACCTTCATATCTCATTCAAGATAAACTTTTGAATCACATGAACCGTTGACATGTAGGAATTTTCACCTTAGCCCCCTCCATACCTTCCTCTTTGTCATTTTCTCTCTCTTTCTCTATCTCTACCTCCATGTCTCTCTCTCCTATGCCTTCCATTCCTCCTATCTTCTTCCTCCTCATAACTATCACCACCCCCAAATGAGGATCTGGATGATCTAGGCTTTCTCCTCCTTTCAACATTCTCTAACCTTTCACTTATTTCTTTACTGCTCTTTTGTATTTTCTCCAATATCTCCTCCTTCTCCTTTCTCAAACCCTTTATTCTCTCTTCATTTTCAAGCCTCGTCTTCTTCATTTGCTTACCAAGCTTAATTATCTCCATCATTAACCTTGTGGTTTTAGGAAAAGGTGGATCGCTACTGTCACTTAGAGAAGCCTACCTACAAAAATGGTTAGTGCCTAAATAATAGAAATATGGACCTCACCACTCACTAAGTATTTACACTCAAATTCACTCGTATTTCACACTTTAGAAGCTTTTTCTATAATAAGCACTCTTGCTTTTTACCAATGTTGCTCCTCTACAATACTTAAGAGGAACCTCCAATTTCAAATTCAAGAATGTATCCAATGTATAAGATGTAACAAATCCAAGCTCAACTCAAGGATCCAAAGAAGAAGAATACTAAAGGACAAAAGCAAGGAAATATTAGAGACAAGTAATAAAAGCTCAAAGAAATGAAGGGCAGACTCAAAAAGGAATGCCAAAAAAAGACAAGGAGAAGACTCAAGAATAAGAGAAATAATGACAAAGAATATCTCCAAGTATGTATGTGCCAACAAACAATACAATAAAAGAAAAGTATAAGAAGTATAAAAGAACTATAAGAGAAGGCTTTTTAAAAAGTGCAGGCCTTATTCTTTTTCTTTTTTATTTTATTTTGCCCTCAAACTTTTAATATTTGCAATTTGGCCCTTATATATATTTTTATTTTTGCATTTTGGCCCTTGTATATTTTCTTTTTTTGCCTATTTGGTCCTTTCAACTTTTATATTTGCAATAACTGCCCAAACTCTCTCCAAACAATTTTTTATGGATTAAATAAGTGTTCTTAACCATAAAACTCAAGAACACTAGGAACATTCAATCTTTGAAATCTATCCTACACTTGAAATTACTTTGATTTCACCTCAATCTAAGTATCTAGACATCAAACACTATCAGACAAGCACTCAATTAACACGAAAAGACCAAAACTAATGGAATCAATTGGATCAAATCAAGGTATTTTCATATCTGAATTTTGAACAAAATAGAACACAAGAACGCATGCAGCAAAATTTGGACTCAAATTGGATGAACAACCAAGAATAGATCAATCAAAACTGATCGTAAATCACAATAGTAAAAAACGCTCAGAACCTAAATTTAGATATGGATATGTGTAGATCTAGATCAAAAGACAAGCAAAACAGCCACCACCAAAATATATATGAATTGACAAAAAATGTTGTAGGTTGGAGCATAATTCCTGACACAATTACAAATAGATCAGAAGCACAAAATAGAATCAGATTTGTCTAATTCAGCCACAGCACTTTGGTGCATATCTTCGTAGATTGAAGGCATAATTTAGGTGCCTGAAATTAGTGGCAAATTCCAGCAAGCATGGCGCAAATCTCATGCAAATTAGTGCAAATCTGTGTGCAATTATTGGTAGCACAACAACACAAATTTGATGCTGATAATTGGCTTTAGATACCAATTGATGGAAGCTCCCTATGTGTGGATCAAATTCTGCATCTTCTCCATGGAATTCAATGGCAAGAACTCAAGAAAATTGAAAAGGAAAAATGGATCTAAAAAGAGGAATGGAAGAACAACACCATAATCTATGGAAGATTGACGAGTTATGGAGGATTTTCCACAAAGAATAGCATTTCTTGATAAGAATCAAAAGTTCCAACGAAGAACCAAGAGAAACAATTCTCTCACTAAGCAATAGCTTAATCTCATTCAAAATGCCAAAAGTATTTACAAGAAGCTAATGAGATCTATTTATACCTCTTACAAAATAAGGCCCAAAATGTAGCTAACATAACCAAATTGGGCCCATAATTGACCCACTAGCTAACAAACATAACTAACATACTAATTAATGTTTAAAAGCTAGAGGCTAGTAATTGGCGCCAACAACAAAGCCCCAACTAAGCCCAACAAAGGTCCAAGTTATACAATGATGAAAATTCAACAAAGGCCAAATTACAAAAGCTCTTATTCTACAATTTTGCCAAGCTTCTTTTGAAGTTTCCTAGTCCTCTATCAAAAGGAGTTTGTTGCTAACACTCCTCCTAACAAAATAGTAGTGAAATTTAAACAAGATAAATAAAAAATAACTAATAACATTACCCCTATTTTGTTATGTTAATTTATAAGTTGTATTGTCAAGAGTTACATTACCAAAATATTTATGATTCTTATTGTTGTACAGAGTGAGAAATATGCAAACTACATTAAAAATGTAGTCTGCAATGAAATGTTTAATAAATTATTTCAATGAACTACAACATTTGATATATTTCATTTTTCCAATTATAATCTCGTTAAAAAATATACATATTATCTTAAAAACATTATTTACAATAAATCATTTATGATAAATTATAAATTGATAAAAAATTATTTTTATATATTTAAATCATAAATTTTTATATTCAAATAAACTCATGGAATGCATAAGTATTATATGTAGTGTACTTTTTTTTGGGTTACCATGTTATTGCTACGAACTATCCACCAATTTTGTCAATGACTATTCTTCACTGGAGAACCTAGTTGACTACATTTAATGGGGTCATGGGGTCTCTCCTCCCAACCCATTTTTTTTCCATTCACAAGGCTAGAATCTAAGACCTTACTCAAAAGATCTGAGTCCTATTCTACTTGGACCAATGATATGCTGGTTTTAATACTTGTAATAGCAATTTTTTTAAGTTCACATATTTACAAGGTTACATGTGTGATTCAGTGGAAGATTGTCATAATAAAATTTAACATGTAGGCCCACACATGAAATTGTCAAAAATGTGTTACCATTATTTGATCAAGCCTAAATAAAAGTGATCAATTTTGAAATTAAAGTTTAAGAGCCCGTTGATGGTATAGGATATGATAGGATAATTATCCTATCCAGTTGTAATTCATTATTTGTTACACCAATAGGATATAATAACATTATCCTTCCTTTTATCCCATCTTATCGCTCTAGTGTATTTCTTATCCTGAAGTGGAGTTGGTTAGGAAACACAGATAGGATAAACTCTCCCTCTCCCGCCGCTTCTCTCTCCTATATGTTCTGTGTTACTTATATGTGTGTTGGTGTGTGTGTGTGTGTGTGTGGTGTGTGTAGATATATTTATATGTATATATGATGTGGGGTGTGTGTATGTGTATATGTAATATTTTGAACAGTATTTAAAGTATATTATTAATTAAATATTAAAAATCTTATTATAATTTTTTTATAATTGAAGAAACGAACTAAGAAATACAAAAATATGTTGATATTGTCTACTTTAGTTAAAATTATTTTTTGTAAAAATTAAAAATTAAATTAAAGTTACTTTTAAAAAATTATATTATATGTAATTTTAACGAAACAGTAATTTTGTCATTCAAACATATATTTTATATTTTATCCTATCATTGTCTGATTTGTTACTTGGTGCGCACTAAACATTAGTTAACATTATAGCTTATCCTATCCTGTTCTTATACTACTCTCATATCCTATCTTATCCTGACTACCAAACAGGTCCTAAAGGTTTAAGAAATATAATTGTCATGCAAATAAATTTGTAAAGCCAATGTGATATTTCTAACTTGTTAAGAGTCAAATTAAAAATATCACAAATTTATTCTTATACTATAAATTAGAACCCTCAACTTCTAGAAGTGAAGCTCTCACTCTCTCCACTCTCTCAATTAGACTTCCTCGGCATTCTCTCTTCTCTTATTAGGAGGTGTATTTCATGTACTATCCCTGTAACTAGCCAAAAATTATCTTTTTCAACCATCTCAAATTATTTTTTTTATCTTTATCTGCATACTTAATTTTCTTAATTGTCTATCTATTTCAATTTAAATATAACTTTATAAAATAATTTAAATTATTTATTATAAATCTAAAATACAATTTATATATTCAAACATATTTATTAATTATGAATTTTAATTATAATATAATTTATATATTTCAAAATATTTATTTAATATATATTTTAATTTACATATATAAATACTTATCCTATATGATACACATGCTTTAAGTTTAAAATAGAAACCGTATTCCTCAGGTTATATTGTTTCGAACACATTTTTCTTTCCTCCTTCTAGAGAACATTAAGAAAAATTAAGGCATTGACAATCTAAAAGATAAAGCACTATTTCTTAATCATTAATTTATAATGGATTCAGAAGTATGCTTCCACACCTATATTTTTTATTCCGCCAAATAAACATGAAATTAGTTACAACTTTAGTTACCATTAGTGGTTTTTATATTATTTCAAAACTTCAAGGAAAAAAAAATGTCTCTCTAAATCTGCTCGTTGGCTTGTTTGACAATATCGAATTGCAAATGGCATTTAAATCTAGTATTGGCTCTTTGTCAAAAATTTGAATGTTCATTTTGTTCGATCATCGAAATGCATCTAGATAACCGTTTAATTATGCGTGGTAGTTCGTTTGTTAAAATGTTGATTGACCAACTCGTAAAAAAAATACCCTGACTAGTTTTAACACATGAATTAAATTGTCTTAAAATATGTTTTGCACTTAACATTTGTTTTCTTAGTGACAAAAGATCAAATAGTATAGCCTCGAAAATATATATATTATACGGCAAACGTATCGGTTCGTTACCTCCACATATGTTTGAATGTTAGAACGGCAATATTTTTTTTTAAAATATGATTAATTCATATGTCTTTATTTTATCGATTGTTCTTTAGTTTCTTTTCCAAGTCAAACATGGTCATTTTTTATTGTTTTTTTGTTATAAAAGGAGCATGATCACGTTGGGATCAGCTATCGATGAGCAACATGAATAATTTATTGTTTATAGGCAAAAGCCGACGCTACCAAATTGTCATCCTATAGCCATTTTAAACATTTTGCACGTTAGCCATGCTCCAATATATAAATGAAACTTCAGAAAATTTCAGACATTAATATTTTTTGGCCTAATAATAATCATATAAATGATATAATATCAGTTCAAACAAAAAACATAAGCAAAGAAATTCAAAACATTCTTAATCCATCCAACTACATGCAGTCCAATGTGTCAACTGCAATGTTCAACAATTTAGTGTGTTTGGTTTTCAGTTGACACATTCCAAAGTACGTTCAACTGAACCCATGAGTCTAGTGTCATTGGACTCAACGTCCGTTTCAAGCTTTCTAACGGAAAACCAAAACACAGCTTTAATCAGAAGTCTGCAAAAGCATTTGAGTACACAAGATTCATGGTGGGATACAATACATGCAACAACCAAAAACATTTGACAAAGCCACAAGAAAGCATGAGTCTCTGACCATTCCTTTGGTACTATAAATCACACCCATATAAAATCTTTCTCAGCCCAGGAAATATTAACATTGGACGACCATGTTAAAAAAATCAACACAAATCTGCTTAGTAAAGGAGTTTCAAATCACACATCTCATAGAAGTTTTCTTAACGAAGATCGGACAGCCGACAGACACCATGCATATTGTTCACTGCCGTTGCACAAGAACCAAACCCCCACACCTGACTTGACTTAGAAGTTCCAGCAGTCATATGCTTATGGTCAGTGGCTAAATCATCTCCAGGAAGGGTCGTTGTAGCATCAGTTGTGACGGCTTGGTTCTTGCCATGCCCAGAACCCAGATCATGCCAATCTGAAGCAAGCAAGAAGTCTGGACGAGTAATATTCAACAGGTACAAGGTTTGATTTTCACTGTTAGGAGTCCAAACCTGGTCAACAGATTCTAATTTTGGAATGTTGCCTGCACATTAAGTAAGGAATTAAGGAGGAACTTCACAAAGAATAACACTAGATCTATAGTAACTGACAAAATTAACACATGAATTAAGGAGAAAACCTAACACGTGCATTTTCATTAAAACTGATAAATGAATTTATAGTGAACTAGTGATGTGTCAACTCTATCATATAAAATAAGTATTAAGAAGTTTTCAGGGACACATAATATAACATGAAATCTCCAAAACAATTAACAAGTTTCAGATTGTGCCAAAGAAATATGTGAACATGCATAAATGGGTGAAATGTTTTCACTGATCTGATCATCCTTCATACCGCACATTGAAAAGTACTTACCATTAAAGGTCTGAATGGGTAGCTGTTCGTCCAATGAATTCACATTGGCACTAAGAGCAGGGCACTCATTCAATATTGAAGTTGCGCCAAATGGAGATACAGGGTCAGCATAGTCTTCCCATTCTGTCTCGTACACGTTCAAAGCAGAGCTGTCCGCTCTGTCGCCAGGGGTTGCAGTAGAAGAATTTGAACTCTTGTCAGAATTATGGTTCTTTGAACTGCTTAGAGTCTTTGCCTGACAAAGTAAAGCATCCAGCAGGCCACTATTTTGTGGAGAAGAACAATCAGATTCCAGTGTACTAATTGGCATAGGAGACTGAATGAGATCATCAACTGACTCAAGCAAAGGAGGTGGGGGAGATGAACCCCAGCTACCTAAATCAAGTTCTGGATATTGGAGTGAAGGGAGCTCCAACTTCACAGCCTCATAAGTTGGCTTAGAAGTAGAGGAATTGCCATTTGAAAGTGAATGGCTGTAACAAATTGAGCTGTGCGAGGAGGGACCAGGATCAAGTGGTGCTTGCATTCCAAATGATTGTGCAATCTTATCAGAATCATTATCCCAAATTTGATCAAATGGATATAAACCAATTCTGTTCATATCACTGGAATCAATAAATGGTATTGTTGACTCTCTAAGACGCTTATGCTTAGGTGATGTTGGTGGTACAAAACTACAATACTGAGAAGAATCAAGACCTTTCAGCATATTGCCATAAACAGAAATATCAGAAAGCTCAGGCACATAAGGTAAGATTCCCTGATTATCCTTCAGACTGTCAAATATAGCATCATGTATCTCATAACTGTTTTTCTGCAAGAAATCAGGATGCATTTTATTGCCACCATTAAGTCCACCAGAGCTTTGGCTACACTGACTCTCTTGCAAAGCTTGCAAACACACTTCTGGAGGATAAAGTGGCAACCCAGCCCGTTGACGCCTCTTGATCCGGGTGTTCCAGTAGTTCTTTATCTCATTATCAGTACGACCAGGCAACTACAAGCAAAAGAAATCAACCATTATAACGGATTAAGGATAAAAGGCAGATAATATTGGAAAGAAATAATTGAAGAAACTGATTGCCACAATTACAAAATCTTTTACTTGAAATGTTTTAATTGAAAAGCACTAAGATATTTTACTCACGAATTATGGTAAGTCGCTTGAATAATTTAAACCCTTCAATTATAAAAAGTATAAGAATTAAGAAAAAACAAAAATAATGAGTTTCTTTACAATTAATTCAATCTCAAAAAAGAATGAGTGTTCAAAATTCCACAAACACACATCACTATGATTTGCATAGACGATGATATTCACACTTATCCATTATCAACTGAATAAGCTTTATTATTGCTATAATTGTCATTTCCCTGTTTTGGCAAGATAATATTAGATAATTTTTTTCCTGGTCAAGGGGCACAAGTCCACAATATTCAATAGAATGTGACACAGGCAACCTTCTAACTCTTAAAAATGAACAGTTACCATGATGTATTCTATTATCTACTATGTAAGATTATTCCTAACCTAATTTGCAATAGAAGTTGTAGATATGATAGAATAACAAATCATTTGCAAACACAGAAAATTAACAACTGCATTGAAATGAATGTCTCCCAAGTATCATACCACAATAATGGTTATTTAACTCCCCAAACAATTACGATGATATCCAGAAAATAATTACAAAGACATTGTAAAACTCTTTACTGTGTAAAAGTTGACATACAAACATATTACAGCATTAAATAATGCTTATACAGAACGAGTGACGTTATGCATTAGGAATCTAGCAAAAGACATGTTAACTGTATTCTACCACAAAGGTTAGAGTAGATCACTACATCAGCTTATCACCTATTTGGAGATACCTCTCCAAACGCTGATTATTTAATCAATTGTTTTCTTTATTTATGTATTTGTCATTGTATGGCATCAAGAGGTACAACTAGCTTGTTCCATATTTTTAGGGAGAAATCAAAAGGAAAAGAGGGTTATCAGATGAAAGTTCCTTGATACAATGCAAGAAAGACATAACAGCAGTGACATCACTAATAGCAATTAGCAAATAGAATTCAAAGATTTCACGAAAACCTTTAAAAAAAACTATAACTACATACGTAAGGCAAAGACAAATTATACACAATATGCTTACATGTGCTGCCATGCGTGCCCATTTGTTTCCCATTTTGGCATGAAGTTCAGCAATCAACTGCTCCTCTTCTGCAGTAAAGGCCCCTTTCTTTAAATTTGGCCTTAGGTGATTAGCCCATCGCAGCCGACAACTTTTTCCGCAACGTAATAGCCCTGTGTGCTTCTGAATAGCATTCCAGTTCCCCTCACCATGCTTCTTGACGTAATCCACCAAAATATCATCTTCAGTCGATGTCCATGGCCCTTTCTTCAGAACAACGCCGGCACTTCCTTCATAACCCTCATCATTCAGCTGTGCCCCACTCTGATCATTGGGAAGCAACTCATCTTCAATTTCTTTATTCATCCGTCTCATCTTATATTATATAGTTTCTGCCCAAATATTCCACAACCGCAAAGGAAAGCTTTAAAATTTTAAAATGCAAAAAAGGGTAAAACCAAGAAAAGTCCTAAATTTGCGTTCAGTTTCACAGCCACTTAATTTCACTTTATTCCTTTATTTTCAGATATTCCTTTTGCACAGGGGAAGGAGCTGCAAACCACATCAAAATAAAATGAGCAGAATAAATATTAAATGATTCACCCAACAGAGAAAACAAGAAATGACCTTTCCGAAGACACTTTCAAAGCTAAAAAGAATTACCACGGCACTTAAATTCAAACGAAAAATAATCAGAAACACCATATTAGCCAAGCAACCCCATCCTCTTATAAAGATGAAAAACGTTGAGTAAAGCAGTAAAGCATAAATACCCAAGAGCATAGTATCTACCTTCAGCAAAATCTGACCCCGAGTATTTAATGATGCTCTCCTCTGGACCATGAAAGCATAAATTTTCCAGACCCAAAAAAAGAAACAACCCATCACAATTCATTTAAGTATCACACTTATCATGCTTACCCAATCCGGAATCAAACATACAGAAAAAGCGTTACCACTCACCACATGATCATTGCACACGAAAAATCACAACACAATTTCCATCCCTTAAAAGCCCACAAAAGCCAAGCATACACATATAACACGGAATTCATTCTTCCCACCAACCCAACACCCCAAATCCGGTTACCACAACATAGTACACATTTATTACAATATTAGTTAATAACCCGACCAAAAAGAAAAACAAAATTAAAGAGTAAATGCATTTAATACTTTATTTATTAAGACCAAGGTTTTAAAAAAGGTCCCCGGCAAAAGAAGTTTTTGGGTTTCCGCCACCGTAATTGTGGCCAATTTCTCGCAATAATATTTAGGAGAAACCGTGACCCCAATTTAAAACCTTGATTAGGATGATTTATAATTTTGATTTTAATGTATATAAAAATATGATACACATACAATAATTTTTATTATAATTTATACAACATTATTTTTTAGGAGTTGTCTGACTTATTTTAAATAAAAATTGAATTAAACAACTCCATCAAAGATAATTGGTACAATTTTTTATATACTTAAAAATGATTAATACAGTATAAAAAATTACAACAATCATTTTTGATAAAATTGTTTAACCCTATTTTTATTTAAGATAAGTTAAACTCTTATTTTTTATATTTATTTCTTTTATCACATCATTTATTGTATTTCAACCTCTTTCTCTCTCTTAATTGTATAATTTACTATACAAGTATCATTTCTCGTATATATATTCAATAGATCGAAAATTTCCACCAAACAAAATTAAGGGCAGCACGAAAACAAGAATGGAAAAACAACGAACACTAGAAGACGATACCTGAATAGGACGCGACGCTAAAATCCAAAACGACTCGTTTTGCGCGCAGCGAATCGGAAAGCTAATTGAGCTCAGAAACTGAATGGAACAGTGAAAACTGAAAACCCCGTTCCTAAAAATAAATAAATTAATTTCATTATGTTGTTAACGAAACCCTCAAAACGGTGCGTTTCGTCACTTTTCAGCCCTAAAAGACTAACCTCGGGATCGGAGCGAAGGGGCGAAAATGGAAATTGGAGTTTTTGAGGGGAATTGGGAATTAACGAGGCGTGGGTCGTGGAGGAAGATGGAGGGATATTCACAGGAACGCTTGCATCTGTAGAGAGAGAGAGAAAGAGAGAGAGAGGGAGAGAGAGATGGCGAGTGAAGAGAAGAAGTAGGAGAGAGAAATGTGGGAATTGAAACGGTACTAGTACCAACACCACCTTTCACTTCTTCAATGTTTCTAAATCAATTTGGTGACTTGTGTTGTAGTACTCTCATTATTTCATTCCTCCTTCCATTCCTCGCATTTATACTTTAATTTATTAATTTATTAATGTGCACAATAAATAATGAGAGAGAATGAGCTTAAAAAAAAATTAAATATATTTTTGGTCTTCTGAAAATATGACAAAATTAATTTTAGTATTAAAAAAAAAATCTTTAAATAAAGTCTCTCAAATATTAAAAATACATTGATTAGATTTCTGTACTAGATTTTATTTAATTTTTCTGTTAAATAATAGTCACATCAGTATCACAGTTACCATTAATTTATTGATGTAACCGTCCATATAATTGTTATGTTAAGATTAGACTAGTAACATTTTTTTTAATAAAATTATTACATGTTTAATCCTAAACCATAGATTTTTAACCTAAAAGCAAAAATAATTACACATTTTTTATTAAAAATTATCACTAGACACTTCAAATAATAAAATACTTTACTTGAAAGCTGATGTGGCCATTATTTAACAGAAAATTTAAACAGAATTTAATACAGAGATTTAACTAAGGTATTTTTAATATTTGAGGGACTTTATTTAAGGAAAAAAAATTCTGATGACTAAAGCCAATTTTGTTATATTTTTGGAGGACAAAAAACATATTTAACCCAAAAAAAATAAAAGAGAGAGCTTTAATGTGCCGCAAAATTAAACCAGCCATATCTTTTTTTCTCTTTCTCATATTTTCATTCTTTTGTATTTTTTTTTTTTTTTGGGTGAATGGAAGGGGCTTAAGCCCCAAACCAAATTCTTTTGTATTTTGTGTTTTTTATAGAAGTTGTTGTTTCAATAATTAGTAGAAAAAAGTACGATGAGGATCCCTGAAGTCAGACAGAAAGAATTTTGAATTTTAACCCTTAATTTTATTGTTGAACTTTATAAAAATAATGTAGTATAGGAAGAAAAAACAATTAGCCATTAGATCATGATTGTATCCTTTGACTGTGTGAAATGTGATTGCAGTGAATCCAAGTCCAAAAAAGTAATGGTATAAACAAATACTTCATTATTATCTCTGTCCTATTTTGTTTCACTTTTAAAGTTTTGACACAGAAATTAAAAAAATGAAATTAATATTTTAGATTTTGTAAGCATTATTATGCAATTTTTTATTATACCCTTTATATTAATTAGATTCTCTCTCTACTATATTTTTTAATTTTTTTACTCCACAATAAATAATTAATGGTATAAAAAAATTTAATGTTTCATTGATATTATAAATTTACAATCAAAATGGGACAATTTTATTTTTTTGCTATAACGTCAAATAAAATGAGATAGAAAAAGTAATATCTTTCATTTCTCTCTATTTTTCTTTTGTTATATCTTATCTCTTATTATACTCACATTTCTTTTTCTTCTCTTTTATCACTTTCTAGATGTTAAATAGGATGGGGGTATCCATTGATAATTTTCTGATAAAAAATTAGAAGTGATTTTATGATATTATAAATTTTCATTGAAATTAATAATTTATTATAATCTGAGAATACAAATAACCGTTATTTATCTTAATTATTTTTTAAAATAATATATTCTTTTTCAGTATTAGATTAAAAATTTATATGACTATCGAGCTCGTAGATTAATAAGTAGAGAAATAATCTACCTTAATTAAAAGACTCAAATTTGAGTCTTTAGAAATAAAATTATGTGAAAAAATTTTCAAAATGAGATTTTTATTTTTAGTAATGATCTTATCTAACTTAATCCAAATTAGTATGCTGAATGTAATATCTAGATATTGATAAGCCCAAAAAAGGCTTAAAAAAATTAATAATTTATAGAGAAAAAAGTGTGGATAATCTTATTTTATTTTGTTTTATTTTTGTATCATGCGATTTTCTCATATATTTTTGTGTGCAAAACTAATGATGGCTTGGTTGTGTCCCTTACCATAAGTGCCCTCGAATGTTCACTTAAACTCTAGCTTATTTGTAGTTTGAATAAATCCTGCGAGTTTATAAAATGTAATTAAAAAGAGATGTTAATAGCTTTGCTTGATTTAATGAAAAAGTTTGGATAGAATAACACAAAAATACTTATTTTATATTTAATTTTGAAAATAATTATGAAACAAAATAAAATAAAAGATGAAGCACATAATAAATTCTAATATTTGTTATTTAATAAATCAAGATATAATTTTTTAATCCTCACACAATACCACACACACAAAAACAATACCCATCTATATAGCTAAATCTCGTCAATACCAATGGCAAATGTTCAACAAGTTCACGCGCAATCCCTTTCTCCATTCCTGAAATTGCTAAGTACATGCTTCAATTGCCAACACACAAAAAGTAGTACGGTAACCTAACTTTTTATACTATACTTTTGTTTGTAATATATCTAAAGGTACTCTTTTTGTAAAAGTAGTGAATGAAAAATAACAAAAATAACACACGTTTTGACATTTTCATAAATCTTCTCAATAAATAGAAGATAAAGATATTAAATATATTTTATTTAATATCTTTTTATTTTGAGTAATTAAAAGATCTTTTTTAAGAGGATATATTATTACTCTACCTCATTACTTATATAGGAATACAAGACGAATTTATGACAGTGAAATTTATTCAAGTATTATCATTATTTTATAGAATATATACTCCTACCTAAGCTTTTTTTTTTTTTTCAATTTCAGTTTGTAAAATTAATGCTAACATGAGAGACAAAGTTTATAAAATGGAGTTAGAGTAGAGTATAAAAACTAAAGTGTGGTGTGAAAGTTAGAAACGGAAAAATGACAGATATTTTATTATTTGAGGTGTGTTTATACATAAGTGTAAGTAGTTTAATACAATTTTTTTGTTTATTTTAGCACTTTTTTTCCTTGATTTCTGCTATTGAAATGCTAACTTTGAGAGAAGATTCAAGGAGAATACGAGTAATATTTAAAAAGAGTGAGGCCTAAATGTCACTTTGGCATGAGGGTCTAAGTTCGAGGTGACTGGGGTGTTTCAATATTTTTGGAAATGGAGTATGAATGGACAACGATATCTTTAGAAATAATACTAACACGCAACATAAATAACGAGGAACGCAAGGAATGAGAGAGAAACGTAAGGATACATTCACACGTCAAATTAGAATAATAATTCTAATTTTAATTATATCAGAATTAGAATTGGTTTTATTCCACATTTACTTAAGGCCCAATAAAAGATTTAATCATTCACGTTAGATTCAACCCAATTCATTATACATATACCATAGCTTATTATTTCATTTTCGGATTTTGAACAATTGAGATCTACTTTTTAGGGTAATCTACTTTTTAATGTAAAAGTTAATAGTACTGAAAAATTTTAGTAGGAGAGAGATATACATAAAAAGATTCGATGGTAAAAAAAAAACTATACACTTATCTTCTCTTTGTGTGTATCTTTCTCTTATTGAAAATTTTCAATACTGAAAAAGATACATGAAGTTAATTTACCACTAAGGACGTAGATCATTGGTGTGGGGTTCTTTTAGCTTAGTTAGTGGTATCGAGTTTGAACTTTAGTATGCAATTGCGTTAAATACTTGAAGAAAAAGTTTTATTACTTATAGTGATCTTACTTGATTCGAACAAGATTGTCTCCCATAAAAAAATAAATATAGTCTCTACCAAAAAAAAATAGATAAAAGTTAATCTTCCAACTTACACGACAAATGATTGACCCTTCTTTCATGAAGGATAGAATTCTCATCGTATTTCCTAGAACCACTTCTTAACATACTATGGACACTCACTATGTCCAAAAATCAATATGGAGGCAATTGATGAGTTTAAGGAGTGTCTTATCACTCTTGTACTTGATCTTTTCACCCTCTCCCTATAAATATCGGCCCTAAGCAAGTACCTTCCTTAGGTATGTGTTCACATCTAGCACTAAAACGCTAATGAAATTCTAAGTCTCAAGAGATTGGTCGACTAAAATAAAATAGGATCTCACATTTGAAAGGTTACAGGTTTAAACTCTCACTTGTCTCTTTGGAATAAGGTATATGTAAATTGATCTATAAGTGTTTTTTGAATCTGAAGGTTTTCCTATCTTAAACTCGAACATCATTCTCTCATCCTAAAATTTTATTAATAAAAAAAAACTAATAAATTCCTACACATTTAAACACTGAAGTGCTTGTAGATGTCCAGTACCGTGACTATTCCCCCTTTCGTCATTGTCAAAATAGTTCGAGTGCTAGTCCGATGTGCACTTACAAGTCCGATGGGATTAGTTCAAGTATTCAACCAAAACAGGTTTAAAATCATAATTTTTATATTTGTATTATAGAAAGAATTAGATACTAAAGTTATAATTACAAGTTAAATTTTGATTCTATTTTAACATACTTCTAACCAATTAAACGTAATTATGAGTAAGATTATATTAAGTTTGGATTAAAACAATTTAATCCATGTGTGACACTAATGACAATAATATGTGAAGGTTGATAAAGTGTATGTTTGAGTGAGCATTTGTAAAATTGATTTTACAAAATTGATTCTAGTGAAATTTGATTGTGAAGTGACATAATTTATGTTTGGATGCTTTTATTAATAAAAGCAAGTTTTTTTTTTTTTTTTTCACATTCTAAAAGCAAGTTCATAGTAAAGTCCAGTATAAAATTTTTAATTTAACACAAGTTATCCAAAGTTACTTTAAGTCAAAATCAACTCTAAACTGAGAATTAATTCTTTAATGTGAAATTAAACATGTGAACATTTATCTAAAATCTGTCGGTTGGTATGTGATTTTGGATAATAAAATATGGTATAATAAAATTATTAATTTCTTATTTGAATTAATAATTTGGTCTTCAATTGAGTTGAATGACGACATGTGATTTATATAATTGACCTCACTTAATAAAATAAGATTTTTTGTTCTTGTTATTGTTTAAATACTTATGCAATAAAATAAGAATTACTATAATTTATATTTAAAATTTAAAATTAAATAACATGAAATAAAATATGTTTTGTTATATTTTATTTTAATTTAAATAAATTATTGGTGCTGATTTATTTTGTGTTATTTTATTTTAAATAATATAATTTAGGCTTAATTACATTTTTTTTGCCCCAAACTTTTATAATTTAGAAAATTTTGCCTTCATAGTTTTAAAATATTGCGCATTTTGTCCTTCCACCAATTGTTCGCTAAATGTCTAATAGTCTGCTGACATGGCCTTTATGACATGAAATAACTTAATAACCTAACATTATTTTTTTATCGTAACTTTTATCATTGTCTCCTGCCTCTATCTCAAAAAATTATCCATAACTCATTAAAAGTTTAACTAATTGAGACAGATTTTTTCTACATACGGACACATTACAATGGTAACTTAGCCAATAATTTTTAAAATCACAATAAAAAAAACAATGATAATCCCCAAGAAGCAATTGTAGCAACCTTCTAACACTTCTCCATCCTTTTCACCTCCTCCACCTTCTTCAACAAGATTTGTCTTGTTCTTCAAAACCCTAGCAAATGAAAACTTGGTGGAGCAATTGGTTTGCGCATTTGTAGGAGTATTTATTTAGCTGCGAGAACCACGAAGGATTGGAGTGAAATGTTTGAAACTTTGTTTGCACCGTATTCATGATTGCGAAGGAGGAGGCAACAATGTTGTGGTGTTGAAGCTCTGTTGTTGACTTCTTGGAGGATTATCATTATCCTTTTGATTGTGATTTTGAAAATTACTGGCTAATTTACCATTGTAATGTGTGTGTATGTAGAAGAAAGTTGGTTAATTTACTCATTTAACAAACAGTTGAAGGAAGGGCAAAATTTGCAATGTTTTGAAACTTTGTGGACAAAATCCACCAAAAAATTATTTGGGGGCAAAATTTGCTAAATTGCAAAAGTTTAAAGACAAAAAATGCAATTAAGCCTGTAATTTAATATTATTTTACTAATTTAAGCACGACTTAAAAATATTAGTTAAGTAACATTAAATATATTTTATTAAATATCATAAATTAATTTAAACATAAATATTAAATAATTCTATATTTTTTAATCAAAAATAATAATTTTATAATTTAATAAAATAAATATTTTTATCAAATACTTCTTTATTTTTTTAATAATATTTTTATAATAGTATAATAAAAAGATAACATTAGAGGGTTTATAAAGTATGGTCGGTCAGAGATGTGGGGTCCAATGTATGGCATGGACATTCCCACGTCTTCTTTGGCTGTACTTGGTCAGTTCAACGATATGGGTTGAGCTTGAACTTCACACACCATTGAATTGATTCAGTCTCTTCATCTTACTATGATCGGGAAATAGGGATGTGAAAGATGAGAAAAAATATTTAATTAAACTTTTGATTTTTGTGCTTGGTACTTGGTACAGAGTTTTCTTATTCTAATTTAGATTTTGTACAAAATAAGTTTCTAAATTAAACTTTACAAACTAAAAATATTCTTAATTCAGTTTTATGGTCATGAATAGAGTTAAAATTAAGAATGCATCGATCTAAGATATAATCTTTATTCATGATGAAATAAATTAAATTGAAAACGATTTTAAATATAGGGGTTGGTTTGAAAAAAAATTGTATACAAATTACATTAAAAATAAGTAACCCATGTACAGTTAAAAATTTAATTAAACTGGAAAAATGATCTAAATTTTAAGATGCAAAAAAGTTACATATAACATGATTTTAAATTAAAATGATAAAACCTTACGTTGTAGTTGAATGGTTTAATTTTGCATTTCAGATATTAATGTTTACTGAAGAAAAAAAAAGGCAAAATTACATTTTTTTAATTCTTTATTTTATTTAAAGTTTTAGTTTAATTTATTATTTTTTTTCTTAATTTGATCCTCTTACTTATTTTTTTTTTTTAGTTTCATGTTTTTTTTTCATTAAAACTGTTAACACACTAAATAAAATCTCTTAAATGGACAATACCACATTAACAGAGTCGTGTACGTGACTTAGGAGGCATTTGAGAAGAAGAAATTTTTTCATACCAAAAAAACATGAATTTTGGTATCATGATTATGGGAAATTGTTAAAATCTACTACCTCTATTTCAAAATAAATAACCTTAAAGACTATTCAAACTAAACAAAGGTTTAGAATTTTAATAATACATTACATTTTTATTCTAATTTTACCCTAAATAAATAATTAAGATGATAGTTTTTGAGTACTTGTGTGTATAAATTTTTTAGTAACCAATAAGGATAATTGAACAAAAATCTTAAATGTCGCTTATTTTGAAATAAAAGGTTATGGTTAGCCTTAAAAATTCTTAGGCATGTTTCTTGAGAATAAAAATTTCTCATTGATGGTTTCAATAGGGCTTTTTCTTAGGCATGTTTCTTGAGAATAAAAAATTCTCATGGATGGTTTCAATAGGGCTTTTAAGTATATAAGTATTTTTTTCTGAAAATATTTTTTTAATGAAATAACTTCATTAAATATACTTTTTTAAAATTTTATTATTTAATTTTTTAATATTTTTATTTATCATACGAGAATCTTTATTATTTAAAATAAATTTTATTATTGTTAAAACAATGAAAAATTTATGAAATTATTTTTTAACCTAACAATGATACTTCTTTACTCCTACGGATCCACGATTGAAAAATTAAAATTATGTAGTTCTTTAAAACATATTTAGGGGTTAATTTATTTTAATTAAAATATTACTTTTATAAAAATAGGGGAAAAAGTCATTGATTTTGTTTTTAAAAAGGTAGAGATTATTAAGGCATCATGACTCAAACATTTCTTAAAATATATGGTTCTCACAATAACCAAACAGAAAATGAATTCAAAATTATTATTACTAACCACCTATTTTTTATAAATTAAAAAAAGTAGGCATTACTAAGTCATCATGATTCAAATATTACCCAAGATGCGAGGTTCTCGCAATAACCACAAATAAAGTGGATTAAAAATAATTATCATTGACAACCCATTTTTAAGTAAATATTTAATTTTAATAGGATAATAATTAAACTATTTTATAAGAGTTGAATTTAAGAGTAATTAAATTTGTGAAAAATTTATTTTTATTTCTCATGTAAATTATTTAGTATTTTGTATGTAAAATATTTAAATTTTATTATTACTAGTTTAGTATAAGTGATTTGTATGGATAATACATAAAAAAATATTTATACAACTAATAAATGTATAAATAATTTATTATAATATTTTCTTGTACATAAAATAAAATAAATTTTAAATAAATAATCTAATCAACTTGTAGGTTTAGATAAGTTTGGTTATAAAAACATTTTTTATAAATTTTAAAATTGTAAAATATGTTGGTGAGATTATTAATATTTTTATTTAACTCTCACATCAAAAAAAATTTCATTCTCTCTACTTTGGATGTTTTAAGGTTTCTAATAAAACATTTCTTAAATATTGCGACAAAAATATTCTTGAACATTTCGCTAATTAGTACGTTGAATATTTTTAAAGAATTGAAAATAAAAAGCATTAAAAATATAATATTTAATTGATTTAAAAAATTAAAACTATATATATATATATATATATATATGTATATTATAAAACATTTTTTATTTCTAAAATTATAATAAGAATGCTAAGAATAATTATCAGTATGTCTTGTTCTTATAATTAATTATTTATCATATAAGAAAATGTTTCATACCTTTATATAATTGTATTGGGTAAGCAAATATGGGTATGTATTTAGGTTTTTTTTCACATCATTAAAACTTTTCTCCCAACTCAAAAAAGTTGGATTCCCACGTCTTCTCATGAGAACAATTTTGTGAGAAACAATGACCAAAAGTACATGACTTGTCATTACACAATAATTAATTAAAAGTACATGACTTATCATTAAACAATGGAACACTCTATCAAGAACATGCCCATAAGAGGGAAAATAATCTCTCATGGCTAGTACTTTAGGAAGAAACTCTACACAACAAGATGCAGGTTTTGTTGTGATGTTGGATGATGTAGTCTCTCAGGCTTTTGCATGTGTTATTTGATTGAGTTGTTAGTTTTGATGACTGTATCTCCCTATTCTCATTTTTAATGTATTTCATTTGAACTGTATTTGTTTATATCTTTGATGAACTTTGAGGCCTTCAGGTTTATTTATTTTGGGTAGTTGTCCATTATCATTTAATCTTTGATGGCATTAGCATGAGTTTCCTTCTTAGGAGCTTTCATGACTTTATACTTGCAAAAATCTTTTTTGAAAACTCATTATCTCTTTTATATAATGATTTTTTGGGCAAGTAACTCATGAGTATTCTTTGAGCAATCTGTTGAGTATTCTATAAGTAATTAATAAGTATTCTTTATGTAAGTCATCGAGTAACAGATTACTTTTGGGATACATTTAGTACCCTAAGTAATGGATTACTTATGTACTATTTTAATACTCTAGAGAATTGAAAAACTGCTTTCTTGTGAGTAATAATAGATTACTTGAAGAAGTAAATTGATTACCACATGATGCGTAGCCTTTTATATCATGATTTCATTTTAATCCATGTAGGTTTGCTTGCATTTTAGCCTATTAAAAGTAGTTTTAGTACTGATTTCCTTAGTTTGATCAATTAGAACACTTAAGGTGTGTTTTTGTGTTTGTTTGTGGATTTTAGGAAAGTTTAGCATGAACTGATTTGGCTTTGGAGCTTAAACATCTAGACTTGGAGTAATTCAAAACCAAGGAAGAGCAATAAGGAGTTTGTTGAAATCTTATTCTAGTGAGGAAGGAATCACAAGCATCTACACTTGAAGAAAAATGAAAAAAGAAGGGAATCCTGCAACTAGAAAGTGCCACAGTTTGGGTGTGGCGATTGCCACAGGTGTGGCAAATTTTAGGAAGAGCACTAAAAAGCACCACAAGTAGATTGTGGTAAATGCCACAAGCTTAGTGTGTGACTAACGCAACTTTTCATTAGTTTTCTGTTTTTAATTGCTTTGGGCTTGGACCTTTTTGTAACCCTAGATATAAATAAATCTTTTAAGCTTAGAAAAAAAAGACCAAATCCTATAGGGGGTGACGACTTAGGAGTGAGGCAATCGTCTTCTTCTTCTTCCTCCTCCTAGTTTAAATGTTCTTTCTTCTTTAATTTCTTTTTCCAGGATTATGTCTACATAGTTTCTCTCATTCTAGGATTGGTGTAGCCTTATGAACGTTTTAATAAAGTAATTCTTTAATCCATGTATGATTCTTGTTCTGTTCTTGATTCTTTTTCTATTGATCTTCTTTGTGCGAAATGAATTGGCTACGTTTTACATAACCTTAGGGATTTAAGGAAGTCCTAAAAGGTGAATGCAAATATCAAAACTATAGGGAAGGAACCTAGGTCTAAACCATGAAAGTAGGTGAATCCTTTGGGGATTAATTGAATTAACAAAGAACTCATTAGGTCTAATTAAACACAACCACCACGAAAGTAGGGGGTTAATTTGATTAGACACCCCTCCGTATCTTGAAAGGTAATGAAGAATACCTTAGGTTAATTCACCCTTAAGGAGAACAAGTAGGAGCACAAGGTAAAGGAATTAATTTATTAAGCATTATAGTGTGAAACCCAATCCTCACCATTTGTTTTCCCTAATATTGATTCTTGCATTCTTATTCTTTGTTCTTAATCTTTATTTTGATTCTCATTATTTTCTCTTTCCAATTAAATAATTCTTTCTCATTTTATCTAATTAAATCACGATGAATTGGTAATCATAAAACAAAGTCCCTGTGGGTACGATATTTTTATTACTTGATGATAATTGTGCACTTGCGGTTCCCCTATCACCATAGGGGGCTGAAAATTTTGTATCTTATGAGGTAATTGATTATTCATCAAGGTAATAGATTAATTTAGGGCAAGGTATTGATTACCCCTTCAAAGTAATCGATTACTCTGCTGCTAAGGCCCGTTTCAAAGCCCACTCAATTCTTATATAGGGAGATCTTTCTTAAGCAATTTTTTTACAATTTTTTAAGTAAAAGAAAAAGGGAAAACTCTTCCAAATAATTGCTCAAGTGCTTTCATTGATTTCTTGAAGAATTGCTTTAAGGTTACAAACTAGGTTGTGTGGGCTGTTGATTCTTGTCGTGGTTATGCAAGATTGGAAGTCTTGGAGAGGAGTTCAAACAACTTAGGATGAGACTATCCCTAAGATTTGTTAGTTTTTTTGGGTGAGGTATCCCAAGACAATGAAGTGAGGTATCTTTGATTGTACGATTAATTTTATAGTGGAAAATTGTAATTGGTTAGATTGGGGACTTGATGTAGTTCTCAATGGTGAAGAGTGAGTCAGGATAAAATCTCTTATGCAATTTTCTAAACCCTAATCTTTTTAATTCTTGTTTTATACACTATTACGTACTTGAGCAATTGCATTGATTCTTGATTTTATTGAATTATATTGATCTAGATTATTTGATATTTGATATTGGACATTATTATTGAGCAATTGGGCATTAGATATTGTGTGATATTATTGTGATCGATCATGCTTAACATTTCATACCATCATTAAGGGACATTTGCATTGCACCAGGTCATCATGCATTAGAATTTGGTGTTTGAGGTTAAGAGCATTCATTGATATTCTTTAATTACCTCAAAGAGATTTTTCATTGCTTAATCCTTTGGGAAGTGGGTTGTTACAAAATTTTTTGAACTAAATTTTTGAAATAATTTTTCAAAGAGGACAAATTTATTTTTGCAATTTTTTTTTTCAAAATACTCAATTCACCCCCTCTTAAGTACTCAATCACCTATTATATTTCTACACATTCTAATAATGGATAAAATGAAGAAGATGATCCAACTTTTGCAGAACAAGATGACTTAGCTTTCATTTCCAGAAGGATTTAGAGGATGATGTTTATAAGAAGGATCAAAGGAAGGAGAAACTTCCAATTTAAGAAAAATCCTTAAAAGCTTGAAGGAAATAAGAATCAGACCAAGTTTATGAATGCAACAAGCTTGAACTCTTCAAGGCAGATTGTTCTTTTATAAAGAAGGGACAAAAGAACTAGAAGAAGAAGGCCATGATGCCTACATGGGATGATTATGAAGGATAGTCAAAAGATGAACAAGAAGTTGAAATAACCAATACTAGTCTTATGACAAATGATATAAAAGCTGACAAAAATAAGGTAACAACTTTTGAAACCTTTGAAAATTCTTTTTAAAGATTATAGAGAAATTGAAAATGCTTTTGATGATCTCTTAATATATTCCCACACACTCACTGAAAAGTGCATTTTTCTCAAGTCTTAGCTTTCAAGAGATAAAAAGGAAAATGATTTGCTAAAAACTCAAAATGATAAGTTCATAAATGCAAAATACTATTTACAACAATCTTATTTCAAATTTTTAGAACAAATTAAACAAATTAACTAACAATCTTATGAAAACACAAAAGAATTGTTCTTGTGAAAGAAAATAAAGTCTTAAGAAACAAAGCCAATTAACTCACTCTTGATCTATTTAAGTAAATATCAAAATTAGAAGTTTATGCATAATTTTTGTGTTCCACCCAAAAAGAAGCAAGAAAGGTGCTTTTGTTGTAATAAAAGAGGACATAAAACCTTAAACTGTTACTCTAAGGAAAAGGTTCCTAAGTAGGAATAAACTAATCCTAGAGAACCTAACAAAATTTGAGTACCTAAAACACCATTTACTTTTGATGCAGGAATTCCTTCTTACAATAAGGAGAAGAAGACAATGGCTTTTAGGCAATAATTGTTTAAGACAAATTATTGGGGATAGAAGCAAATTCCTCATTATAGATAAAAAGGATGGAGGAGTTATCACATTTGGTGACAACAGTCAAGCCAAAATCATAGGTATTAGCAAGAATACAAGTTGCAGTTTTAGAAGATTAAATGGAGAAACAAAACATTAATTAGAAATATACTGAAAAGTCCAGAAGCACTAACATGACGAGATCAGAAGATTAGGAAAAAAAAACAGAAGCATCACTAGTGGAAAAAACACTTTTTATGATGTCATTTAACATTGGTTGTTACATCGATTGTTAAACAACTGATGTAAAAAAAGACTTTTAACATTGGTTAAATTAACCAATGTTAAAAGTCTTCTTTTTACATGGGTTGTTTAGCAACCGATGTAAACTGCCCTACGAAAGTTAAAACCTAGCTCCCTCCCTTTGCGAACCATTGGATGCAAACGAAATGCGATCTACCTCCGACAACTCCTACCACTGACGCTGTCACTGTCACTGTCACCAACAACATCTACCACCAACGCTGCCACCGTCACCGACGATACCCACCATTGACGATGACCAATCTCTGTGCGAGCATGATGAGAACCACACAAAGCACCGATCACACTCATGCCTACCCACCGTCCTCCACAACCGACCATCATGCGCCCACCAACAGTCACCATGGCACGTTTCCCCTCTCTCTCTTTCTTTTTTTCCTTGTTCTTGCTTGGGCTGATTATGTGAGGATGATTATGAGCATTTTGTGGGTTGATGATATTATTAACAATCGTCAAAAGAAATATTAAGAGAGGAACTATAGTTTGTTAGTCATTATTTTTAATGTATTCTTAAATAATTTTTGTTATAGCTTTTTTTGACTTAATTATATTATTAACATTGGTCAAAAGAAATCTTAAGAGAAGAACTATAGTTTATCAATCCTCAATGACTAAATTTGAGGTTTTGTCTCTTCTTGATCCTCTTCTGTCTTGGGAGCCAACAAGAGCTGCACATGACCCATCTTAGTAATCTTGTATTCTTCCACAATTGGTAGCTTATTTGGTAGACTAATGATAACTGTATAGGAAAATGGTGTTGCCTTTGTAAAAGAGTTCATGTATCACAATGCAAATGTCAAGGACACAGGCTCATTCATCTCAATGACAACAACTTCTTCAGGCTGCAACGACCATAAGATATAATGTAAGGTGAAGATTGTCTATAGAAGTATTCTGCTTGCAAACTATATTTGCAATTCCAATATCTCCTTTAATAGAAAACTTCAAACCCTCCTTAGTAACCAAAATGACAACTTAAACATACATCACAAAATACCAACACCTCTCAACATAACTTACTAAACAAAACAAGCAAACATGAACAACATGGTTAAAGATAGGATTTAAAAGCTTCTCAATGTCTTTCCTTCATGGCCTTTAAAACCTTTTTTAGAAAGGAACCTTGCACTAAACGATGTTCTAACATTGTAAGCAATGGTGTGGCGAGAAAATTGGAATGGGGAAAAGGAAGGTTTTGTGACCTTAGTTTATAATTGTGTGTTTAATTATATGCTTTATAACTTGTGTGTTTAATTATATTCAAGATAATTGTGTGTTCAATTATATGTTTTATATTTAAGTTATGCATTATGTGTGAACCTTAGTTTCCCGTTTAAGATTCAATACAATGATTAAAGTGCTAATTATTGTATTGAATCTTGAATTGTCTAGTTGGAAAGTGTAACAACCCTCTGTCGCTACAGTACTACTCACAACCCCATACCTTACTCAGAATATTCATCTATTAACACTAAATATCATTACATCACCATGCATGCTATGAAATATATATATATATATATATATATATTACATAAGACAATATAATATACAAGTCCATGTATATATATAACCCCAAGGGAGAGATACAAAAAAAACAAAACTCTCTACAGCTAGTCAATTATACAACCAATACAAAGGAAAACACCAAAAAGATTCTTCCTAAAGGATTCACTCCAAAAGGGCCTTCAAACTCTTAATGGATCCTCCACCATCAACTATAGGAAGTTGGATCTGCGAACGCCTCTCCCTCTGCTCCCACGCCAAATGACTTAATCATCACAGTCATAGCATCATACAACAACAACAGCAACCATACCAAAACAAAACAGCAAGGCAAGGGTAAGCTTACATAATAAAATCAACATATGATATGTAGTCCAACATAATCCAAATCATCAATCACACCAATATGGAAACCAAATTTGTCTAGAAATGGGTTTACATACATTACAATATAGCACACACAACATAACACACCATTTTGTCAACCCCATATGTCAATGTATGAATGACATGACTCTCAAGAGATTTTCTACATTATGGGCGATCAACCAGGTCTTATCCCCTATCATGGTCATCTAGCACCATTTAGGGATTGTCAAAACTCTGATCAGTTGGATAAGCTTATGGTTGTCAGGATAAGTGTATGTGGGTGGTGGTATACCGCAACATAAGGCCTACACTGCCTTGGCCCCCTGCGGGGTTTACTCATCCACTTATCCACTAAGTCCATCTTTAAAACCCCAATTCTTATTCAAGCACTAGGTTGGAGGCCTATCTGAGTACCAACTCTAGTCACCATTCACCTTACATGCCAGTCCACACTCGGCTTGAGGCCCACACAACCTCAACCAACAACATATGCATGTCAATGCATGTATCCCCATAATAATCAACTCAACCAAACAATCATCATATCATATATATATGTACCAACATATCAACACAACCATCAACTCAATCACAACAATCATCATATCATATATATATGTATCAACATATCACCACAACCATCAACTCTACCACAACAATCATATATATATATATATATATATCAACATATCACCACGTGGCCTACTCAACACCACCTGTGGTTCAACAATCACCATCAGCGCCATGCACGCCCAATTCGGTCTCTTGCAAGGTCAATAGGTAAAACTTTACTTAATCAACGCATGTTTGAAGAAATATCTTACACGTCTTAGGTAAGGTCCTATCTAAGCAACCAACACCCTCTGTAAGATATCTTGTCATCACAACATAACACAACTAGTAAAGGTTCTACCTGAGCAACCTTTCACTCAATTACCAATTCCTCACAAATTTTCACACAACATACATCAATACACGCTCGCTTAGCGACCTATATGCTCGCTCAGCAACCCATATGTTCGCTCTGCAAGTACCTTCTATACAGAGAGCACACTTCCCTCTTGAAGGTTCTCACTCAGCAAACTCAATTCTAGAGAGCAATCAAGTCTCGGGTAGAATTCTCGCTCAGCGAACATATGTTTCGCTCAGTGAGACACTTACAACTTATCAAATAATTCCTTAACAATAATAATAAAGAAAACCCAAAAACTAGTTTAGAAAACCATTTGAACATCCAATTAACTTCAAATATACATTTGACATTCATAGGAATCAATAAAGTCATCAACAACCAACAAAAATAATAAGAAAGAAGAAAAAACTATGTTTTTCTCTCGTTGAGCGAACATTTCTATCGCTAAGCGAGCAATCTGTCGCAAGATCCATCGCTGACCAAATGACAAACTTCCAGCGAATGAAATATTCGTCGCTGAGTGAGAGCTCAATCGTTGGGTGCAGTTTTCGATCTTTTTCTTCGCAAATCACTCACCAACATCCATTTTTGACCAAATCAATCAACAACAAGCATCACAAAACACTTTGAATCACTTCTAATACCTTTCTAACCGATTATATAACAATTTTATCCACAGATCATTCACAAATCTCAAAACCCCTTTCCGAAACTCATTTTGTGTCAAAACTCACATACATAAGATTTTCATCGAAATCAATCGATTCCAAAACATTAAATTGACATATCAATATCCACAAACACAAAATCAACCAAGAGTAAGCTTCCCTTACCTCTAAAAGTCTTCGAATTTGAATTTTTAGCTTCCTTGAGAATTTACTGTCTTGAGCCAAATTTTTCAATAATCGTTCCTTTTCTTGCCACAACCACTCAACTAAGTTTAAAACTCTTTTACAACCTCACAAGCTTGAGAAATTTTAGAGAGATGTAGAGAGAAAGTGAGAGTAGAGAGAGAAAGAAAAAGGGAAAAATGAAAAAGAAAGCCCTCTTCCCCTACTTATATACCTCGACCTCCCAAAGCTCACACATGGACCCTTGGCCAACTAAGGCCCATGACTCCCCAAACTATTTCTCTTATCTCAAAACTAATTTAACTCAACTGTTTTTCTCCTAAAACCCAAAATCTCACTCATAGCATACCTACATTGGCTCAAGTACATATCTTAAGTTTCTTAAATTCAAATTTGAATTTCAAACAAACAACACACCACCATCATCATATACAACAAACCATACATAACAATATTTTATTTATTTCTTTTAATCACCTAGATTACATATCTAGTTTCCACTTTTTAGTTATTAAAACACTTAATCATGATTAGGAAAAACAAGATGTTATAGAAAGTTTGGGAATATTCATTTTTTTATACTTGATTAATATGTAGATGTTAAGTCTCATCTTAAATTTTATAAAATTTCAGTTTGGTGCATTTCTTGTTGTGTCTCCAGGTACATACTTGATTGTGGTGGATTTGATGTCACCACTTTCATTTTATATACTTGGAGACCAATGCAAAATGCTATTGAAATTTTGTCAAATTTAAGATATGAGACTTATCATGTACGTATCAATCAAGTATAAAAAATGTATTCCTAAATGGGATAGGGCAACACCATTTAAAAAAAAAGTGAGATTTACATGCATGAATATATGTTTGTGTGTATCACAAGTCGAAGTTGGATGAATGCAAGTCGCATAAGTGATGAGTATGAGAATAAATTTGAAAAGTTTCTAGAATTTGCTAAACAAAATGTCTAATAGTAATAGAAGCTATTATTATCCTTGTGTTAACTGTTTGATGGGAGACAAATAGAAGTTGAGTTAATATGGGAACATCTTTTCTGTGATGGGTATCTTAAGAGTTATATAATATGGACATGGCATAGTGAATTGTTAAACATTCCAAGTGTGTCCCAAATGAAGTAGGTTGATGTAGATATGGACGATCGATTAGAGAATATGATTCAGGACATTAGATATTAGTATTTTCAACGAGCACATGTGTACAACATTTGGTCCAGTGATGTTGAGAAGCCTTTGTATTTGGGGTGCACTAAAGTCACATGGTTGTCAACGATGTTAAGATTGGTGAATGTCTAGGCAAGAAATGGGTAGAGTGATAAAAGATTTACTGAATTGCTTGAGTTCTTTTAGAAGGTAACACACTGCCGAATCGTAGTTATGAGGCAAAGAAAATACTGTGTTTAATGGGTATGGTGTACAGGAAAATACATGCATGCCCTAATGATTGCATATTGTACATAAAAGAGTTTGAAGAGATGCATAAGTGCCCCAGGTGTGGGGTATCACGTTATAAAGTGAAGGCTAGTGATTGTAATAGTGATGAGAGCATAAATAAGGGTCCCTTGCGAAGGTGTCATAGTATCTTCCAATAATTCTAAGGTTTAAGTGATTGTTTGCTAAGGTAGAAGACGCAAAGAACCTTACTTGGCATGCAGATGGGAGAAAATGTGATGGACAGCTTTGTCATTCGGTTGATTCTCTGCAATGGAAGAAAATTAATTGTATGTTTCTACCTTTTGGGATTGAACTAAGAAACCTTAGGGTTGGACTTGCTACAGATGAAATGAATGCCTATGGTAACTTAGGTAGTAAGCACAGTTTATGGCCAATTCTCTTGGTAATTTATAATATGCCTCCTTGGTTGTGCATGAAGCAAAAATACGTTATGTTATTTATGATGATTTTGAGCCCAACATAGCCATGAAATGACATAGATGTTTATATAAGTCCTTTGATTGAAGATTTGAGAATGCTATGGGAGGAAGGTGTTGATGTGTTTGATGGGTATCGCATCAAAATTTCATGTTGTGTGCAATGTTATTCTGTACCATTAATGACTTTCCAACATATGGAAACTTGAGCAGGTATAATGTTAATGGGCATCACGCATGCCCTATCTATAAAGAACACATATGTTACCTACAATTAAAACATGAAAAAAAAATAGTTTACACTAGGCATCAGAAATTTCTCAGACCTAATCACCTATATCATAGATTGAAAAAAGATTTTAATAGATGTTAGGAGGATGATATTGCGTTAATGATCTTAACTGGTGAACAAGATTATGAATGGGTGAAGGACATCAATGTTGAATTTAGAAATACTAATAAGAAGACTACTGAGAAAAACATATGAAATAAGAGGTCGATATTCTTTGATTTTTCATATTGGTGCCATCTAAATGTTAGACATTGTATAGATATTATGCATATGGAGAAAAATGTCTATGATATGTAATCGGCATGCTTCTGAACATTAAAGGCAAAACAAAGGATGGTGTGAATGCTTGTTAAGATCTAGTTAAGATGGGTATATGCCTACAATTAAGTTTGTGGTCAGTAGGTAAGTGCCCCCAGCATGTCATACTTTGTCAAAAAAAAGAAGTTTCTGTTAGTGTCTAAATGGTGTGAAAGTGTCATGGGGATACTCTTCAAATGTCAAGAGCCTTGTGTCAATGAAAGATCTCAAATTAGTTGGCTTAAAGTCTTATGATTGTCAGGTCTTAATATAATAACTCCTACCAATGGTTATTCGTGACATGTTGCCTAAAAATGTTAGATGTGCCATAACATGATTATGCTTACTTTTCAATACTATATGTAGCAAAGTCATTAACCCTTAGAAGTTGAATGAGTTGGAAAATGAAATTGCTATTATCGTGTGCTAGTTGGAGATGTATTTTCCTCCTTCATTTTTGACATCATAATTCCCTTAATAATGCATCTGATGAGGAAGATTAGAATGTGTGGCCTCATTTATTTAAGGTGGACATACCCAGTTGAACAATACATGAAGATCTTGAAAGTGTATGTGAACAATCCATATCGTTCAGAAGCATCTATTGTTGAAAGGTACATTGTAGAAGAAGCTATTGAGTTTTGTTTATAGTACATGTTATAAGCAAAAGCTGTAAGGCTTCCTAAGTCTCATCATGAGGGAAGATGTGGAGGTCATGGTACAAGAGGTGTCAAAGTTGTCACCAAGGGTCAGGAGGAAGTGCTTCAAGTAGATTTGTATATATTGAATAAAATTGATGAGGTTCTCCTTGACTTATCTTCTCACAAAACCCTTATCAAGACAAATAACCCTTAAATGAACGAAAAATGGGTGTTGAACGAGCATAACAAGACTTTCTTAAGCTGGTTTAAAGACCAAATTGATCATGATGATAGTGCTTCTGATACATTAAAATGGCTAGCACATAGGCCTAACCTTGATGTCATCACTTTGACTGGATATGATATCAATAAGTATTCCTTCTACACAAAGTCACAAGATGACAAGAGTACCGTGCAAAATAGTAGGGTTACTCTTCAGGCTCAGTCCATACACTTCTCTAGTTCAAAAGATAAAAATCCCATTATGACATATATAAGTTACTTTGGAGTTATTAAAGAGATTTGGGAGGTTGATCACGTTACCTTTAGAGTGCCTATTTTTAAGTGTAAGTGGGTTAATAATAACACTAGTGTGCAAACTGATGAATTAGGATTTACTTTGGTAGACCTTTGCTAGTTTATAAGGATGAGCCTTTCATCATGGCATACCAAGCAAAACAAGTGTTTTATATCAATGGTCCTTGTAATGAAACGTGGTCAATGGTTCCCTAAGGAAGAAGCATGCATGATACTCATGAAAATCAAGATTCAACATTTGATATTTCTGAGACTTTTTCTTTCTCAACACAGATGCCTACTATCATTGAGGAAAATGAAGTGGACGATGTACGTGTCACTGGCAATGATCATGATGAAGGGATATGGGAGAACATTCCTACCTACCCTCCAAAATAAGTTGTTTATCTTGTTATTTAATTTAATTATGTTTTCATTATGTTTATCAGAAGGGAACCTTACATTCATATGTATTTTAATCATTGTTGTGTCCACATATAATATTTTGGAGGGTAAGCCCCATGGCAAAATCAAACAAGCTTGAATGGATTTTGAATTTCCTAAAAGCAAGTAGTTTATAATCCCCGATATTTGAAAGCACATTAATTATAATTTTATTGTTCATCATCTAATGTTATGTTATTATATGTTGCAATTATTTACCAATCAGTGACAATTGGGTGATGATGCAATTGTTTATAAATTACATCCAGAAATTTATGTTTGTTTAGAATGTATTTAGGTAGTTTAGAATTGTATTTTAGAACTAGTTGTGGATGAAATTTATATGTTTGTTTAGAATATATTTAGGAGGTAATTTAGGATTAGTTATAGATGAAATTTATTTATGTTTAGAATGAATTTAGGTAATTTAGAATTGTATAAAGTGTGTTTAGGAGGTACTTTAACTTATAATTATGTTTTAATGCATATATTAATATTTGTTGATGATATTTTGATTTTAGCATATTTAAATATGATTGAATTGCCTGCCTGGGTTTATTTGTAATTTACAACTTGAGAAATTTATAAAACAGACAAAATATTAAAAAAAATGGCTTTCTATATTAGTTAAGGCTTTAATCGATGTAGAAAGTAACTTTCGACATCTGTTAAAGCCTCAATTGATGTAGGAAGCTAACTTTCTACACATAGAAATTGACTTTCTAATCAGTTCAAGCTAGAACCGATATAGAAAGGTGACTTTCTACATTGATTGTAGCATGAACTGATGTAGAAAGTCACACCTTTCTACATGGGTTCAACTTTGAACCGATGTAAAAATTCTTTTTTACATCGATTTTTTGTTTGATGTAAAAAAGCTCAACTTTCTACATCGGTGGATCTTCATCGATTCAAGAACTAATGTAAAATTCTTGAAATAATCGATGTTGAAATTTTTTGTTGCAGTAGTGCATGTTGCAAAAGCAGAAGTAGCTTCTAAAGGTCATATGAGAATAAATCAACCTTTTGATGACTTGAACATGCTAAGAAGTTAGAGATTGGTTGTTGCTTACCTTTATCATTAAATCATTAGTGAAACTTCTCAAGGAGTGAGAATCAGATCTCACTTTAGTAAAGAAACCAGTATAGTAGTATTATTATCAGAAGTAGAACCTAAAGACATTAATGAAGCTCTTCGTGATGAATCATGGATAAAGCTACGCAATAAAAGCTTGATCAATTTGTGAAGAATCAAGTCTAGATACTTGTGCTTCCTCTTATAGACTAATTTATTATAGGTGCAAGATGGGTCTTCAGAAATAAGATGGATGAAAATGGGAAAATGATCAGAAACAAAGCCAGGTTAATGGCAAAAGGGTACAATCAATAAGAAGGTATTGATTATGATGAAACTTTTCCCCCTTTTACTAGATTAGAAGCTATTAGAATCTTGCTTGCATTTAATGTACATAAAACCTTAAATGGACGTGAAAAGTGCATTTCTAAATGAATTTATAAATGAATTTATAAATGAAGAAGTTTGTGTGTATTAACTACCTAGTTTTGAATAAAAGCACCCTAACCATGTTTTCATATTAACAAAAGCTTTATATGGTTTAAAGCAAGCTCCAAGAGCTTGGTATGAAAAGCTAAGTAGTTTCTTGATCAAAAATGGTTTTTCTAGAGGCAAAGTAGATACTACTCTTTTCATAAAAACTCATAATAATGATCTTCTCATTGTGCAAATATATGTATATGACATCATGTTTTGTGTAACTAATGAGAAAATGTGCAATGACTTCTCTAATATGGTGAAATGGTGAATTTAAATGAGCTTAATAAAGGAATTGGAGTCCTACTTGGAACTTAAAATCAAAGAAGAGGATAATGACATCTTCATTCATTAAGAGAAGTATCCTAAGGTTCTTCACAAAAGATTCAAGATGGATGGAGCTAAACGTATGTCAACACTAATGCATCCATAAACTACCCTAGATTCTAATGAAACTGGAAAATTAGTTTCCAAAAAAGAATTTAGAGGTATAATTGATTCTCTTTTATACTTAACTGCAAGTAGCCAAATATTATGTCCTCTTTAGGATTATGTGCTAGATTTCAAACTACTCCTAAAGAATCCCATGTCATAGTTGTGAAAAGAATATTTAGATATCTTGTTAGAACTACTAATCTTGGCTTATGGTACCCAAAAAAGAACCAATTTTGATCTTGTACGATTCACTGATGTTGATTCTATTGAAGATAGAATTGAAAGAAAAAGCACAAGTGGAGGATGTCAATTTCTTAGAGAATCACTAATCTCTTGGATGTGCAAAAACCAACAATACAATTGCTTTACCTACTACAGAAGTTAAATACATATCAACAACAACTTGTTGCTTACAAATATTATGGATCAAACATTAAGTGAAAAATTACTCCCTAAAGTACATTGAAATGCCAATATATTGTGATAATATAGGTGCTATAAATCTATCTAAAATCCAATACAACACTCTAGATTACACATAGATATCAACATCTTTTCATTAGAGATTATGTCCAAAAGCATGATATTTAGCTATAATTTATTGATACAATGCATCAACTAGTTGATATCTTCACAAAACCACTATACAAGGAGAGATTCAATTTTATAAAGGTTAATTACACATGTGTGTGCCATTGATTGAACATATGGCATGTGTTGTTGGGCTCTAAAAGTAAGAAATTTTGCCTCTAAACTTGCTAAATGCTTGATTTTTTTGTCCAAATTTTTATTTTTTTTTGCATATTCTCATACAAATTTTGTTTTGTATAAAAAAAAACTCAATGTTTCTTGTAATGTTTTTCACAAAAAACTTAATTTATAGATAAAATTTCTATTTTTTTATTCAATATTAGAAGGAAATATAAAAGTCCTAAAAAACATGAGGAGTGTTTTAATAAAGTAGGAAAATATTTTAATACCATAAAAGATAATTAATTAAAAAATAGTTAATATTTGAATAATATCATTAAATACTTAAAAAGCATCCACACTTCAAAATGAGATGTCCCTTTAGCTTCAAACAAGCAAAGACCATAAAATTAAGGCACAAACTCGGCAAGATCTCATAAGGAGCATGTCAAGCTATAGGACAACTATTCTAGATTGGGCTTGAGGCTCAATCCACCTAACAGGGCTACTTGACCTCGGCCAAATGAGAGAACCTACCCAAGCAAAGTGCTGGACGAACTTGACATCACCACCCAAATGCAGGAATACTACAATACACTTGAGAGTATGGAAATGTACCTTAGTTAAAGTAAAGTTATTATGTTGCTAGTTGCTACATAAAAATAGGCTAAAATTAGCTTTTAGAGGCCTTTGGCCCAATGTCAAAAAATCAAGCCCATCTCAGACTTCTATAAATACAACCAACATCAGCAGTATTAGGTACAACTTATTGCACACTATCACTTTGATAAAATCACTATTGACTTGGTTGAAGTCCGTTTTATTGGTACCCAACCTGTTTGCCACATCCTAGTCATACCGAAGGAGAGATTTTCGCTGTTTGTGCACTTCAAATTTTAGTCCACGAAGTACCTACTTTGATCAAAAATCTACCAAAGCTCGGGCAAGTCAAACATTCGCATCTTAGACACAAAAATATATATATATCTGCATGATACATTATATTAACAAATAATTTTGCATATATATAAAAAGTTAATATATATTATTAATGAATTATATGCTAATATAATATATTATATTATTAGTATAAATCTATAATAATAATAATAATATTTCATGTAGGAATGAGCAATGATTAATTGATTATTCTCAATTCCAAACATCAAGGACAACGGGCGACAATTGAAAGTGAATTAATCACCACAAATAGTCCCATTTGATTCCTTGTTTGCGGCGCTGGTTATTTAAAAAATAAAGAAAAACAAAAATGAAGAAGACGACTTTTTTTTTAAAATTTATTTTATTTAACGAGAAGAAGAAGAAGACATTATTTCCAGGTTTGAGTCCAACTTGAAACACTCAAACACTCGTCCAGCACTTTATTGATGGCACCAAAGCCAATGTTTTGTTCTCCTTTGGACAGTAGACGTAATTAAGATATGCACTTTAACAAGTTGGGGAATGGTATGGTGTCACTGAGGGGCACAAGTAATTGCCGTCTTTTAAGGAAAAAACAATATTTTCTTATTTCAGTTGAACGAAATTTCTTGAAACATATCCTCTTCTGTAGCTGCATTGTTTTTCTAACAAAGTTTTCTAACTTCTATATATATATATATATATATATATGGGTTAGGATCCGTTGACACAAGTGTCAAAATTAGTCAAATTACACCTTTAATAACTTTTTGTAGAGTGCAAATTTAATCAATCCAACCGTTGAACTGTATGATATTATCTTTATAATTATATATATCAAATTTCACATCATTTAGACTTTTCTAGATATGTTATCTACTATTGAATATTTACATATATTTTAATATCATATTGTACGTTAAAATAAAATAATGTGATGAATTATTAAATAATTTTAAAATTGTATAAAATTTTGTATGCTTAATCTAATTAATAAGAACATCAAATTTAACTGTTGGATTGGTTAAATTTGCATTCTACAAAAATGTTAATGAAGGTGTAATTTGACTAACTTTGACACCTGGTATGAATAAATCCTGACCCTATATATATATGGACAAAATTTAGATATAGTATTTTAGGTACTGTTTTTTAATTAGAATTAGAGATTCACATTGGTAATCTACAAAATTATTTAATGCATACTTTTTTTTATGCAGATTACCGAGATAAATCTCTAATTCTGATTGAATAATAACATTAACAGTATTCAAGGTATTGTATCTAAGATTTTTTTCCTATATATATATATATATATATATATATATATATATATGTATATATATGAGATTTGTTAATGTACACCCAATTGATTTTTAATTGGAATACATTAGTAAGTTATAACTATAGATTACCATAAAATACACTCACTGTATAGCTTGTTAACCTATTTCAATTAAAATATAATTGGATGTACGTTAGCAAATGCTTGTGAGGTTTACTAACATACATATACTTATTTTTTAGTTAGAGTATATTAACAAGTTATAACTAAGATTATCTTAAAATACATCTACGGTATACCTTGCTAACACACTCTAACTAAAAAACAAGTGAGTGTACTAAACTATACATAGAATAAAATATAATCCTATCTTAAATTGTCTTTTGAATTATGTGTAATGTCATTAAATATAATTACTATTTAAACTATTTAATTCTATGTGTATTTTTAGAATAAAATTTAAATTTATGATATTATTAATTAAAATTAATTAACTATTTTTATTGACCTTGATGAATTAGTTATTTGTTTCTTAAATAAAGAAACAGAGTAAGTAATTTTAAATTAAAAAAATCTAACTAAACTTGTTACTTTGAAAAAATAAAATTAATAATCGATTAAAATTTTAAATTATTCAATCTTACAAAAACATAAAAAATCTGTTTATATAATTTTCTCAAATTCAAAATAAAAAAATTGTGTATAATTATTAAAAATAAGAATATGCGCTTTTTATAAATTTTGAAAGGAAAGTCGACCTGTAGTTTGTTTGATAATAGTACGTATAAAAATAACAATTCAGCAGTGTGTCAAATGCGAAGATTAATTTGGTATGAGCAGAAAAAGAAATGAAATTTAATCATTTTTTGATAAACTACAATACAATATTCTGACCTTATTTAACGAAAGTGTCAAGTTGACATTTGTATGAAAAATTCTATAAACGCTTTACTTTCAATAGCAGAAATATCTGTGAATAATTAATCATTAGAAGTCATCTTGTAATTTAAATGACGAAGTTCATATATACAAGGTGCTATCGTCTTACAGGGAGGATAAGGATCATATATAGATAACTTGGGTGGTTGCCGTATATATACGAATTTTCATCATTTGCATCATAGTTGGCATATGTATGAACAAGCTTGGGATACAATGATATTCATTGAATTAATCATTAGGCTCCCTTATATTACTATCTAGTACTAGTTGAGATTGATCAGAACAATGAATGTGGGAAAAAGGACAGGAAAGAAGAGATATTCAATTTTCAAGACACTCCTGAGAAATAGAAAACACTAAAAATGTCCACTGAATCATATACACATATTGGAAAAGGAAACTACAAATTAATGAAAGGTTTACAGACAGGGAAACTTCCTATATGATTGCATCTCTTACGATAGATTTTTCTTTTTGTCCTCTCTAAAGCACTAAAAAAAGATTCATCTATTAATAAATAAAAATTATTACGTGTTAGGATTATTTTTGTAAATATAATATTTGTTTAATAAAAATTAAATTATCAATACAGATATTAAAATTTTATATTAATTGTAAGATGTAATATACTTATATTTGATATTTGTTTTCTAGTTGGAGTATGTTAGCTAGCTACACCATTAGTGTATGTGAAGATAATCTTAGTTATAACTTGCTAATGTACTCCAACTAAAAAATAAATAAGTATACATTAACAAACTCCACAAGCATTTGTTAATGTACACTTACTTGTTTTTTAATTAGAGTACATTAGCAAGCTATACACTAGATGTATTTTAAGATAATCCTAGTTATAACTTACTAATGTACTTCAACTAAAAAAATAAGTGGGTGTAATATGTTAACAAGTTATAACTAAAATCATCTTAAAATACACCAATGTTATAACTTGCTAACATACATTAACTAAAAAATAAGTGGATGTAAGTTAATAAATCCCATGTATATTATTATTATTATTATATTATTATTATTATTATTATTATTATTATAAATTTATAATATCTGTACTAATAGTTTATAATTTCCATTAGACAAAATCCATACTAAGAAAAACAATTGTTACTAAACAACAAATTTTTATAATGACGTATTGTTTTTTTGTCCATCTCTACTTGCAGAGTATAATGATGTAAGCAATGTTAAAAAGACATATATATATATATATATATATAGATAGATAGATAGATAGATAGATAGAGAGAGGCTTATGTTTATTTCTTTTTTATGTTTTTTCCACATATCCTTGAAAAAGAATCGAGGTTGTCTTTTGATAATTCTTTAAGTTATCTAATTTTTCTTATTATATTTAAGGAATTTTGAGCTACTTATTATAAACTTTAACTCATTTATCTTTAAATAAATGAATTTTAGAATATTAAAATAGAAGATTTTTTTATTTTTATTTTTGATATTTTATTAGGATTTTATTTTCTTAATTTTTTGTATTTTTATTTTAGGTAATAAAAGAAAGAGGATTAGAGCTCTAATGAATCAAGAAAAAGATCAAAAGAGCAAACCAAAAGAGAATCTTTAATTTAAAAGTCTTGGAGTTGTCTCTTTAGTAGGAGTTATCTACCTCACATATAAAAAAGAAGAAAAAGAATATTCACTAGATTCTCTCTACCGTTAGGGATTTAAAATCTTAATTATAACACCCCTGCTTTTGTCTATTGAACTGTTTTTCTAATTATTCTATATTTACTTCCAGAGAACCGGATGAACTCTCAAAAATTTGATCCCCACGGTTATGTTCGTATTAGTGAGTAGTAGTTAGTTTAGACTTTTAATAATTTTGGGAAAACGGAGTCCGAAAAATAGTAAAATGACTATTTTGCCCCTAGAAGGACTGAATAATTGAGAAAATATATAAAAATAGTTAGAAGTGTCTAAAATTTATTTTTTAGTCTTTTATGTGCTTAGAATAATTAATAATAATTTTAAAAAAATTGAGAATTTATTAAAACAGTTTTCGTAAAATCACCAAAATATCCTTAGTTGACTATGGAAAAATATCCTTAGTTGACTATGGAACAACCAGAGACTTTTTAACTTCAAAGTATTTTGAAAATTTTATACTAGGTATATTTTAATTATAAAAATTTTATTTTGAAAGAAAAATAGAAAAAAATGTAACACTCTTATTTCAATTTTTCAACTATTTGACTATCTAATTATGAAAAAACTGAGAAGGAATTTCAAAATTCTGATGCCCATCATTACGCTCGAAATTTCAAAAGCTATTTAATTGTGATTTTTAATAATTTTTTTGAGTTAGAACTCGGAGAAATTAGAAAATGATGATTTTGTCCTTATTTCTCAGCATTAAGGGTTGACATGAGAAAAGATTCAATTGATATTAAAATGTCAATTTTAGTTTAGAATCATGTCATATATATTAAAATGTAATTTTAAAATTTTTGAAATTCTTGTGTAAAATGACTAAACTGCTCTTAGGTGTTCAATAAGCCAACCAATATTAGTTTGACATCCAGAAATGACGAAAATGGTAATCCCAGCTTATTTATAGGGAGAATATTTAATTTAAAATTTTCATAAAAATTTTGGTATTTATTGAATTAAAATAGAATTAATATAAATTTTCTAAAAATACAACATAAATATATAAAATTTGAAATAAATTAATAAAAATTAAAATTAATTATTAGAAATTTATTTTTGATGAAAAATGATGTATTTGTCTAGTTTTTCATTTAATTGCATTTTTTTTATATTAAAAGTCAATTTTTTCAAGTTTAGGCGATTTTATCAATACCGATTAATTTACCTACAGATAAAATTGACATCTAGAAGCTGGACAACTAAGGGAGCATGTGCCCAACCTAGAAATAGCTGATTCATCACTCTAATTTTGATATGTGTCCCTAAATTAATTAAAAAGAAAATAAAAAATTAGGTTTTATGCAATAATGAATGATCTCACTTTTTGGACACTTAACCCACCTCCTTCTTCTATAAATAGGTCTCAAAATTTTCAAAATTTCACTCACCTCTTCCTCTCTCAAGCTAGCCAAAATATTATAGAGCTTCTCTCTCTAGAAAAAATTTTCTTTTACTTTGTTGTTGTGTTAAAATTTTACTAGTTTTCCAACAATTAGTAAAGTTGTTAAGACAAAGGACGAAACCCTCATTTATTTTGATAATAACAAATAGTCCAAAACAGTTTTTCAAGCAATCTTCTGGTCACTCGAGAATTGCATGTTCGCTATCGTTTGATCACCTGTTTATGTACCGTCTTTAACTTTCTTTAAAAGTTTCAGTAACTAACTATTTTTAGACGATGTTCTAATAATCTGCACACTGGTTAGTTGTAAAAGCGTAAACAACCTCGAATAAATGAAGTCTATGTACCTACTCTCAAGGAAAGTTCTCTTTGCGCATAAAAAAAGGAATAAGTGTGCGGATGTCAGAACAGAAAAACAGATACATCCACTGCTACAAGATTGAGTATGAGAAAGGATAAGATAAGTAGACTGCTTTATCTTATGAAGGTGATAAGTTGGTGAAAGGCATTAAATGCTGCATTTAATGCTTCAACGACTCTTTTCAACAAACGAAGGTTGTCTTTGACAAGCACTCACAACGAACACTTTTCTGGAGAAGCCTATAAATAGAAGAAGAGACCTGAGTCTTAAAAGTTAGTTAGCTGGATGATTGAAAATCTCTAACTGTTGAAAAGCTCTCATCTTGTTATATTCATATATGTTGCTTGTAAAAAGTTTTATTTGTACTTCATTGTATATTCGTCCGATAGGACATTAAACTAAGTGAGATAACTCCCGTTCAACCTTTTTCTCTAAGAAATCGGTAGAAGCCTGAAGAGGCTTTGATTCAAAGAATACTTGGGTTTTTACTTGGAGAGGCAAGTTAAAGATTACTTGGGTTGAGCCTGAAGAGGCTTGGTTAAAAGAATACTTGTAACTTGTTTATATTAGTGGGACTTGGTTGTTGCCAAGAACTGGATGTAGTCTATGGGGTGAGACGAACCAGTATAATTCCTTTGTGCTTCTCTGATTTTCTTTTAGCATTCTTCTTTCTCTTAGTAACATTTTAAAAAATCTTTTGATTAATCCTTCAAACGATACATCTTTAAAAAGGTTTTGCGAAAATTTGCTATAACACAATTCAACTCCCTTCTTGTGTTATCTTTGTGTTTTACAGTTTGGTATCAGAGCTCAGCCTCTAAGGGTTGAGCACCTTAAAAAGTGATAGAGGAAAAGATCCGCATGGCAAACCTTGAAGGACAGTTCATTCCTGAAGGAGCCTCATTGTTAAGGCATCCAGCGTTCAATGGAGAAGATTATGCATACTGGAGAGACAGAATGGAAATGTACATCAAGTCCACTCACTACAGCATTTGGAGAATTATAACTCATGGAGATCTTATTGTAGCAAAGCTAGAAAATGAATACAATCAAGATGACTTCAAGATGTTACAACAGAAAGCAAATGCTAGGTATACTATAATCTGTGCCTTATCTAAAATTGAATATAACAAATTTTGTAAGTGTAGAACTGCAAAGGAGATGTGGGATGTTATACGCATAACACATGAAGGCACAGAAGATGTTCATTGTAACACCCTCACTTTTATTTAATTAATTGTTTTAATTATTTATTTATTCTATATATTTAATTTTGAAAAATCGGGAAGGAATCAAAAAATTCTGATCCCCACGGTTAAACTCAGAATATTGAAAACTATCTAATCGTGATTTTCAATAATTTTTCCAAGTTAAAGCCCGGAGAAATTAGAAAATGACGATTTTGTCCTTATTTGTCAATATTAAGGGCTGACATGAGAAAAAGATTCAATTGATATTAAAATGTCAAATTGATTTTAAAATCATGTCATATATATTAAAATATAATTTTGGGAAATTTCTGGAAATTTTCTGAAATTCTTGTATAAAATGACCAAAATACCCCTAGTTGTCAAATAACCAACTCAGTATTGGTTTGACATCCAAAAATGATGGAAATGGTATTTTTAGTACATTTCTAGGTAAAATATGTAATTTTAGAATTTTCATAAAAATTTGAGCATTTATTGAATTAAAATGAATTTAATATGAATTTTCTAAGCTTAAAATATATAATATATATATTTATAATTCGAAAAAAATTAAAATTTATTTTTAGAAATTGTTTTTGATGAAAAATATTACAATTTTTCAGATTTATATTTAAATTAATTATTTTGATATTAAAAGTTCTTTTTTTCAAGTTTAGGCGATTTTATCGGTACCGGTTAATTAATTAACAGTCAAAATTTATATTGCAAATATTTGGGACAGCTGCTATCCCACGTACCAGCTCTAGCAAGGGGTGATTCATCCCCTATATGAATATGTGTCCCTAATAAAAAAAATAAAAATTGAATTTTTGACATCATGGATGACATAACTCCATGGACACCTAAGGCCATTTTTTTTCTATAAATAGCCATGAAACTTGAACCAAGCTCTTTACTCCTTTTCTCTTCCGTAAGACACCATAGAAAATCTCTCTCTTTTTAGAAAATTTTCTTTTACTTTGTTTTTATGCTAAAATTCTACTAGTTTTCCAATAACTAGTAAAAATCCTCTTCCTAGGAGCTCTGTACCAACAACTTCACCAACTCTTTGAGGTAATGGGGGGAGTGGGGTTGGTTCTAAATTTCAATTACTTTGCATGTTGGTAGGAAGGGTTTTTCCCCTAAACCCGTTTAGGCTTTAGTTTTATTAGTAATATTATTGTTATATTGTTTAATGTTAAACTTTAATTTTTGCTAAGCTATTATTTTGCTCAAATTTAAATTATTAAATTATACCAGGCTGTTACTCTGTTCAATTTTAGAAAATTAAAATGCACTTGCCAAGCTGTTACTCTGCTCATTTTTAGAAAATTAAAATGCATTTGCTAAAATGTTACTCTGCTCAATTTTAGATAATTAAAATACTCTTATTAAGTAGTTATGCTGCTCAAATTTAGACAACTATAGTATAATTATTAAGTTGTTATACTGCTCGAATTCAAACAATTATAGTAGAATTACTAAGCTGTTATACTGCCCAAATTTAGAAAAAATTATTTTTAGCTATTATGATAAATAATTAAATTATTAAATTATCAAATTTTAGTAATACTCAATTAGTTTAGCAAAAATAGTAGAAGAAATAAACCATAAATCTCATAATATGAAACTAAAGATAGAAATTATTTTATGAGCTATTTATGAATTTATTTTTAGAAAACTACTATAGAAATTTTAGTTTAAGTTCTTATCGTTTAGGTAAGGTCTAGACACACTAATAGACCATCTGTAAAAATTTCATAAATTTTAAAGCTTATTTAGTACTTCTAATTGTGCTCTATAAGTGCCTGTGGACACATTTTTCTTAGAAATACTAAATTTCAAAAATTTTTGAAAAAATTCTAAAAATTCATGATAAAATTCTAATTATTTTTCTAAGTTTAAAAATTATTTTTATGGAATTTTTTGACCATTCTATGATTTATTTCTTAATTATCAGTCTTTATTTTAATTTGTATATCTTTATTTTTATTGAATTATTGCTTATGTGCTTTAATTTGAATTATGAATTATGTGAATGATATGTATGGATCAAATCTCTGTAATATAAGACAGAGATATTAGTAGAAATTATATTGGTGCTCAAATACTTGAGACCAGAATGAACCTTTAGAAATTAATATATTAGTGAGTAATGTAAAGCAAGGGACGTGCAGTGGCATGACACCCTGTTAGGGAAGCTACAGTTTGGTACGCTGAGGAATGAAAGGCAGGGACCCATTTGGGGAGGTCTCGGGGGTAGGCATCGAGTGGTGAAAGTTTTAATAGCCAGGGTAGCGCCCGTGAGCTGGGATATTTACCTGACCAAGCTCGATAACCCCGACAACTGCTCAGCATTCTGGGATTGGTTCGAGAGTATACCTCTATAAATGGACGTCCTGACTGATATTTGTTCCTCATTGATGATGAGGATTGTACCATGTGATGATGTTGATGAGGTATATGTACTCCCATTCACTTCCCAGGTTCTGTTAAGAACTATTGCTCACTGATGGGAAGTATGGATCCATACCAAGTCAAGCGTAGTGTAGTATAACTTAGAATAAACCCTAGGTTCCCTTCATTAATTGTATTTAAATTCCTACCATACATGTGAAAGTGATTTAGAACAAATCACCTCACTCCATTATTTTTGTTATGCATGTTGAAACGTGATTATTGAAGATGATAATAATGCCTGATGATGCTGAGGAAGAGCTAGAGGATACTTCTCCAGATTTGAAGACCTAGTTTATAATATTTTCTTAAGGGATAGGATAGATAAATACTGCTCTGTATAGGATCTTTTTTTTTATGTATATATTGGGTTAGGTAGTATATGTCTTTTGATGTACTTTTGTTTTCTCTTTGACTATTATGTATTACTCAAACCATGATGTACAGTTGGATATATATATACAGAAGCAGTTTTTATCATTTCACTTCTATTTCTAAATTATGTTTTGCTAGTATTGAAAAGAAAAAATTTACTCACATTTTCATCAACTTAAAGTAATAATTAAATTAATATGAATTATATTTAAAATTAAAGGAGTGTTACATTCATCTCAGAAGAGCAGCAACTCTTCAAAGACACTATGAGATGTTCACCATGAAGGAGACATAAACCATTGATGAAATGTTTGGAAGATTTCAAACAATTCTAAATGGACTCTAGAGTCTTGGTGTTGAGTTTTCCAAAGCTCAAAACAATCTAAAGATCTTGGACAGTTTTCCAAAGGTTTGGGAACCCAAGGCTATAGCCATGGCCAAAGCTTAGGACATGAAGACTCTAACTCTTGATGAGTTGTTGGGAGCTCTAAGAGTTCACGAAGTTCATCTCTTTAAAAGAGATAAAATAAAAATAATGACTTTATTGCTTTAAAGAGTGGAGAATCGAGTCAAAGAGCAGACGAAAAGAATGAGACGAAAACCAGGAACAAAGCCGTGAAGGTTCAGTCTGATGAATCTGACAGCTTAGACGAAAGCTCCAGCTGTTCTACAGACGATGAGATCTCTCTCATAACCAAAAAATTCAAGAACATGCTCAGAAAGAAAGGAAGATTTAAGCAATCCTCTAGAAAGAAGGACACTAGATGCAAGAAGCCTCCTCAAGAAGAAAACAACAAAATTATCTATTGTGAGTGCAAAAAGCTTGGACATATAAAGGCTGAATGCCCCAAATTGAAAAGTGGATGGAATTCCAAGAAGAAGAATCTTCTAACCACTTGGGAAGATCTGGACAGCAGTAGTAACAGTTCAGACAATGAAAAAGCTAATATCTGCCTCTTGACAGATACTAAAGAAGTAACATTTGAGGTAAAATCTATCTCTAAAAATAATTTGCATGAATCTGATAGTTTTGAATTTGAGTTTGATGATGAAGAAGATATGTCATATGACACTCTTTTTGCCAATTCTCACATGATTGCTCTTGAGTATAAGAAATACAAAGAAAAGTATCAAGAAGCTATTTTAGAAAATGAAATACTTAAGAAAGATCTAAAGAGAATGCATAAGAGTCAAGCCTCAGATCCTAAAAAGACAATACTTCTCTCTGAAGTTGACAGACTAAAGAAAGAAGTCATTAGTCTGAAACACGATCTGGCTAAATTTGTGGACGAGTCTTCAAAACTACATTTGATCTTGAAACATAGAAGACCTCCATTTGACAAATCTGGCATAGACTTTGTAGAAGACAAGGACTCTAAACCATTGTTTTCTAAATCTTATTCAACATTATGTAACTTTTGTGGGAAATTTGGGCACCCATCTCAAAGGTGTCAACTCAAAAGGAAATAAAGGTCAAATAAGACCTTTGGGACTAACACAAAAGGACTCAAAAGTATTTGGGTACCAAAATCTCAAATAATTCCTGTTACAGATATCCTTAATAGGAAAAAGGAAGGATTCATTCTGATACCTGTATAGTGGATGCTCACGTCACATGACGGGAGAAAGATCTATGTTTCTAGACCTTCAAACACATGAAGGAACTGCTTCATTTGGAGGAAATGGAAAAGGAAAAATCATTGGTATAGGTAAAGTTGACCATCAATGGGCAAATATCTTCACAAAGGCTTTACCAAAAGTACGCTTTAATTTTATATTAGAAAAATTGCACATGAAGGTCTTGCATGATTAGAATGTCTTGCGTATATCACCTTATGACCTATCGTCTTATCTTCGTTTTACTAACACGTATGCTTCAGTATGTGAAAAGGTGATTATTATCTGACTTTACCGTCTGTTGTATTAATATTAATTCTCATTGATAACCCCCCAAGAAATGTATGCCGCTTTTCCCTGCCACATCATCTCATTAAATGCACATTCCTTTTATACTATCAAACCCTTCAAATATTCGAAAATAATTGCCTATTCTTTTCAGACTGTCATAAACCCTCTGTACTATCGATCTCTCACTCTCAAACCTTCTAACCTCTCAAAGACTTGCACTCATGGCCGCACTAAGATAGCTTGCTCCCATGGAAAGATTTCCTGAAAGCGACTTCATGGTTGGAAAATGGGTTGATCTTAAGAAACTCGAAGAAGAAGGGTTTCCTTTGCGTATGTATATCGAGAATATTGGATGGGAATCGTTCGTTCAGAAGCGAACCCACTGGTACCATGCCCCTTATGCCTACTTTTGGGCATCTGCATCTAAAGCTGATGGGACTATCATTGGAACAATGGACAACCAGGCGATTATCGTTTCCACTGATTCGATTGTAGTAGCGTCAAGCTACAAGGAAGAAGGCGATGTGTTCACCGAAGACTAGGAAAGGGCCATCACCCCAGAAATTGTCGATCTGGCTCTGTATGGTCGTCACAGACCCCAATCGGACAACAAAGACATGTTGAAGAAATTTCTGTATTCATCAAACATGACAAGGGACTACAGACTCATTCACAACATCCTTCTGCACATTATTCTGCCTCGCAAGGGCTCCAAGGATAATGTAACTTCCAAACATAGATTCTGCTTGTACAAGATGCTCACTAGACAGAAGGTGAATCTTCCTGCTCTCATTCTGGACAACTAGAGGTCATGCCTCACCAAATCCAAGGAAAGCTTTAAAAGCAAACAAAGGTACTCGATTCCTTATGCCATGTTATTTGTTGAAATTATTAAATTGGCTGGCGTAAATGAATCTAGTTGGGAGAAAAAGAACAAGGTTCGGAGATCGACGTATCCGTTATAAGAAAGATGAGGATAGCCCATCTTTTCCCTGGATATGTTGCCATGCGCCCTGAGTTGGCAGTGATCAAGGAAGAACCTGCTGATGAGGTAGTCGGATTTGCTTTCCAGGTAGGATCTTCTGCTAATCTTTCCATTGGCCCGGCTTCTATTCAACCTCTTCCACCATAGACGAAACCCAGACCAACACAACCACAACCCAAATAGACCAAACCTCACAAACTGAAACTTCCCATCAAAAGACCATCCGAGCAAGACCCACAACAGCCAACACATGACTGGCCCTCTTCCCCACTCAAAAAACATAAACCCCTCACCATTCGTCTAAGATCTAAACAAACCCAACAGCTCGACTCAGTCGATGACCACTCCATCAAATATCTGCTTACAACCACACACACAGTCATCCCAGAACCATCATCAGGACAATTGTTTTTTTAATATATAAAGATGTTTTGTAAAAACTAGAGATGTTTATCATCATAAAAAATGGGGAGATTGTTAAGACAAAGGACGAAACCTTTATTTATTTTGATAATAACAAATAGTCCAAAATAGTTTTTCAAGTAATCGTCTGGTCACTCGAGAATTGCATGTTTGCTATTGTCTGATTACCTGTTTATGCACCTTCTTTAACTTTCTTTAAAAGTTTCAGTAACTAACTGTTTTCAAACGATGTTCTAATAATCAGCACACTAGTTAGTTGTAAAAGTGTAAACAACCTCGAAATCAATGAATCCATGTACCCATTCTCGAGGAAAGTTCTCTTTACACGTAAAAGAAGGAATAAGTGCGCGGATGTCAGAACGGAAAAGCAGATACGTCCACTGCTATAAGATTGAGTACGAGAAAGGATAAGATAAGCAGACTGCTTTATCTTATCATGGTGACAAGTTGGTGAAAGGCATTAAATGCTGCATTTAATGCTTCAACGACTCTTTTCAACAGACGAAGGTTGTCTCCGGCAAGCACTCACAACGAACACTTTTTTGGAGAAGCTTATAAATAGAAGAAGAGACCTGAGTCTCAAAAGTTAGTTAGCTTGCTGATTGAAAATCTCTAACTGTTGAAAAGCTCTCATCTTGTTATATTCATATACGCTGCTTGTAAAAGTTTTATTTGTACATCATTGTATATTCGTCCGATAGGACATTAAACTAAGTGAGATAACTCACGTTCAACATTTTTCTCTAAGAAATCGATAGAAGCCTGAAGAGGCTTTGATTCAAAGAATACTTGGGTTTTTTCTTAGAGAGGCAAGTTAAAGACTACTTAGGTTGAGCCTGAAGAGGCTTGGTTAAAAGAATACTTGTTATTTGTTTAAGTTAGTGGAACTTGATTGCTGCCTAGAACTGGATGTAGTCTTTGGGGTGAGACGAATTAATATAATTCCTTTGTGCTTCTCTGATTTTCTTTCAGCAATCGTCTTTCTCTCAATAACATTTTAAAAAATCTTTTGATTAATCCTTCAGACGATACGTTTTTAAAAGGTTTTGCAAAAATTTTCTATAACATAATTCAACCCCCCTTCTTGTGTTATCTTTGTGTTTTACAAAAGTTCTCTTCCTAGAAGCATTGCACCATCAATTCCATCCTCTTCATCAATCACCTTAGAGGTAATAGAGGAAGTGGGGTTGGTTCTAAACTATTGTCACTTTACATGATGGTAGGAAGGGTTTTCCCCTAAACCCGTTTAGGCATAATTTTAATTACTATTACCATTATATTATTATGTTTGATGCTAAACTTTAATTTTTATTAAGTTGTTACTCTGCTCAAATTTAAATTATTAAATTATACTTGTTATGCTGTTACTCTGCTCAAATTTAGAAAATTAAAATGTATTTATTTAGTTGTTATTTTGCCAAAATTTTAGTAACTAAATTATAATTACTATGTCGTTATTATGCTAAAATTTTATGTGATTATGGTATTGTACAAATTTTGCAATATAAGGTAGAAGTATTGATTGTACTGGTACTCAAATTAAATGAGACCAGGGAAACCTCTGTTTGAGAAGTTAGGAAGTGATCAATTAGTGAGTAATGTAAAACAAGTGACATGCAGTGGCATGGCACCCTGCTAGGAAAGCTACAGTTTGGTACATTGCGAGATGAAAGACAGGGACCGATCGTTAGGTCTAGAGGGTATGGTATCGAGTGGTGAGCGTCCTAATGGCCAAGGTAGCGCTCTTAAGCCGGAACAATCACTTAACCAACTTGATAACCCTGACAACTGTTCAGCATCACCAGGATTGATGAGAGTATACATGTGACGCCCAATCACATTGACACTTATTCCTACAATTTATTAGATTTATTTTAGTTAAATTGTGAGAGTTTTTTTTTTATTATGAAAACAAATATTTTTCGAAGTAATTCTGGAATTATAAAACAACATATGTTCAAGGGAGATGTAAACATCATACATTCCAATGATAAACACACATAATTGTTATCAATATGATTACTTTAAACCTCGTTATAGAATAAATACATGACCAAAGAAATAAATAATTACTCTTCAAAAAGGATCTAAGCCAGAGCAGTGACTATACACAATCCCACCCTTATCATAGAACAGAACATAAAGTGTATACTACAGTTATGATAATTCTTCTATGGCATCACCTTCCTTTGAATTCTTCCCGGTCTCAGCACCCTCGACATTAGCATCCTCCATCTTCATAATATGTTATGAACACATATACAAAGCAAAGAAACAGAAAGAAAGAAACAAAGCAAAGGAGTGAGGATATATATAACCTCAAATCATTTTCACAAAAGGTTTGTAGGACCAACCTACAACCTATAAAGCAAACAAGTTGTTGGCAAACAAATGCAATGGGGAACCTAGGATCTGACCTAAGTTATCATGAAACAACCCAAACTATCATAACTTGTATGGATCCATATCCCCACTGATGATTATCATCAATCATCATTCATCTTGGGAAGTGACTGGGAGCTCGTATCCCCCTCATCATGGTACCAACATCATCATCATCATCATTTTTCTCGAGAAACGAGCACGCAGCTCCTTAGGGGGTATACATTACACCAATCCTGATGATGCTGAGCAGGTGTCAGGGTTATCAAGTCGATTATGTGATTGTTGCGACATCCAGGGCGCTACCTTGACCATAGGATTTTCACAACTCGATACCAGTACCCTCTAGACCTTATCAGTCCCTACCTTTATCTCACAGTGTACCAAACTGTAACTTCCATTTCACAGGCACACATGCTCTCACAACATGGTCATCAATGAATGTTAGACTCAACAATATTTTATACAATATCATTTCGTAATATCTGGCAAAAACTCAATATTTTACACAATATCTCTCCGGTAATATTCGATAGAGTTTTCTCTACAATTTATTACTCAACTACCAATACCTTTTTGAATAGGTATTGTCACAAGCCTCAAGAGCACAAATATCTCAACTCATCAATTACAAACCTATGATATAATTATTTTATTCTTAAATAATTTAATATAAATCTTTTAACCTTTCAATAAAATTTATAAGTTAAAATACACAACTCATTTTATTTCTTTTTAATTTTACATTTTTAAATTCAAGTAACTAAATTAAATTAACATTATTTAAAAATCTAATTATTTATAAAATATGCAATTTTGGCTATAAATTGTCAAGAATTATTATAATTCTTCTCATAATAATATTTATAATAAATTCTATTAATTTTCTTAAATACTAACAAAATTTATATAAAACTTAAATCTTTCTTTACTCAATACCGTTTTGTAAAAAAAATTTAACATATTTTTATAACATAACCATATTCAGAATAATATATAATATTATTATTATTATTATTATTATTATTTTTTACATACATTCATTTATAAAACGTAATATAAGATTACGTTTACTAAATATACTTAAATAAATAGTACTATGTTTACAAATTTGTAAAAACCTTATATAAATCAGAGAAATATATTTATATATTTTATTACTTTCTCTAAAATAAATTATGTTTGCGGATTTTGAACGTATATAAAAGATTGATTTTATAATTAGAATCAGCGAGTATATATACACATACTTATAAAATAATATTTTTATTTTCTATTTCTTTTAAAATCATTTATATATATACCTTATTTATTCTAATAGTAATACATATAAAATTTTATATTTTAATATCATAAACAGTATAACATAATACTGTTTTTAATTATATTACTGTTAGTATAACATAATAATAACAGTAATAATAATAAAAACCGAAAATATAAAATGAATTATGAATTTAAATAAATTATTTTCCAAACAAAACAGTAGCTATAATATTCATTCAGATCAAACCAGCAGCTATATAAACAGTAGATAATAATAATAAATATAATAACAGAACTAAATAAATCACAAAATAATCTCAACACAATAAACCATCACAAGATCAGTACATAAAATATGCAGCCATAGAAATTATCATAAACAACATATACAAATAAGGAGAAATAGAAACTATATGAGATTTGGGGGCCAAATCTCTCCCACAATCTTTTGTGTAAATGAATAAAAAGAGGTAATTCCCACTCCCCCCTTACCTTAATAGAAGCTTTGATGGAAGAGAGGAGGAAGTTGGAGAGGACAACTTGATCCACAACACCAAGATAAACCACCTTTGGATTTTGTATAGTTACTAAGTGAGTGTTTCGTGTGTTTAAGTGAGAAAAAAAAATGAAAATGAGAGAGGGAGAGAGGAACTGCAGCTCTGCAGTGGAGAGAATTGGAGGATAAGTGTGGTTAAAAAAGATAAGAAAGGATTTTTATAAACATGTGTAAAAATAATTTTTGTTAAAAGAAAATTTTTGTTATTATCTAATAGAAATTTCTAGGCTGCCAACAGTACAAAACTGACGTGAACCGTAAGCAGGTTTTATTTCAAGATTTTATTTTATTTTTTTAAATAAATATTAGGTGTAAAATAGGTAAATTAATATTTAATTATGTTAGTTTAATTTGGGCTTGGTAAAAAAAAAAAAGTTTTGGGCTTTCTGTATGGCTGCAACGTACAGCCCAGTAAAAGTAACAGATTTGTATAATATATATATAAATATATATTTTATTTTATTTTATTTTTATAATTTTTATTTATTTATTATATAGTTATGTATAATTATTTTATGTAAAGAAATGCTAAATAATTGCTTAATAAATCATTTTTATATCAAATAATTTTCAGAAAATTTCTAAATTATACTTTATTATTTTAAGCATATTTCTAAATTAAAAATTAATTTTAAATCCTTCTATTTTTTTTATTAATTTTCTACCTTGTTAGCGTTTTACTAGTTTTTAGGAACATAACAAGCATTTTATAACTTTCTGGGCTCCGATCTGAAAAATCTACACTAAAGTATATTCATTATTCTAAATGCAACTATATACTCAAAATTTTTGAATTCCTACCCAAATGGTTAAAATAATTATTGAATAAATAGAAAAAGATAAGCAGAAATGAGGGTGTTACAACACATCCATAAATGGGCATCCTAAATTGTTATTTTGTTCCTCAATGATGACGAGGACTGTACCATGTTATGATGTTGAGAGAAGTATACGTACTTCCAGTCACTTTCTAGGTTCTGTTAAGAACTATTACCCACTAATGGAAAGTATGGATTCATATCGAGTCAAGGATAGTATAACATACGATAAATTTTAGATTCTCTTTTTATTGTCAACTATGTTTTATCTGTATTTTATGGTAGAATTCCTACCATACATGTAGAAGAGATTTTAGGACAAATCACCTCACTCCATTACTTTTTCTTTTATGCATGATTGATCGCGGTTAATGAAGACTCGACTGTTGATGAGGACCTACAGGGCTAGTCTGATAGTTTGTTATTTTATAAGATAGGTTAGACGGACACTGCTCTAACTAGGATCTTTTTGATGTGCTGAAAATAAGTAGTAATTATTTTGATGTATATTTTGATCTCTCTGCATTTCATTAATTTTTCTGATTTGAAATCATGATGTACAATTCTACGATGAATACATACAGCTTTTATTTTTTTTTACTATAATTTTCAAATTCTGTTAAATATACAAATTTTTTATTATTAAAAGTGGAGAAAAATTTTACTCGCATTATTAAATAAGTAAATAAGTATGGGTTATGTTCAATGTGAATGGGTGTTACATTAATGCTTGTTCCCTTTTAACTTTACCTAAAGAATTAGGGTTTTTAATTAGGCATATATAATTGTTTAATTGCCTAAGGAATTAGGCCTTAAATAAATTAAAAAATCTGCTTGATGAAATAAGGAATTAAATTGAATTAAAACCCATTTAGGAATCTTAGGTGAAATAATAAAATAAAATCTAATCCCAACACTTTCTCATTTGATTCAAATCAACGTTATTGTGTTCTTGAATTCTTGCTTTTTTATTTGCTAAAAAGAAATTTTCAAAAATAAATCTTTATTGCTTTCTTTTAATTTAATTATTATTTTCTTTAGCCAAATCAAATATAAATCATCATTTGTGATTGTTATTAGAATGGTCTTTGTAAATTGCGAATTAGCCTTTGATATCTGAGAACGATATTTAGTTCTTACTATTTTTAAAAAAATTATTACTTGCAATGACTCGATACACTTGTCAAGGTCCCATCTAGTTTTTGGCACTATTGTTAGGGATCGTTTTTACTAATTATAGTGAATCAAAGGCAGCTTTTAATTAGAACCATTTTGTTTATATTATGATTTTTTTTCTTTTTTAGAATATTAGGATTTTCATTTTATTTCTATTTTTACTTCATTACATTCTCTCTCTCTCTCTCTTCTAGAACAATCTTCTCTATCTTTGTAGTTTGATCTTTTTTGCTTGTTTCTTTTCAGGGATGGATGATAATAAACAAAAGAAAAGGTTGAGAGACTACTCTATGCCTAAAGTTAATGGGTACTTAGGAAGAATTGTGGCACCCCATAGTGAAAATCACAACTTCACTATTCCACAAGACTAATACAAGTGATCTAAGCCAATACCTTTGTAGGGTTGCCCATTGAGGATCCAAACATACACTTGGAGACCTTTGTACAACTTTGTGAGATTATGCGTATCCAAGTAGTTAGTCCTTAAGCTATTAGACTGAGGCTTTTTCTTATCTCTTTGGGGCAAAAATCTAAGCAATATGACTGAAATCTTTACCACAAAAAAGCAACAAAACCTAGGCAAAGCTAATTGTAAAGTTTGTGGACAAGTACTTCTTGTCCAAAAAATTTGCCAATATGATAAGCGAGAACATAAACTTCCATCAATTAGATAGCAAGTAACTCTACAATAGTTGGGAGAGATTTAAGGAGCTCCTTAGGAAGTGCCCCGACAATGTTATACCAGAATGGATTCTATCTAAATCCTTTTATGGGGGCCTACTTCCTAATATGAAGATGTTAGTTTATGCTTCTTGCAGGTGATCTTTTAACTCAATGCAGCCAGATGAAGGTCTTGCAATAATTGAGGTAATGGTAGAAAACAATAGTGGTGCACAATTTCACAGGTAGTAGAGAAGAAAAGTTATGGAAATAGGGACAATAGATGCCTTTATAGCTAAAAATAAGCTTATAAGTCAATAAATAATAATCTTAAGCTAACAATTGGATACTTTGAGAGTGAATATAGTGGAGACCACACGCCCAATATACGATTCTTGTGAAGGACCACATGCTAATATTAACTGTGATTTTTCTTTTGGCATGTAGGGTAATCAAGAGCAAGTGAATTATGCCAATAATGGTCCAAGGCAATAGAACAACCCCTACTCTAGTACATACAACCCAGGATCGAGGAATCGTCCAAACTTCTCCTATAGGGATAAAAAAAATCAAGCTCCTCAAAGACATAAAGGGGGATATCAAGGGAACGCATAGTTTCAATCATCTACTGAGGAAAAGTCTACATGAGAAGCAACATTAGAGAAGTTGAATTTGAAGACCACCATTTTTATCAAGACCATAGATTTCATGGAAGAGACTAGAGTAAATATTAGAAATCAAGATGCCTCCATTAGAAATCTATAAACTCAAGTGGGACAACTTGCTAATAAAATATTAGAGATACCTCCCAAAGGCAATGAGTATTGAAATGTTGTAGTAATTAGAAAGATGGAGTAATTAAGAGATAGCCTAAAGAAAAAGAGAATGAGGTGGAGTCAAAAGTTGAGGAGTTTCTTGTTGCTCTAAGGAAGGAAAAGGTACCCCCCGTTAGGAGACTCAATGGTGTGTTAAATGCATATATATATATATTTTAATTATTAGTCCCTTTTACAACAAGTGCTCTAGTCGAACAAGTAGTAAAAATCCTGGTGAGTAGGATATCGTTCTTCTCAGGGATTGGAGTAATATGCTCAATTCAATCAATCAACTATCGTAGAGGCGGATAATATAGTGTTGTCACAGACAAAAAATGCCAAAGAACAAATTGCATAAAATTGAATCTACTGTTTGTTTATAATTTTTCAAAAAGGATTTTATATGGATGGTAAGAGTAATTAGGAATTTGAGTCATTTTGTGTTTATCCTCTGTATTTTCCCCAAATTCAACACGATTCAAATAAGGTGTAGACGTTTGGACTTCACAAATGTAGATCAAACTTAATTCCTTGGCATAAAATCACTATGATTCAACCTCAATGCCTTATGTCCATAGAACCATTAGAAATCAAATCAAGCATTAAGTTCAAAATTCATGAGAACACCTCTTTCAAAGGGTTATTTCTAGACTCAACTTAAGATATGGTAATCAAAACTAATTCAGAATACATGTAAATTATTCCTCATATTACACATATTCAAGATTAATATCAACAACATGAAAAACAAAGTTGATTACTCATAAACACAAGAAATTGAATTAAATCAAGAGTCAATACAAATGAATCCCATAAATTTTGTCTAATCTCAACTACAATGAGGGTTTAGCAAAACATGGTAAAGGATAAAGTGAAAGAAAGACAAAAATGACTATGGATGAGAAAACCTAAAGAATAGGGTGAGTGATGGTGAGGATCAATCTTCTAATGTTCTCTCCTCCTAAATGGCCGTTGCAAATGGTTTATATAGCAGCTAGAATAGGCACAACATGTCAGCTAAAACTGTTTTGCGCTGTTAGTAAATTATTGCTAGCATTCTATGTTGGCCAGGCTTCTGGGACATTAAGTATAAGAAATATCTGATAGGCTCCATGTAATTACACGCTACACAGCATGTCAGACACTGATCTACCCGCATGGAATTGATGCTCCAACGCCCCGTTTAGTGTCTCCAAGCATGACTAGCATCTCAGACACTGATTTACTTGAGATGTCCAATGCTTCTAGTGACTGGCTCAGTGTTTTGAGCTTTATCCCAGCATCCATTACTGGGCTTCTAGTGGAGAGCTTGCTGCTTGTCCAAAATAGCATGGGATGCCATTCAACATTTTATATGCTGCATTTCTAGATGCTTGAGTTTTGCTTTATTTACCTAAAAAATGTGGAAAAGATTTCTTATGAGTTTATTTATTCATAAACAATTGAAAGTAAAATATTTTTATCTTTTTCTTAGTATTTTCTTCTTTTATATGTCTTTTTCTTTTCTCTTTGCAATGGAATCATGCAATAAAATCATTAAATAAAGATTCATCACAAACCCAAACATAGAAATTTTCTTATCCTTAAGCAAATCGTCAATCACAGATGGATTGCAAAATAATGAGTACAAGTGCCTGATTCAATTGATTCATTTGCTTTTTCAAAATTTCTTTTCTTTTTCTTTTGGTTTTTCCATTAATCTATTCAATATGAAGAAGCAAGAATTTTCTAACTATACAAAACCACTAAGAATAAACAAAATCATCCATCAAGTACTAATTTTCAAGCTCTTTTTCTCTTATAATGTGTTTCACTCAAGTGTTTGAGCTCGGTGTTTTCACTCCAATCTCAAGAAATATCATTTTCTACCATATGTTTGCCAAATTTCTAGAGATTCTTAATCATAAAATTAGTTTTCTTCAAGAGGTCTTTTATTGGTTGTAATTAGGCTTTAGTGAGGGTGGATGAGAAAGACATTTAGGTTATTATGATTGACAATAAGAACCTTAAAACTTAGCCTAATGTCTTTTTCCATCAAAGATTTTTGCTTGACCCCAATATCTAACCTTCTTGCCTTGCCTTTACATGACAAGATTTTTATTTTTGTTTTCTTTTTCTTTTCTTGTTATATATATATATATATATATATGTATGTATGTATGTATGTATGTATATTATTCAACAACTTATTTTTAAAATTGCTTAAGCTTTTCAATTTAACTCATTGTACCCCTAACCCAAACTTAAAGCTTTTGCTTGTCCCCAAGCAAACTCAATGAACAACCCCAAACTTAAGCTTTTGGCTTAAGGTTCCACTTGACAATCAAAGGTATTCATCGTTTTCAAGTCTATAGGGTGTAGAATTGTGCTTAACCATAGAAAGATTAGGTCATGATCGGCTCAAAATTGGTTAGCAAGGGATATAATAAGACAAGGATAGATTTATTTAGCTCTAGCTATTCAAAAGAAATTGCACCTCTTTCGTTAGAAAGCTTCTTTAAAATGAGAGAATCAAAAGAATAAGGGCAAATTCTAAAGTAAAATGAAATTTTTGAGATTAACCACTCAGTCAAAAGAATATGTATTGTTTATGGGGAAATTCATTGCTTAACAAAATCAATTTATTTGTGCAAAGTTTTAATGTAAAGCTATACAATTCTCAACTTTGTTACTTATTTACAAAGATTCAATGGGATTAAAAATATATACTCAAGAAACAAATGAATCAATCAAATTATTCACATGTATCTTTTAGGGTTTTTCAATCATTTTTCTCTACATGGACCAAGAAAGTTTAGGCAATTATAGGGTTCAACTCAAAACACTCAATTCCATTACATCATACAAGCATATAATCAATTTAAATAGGGATTGGGTTTCTTGAGAATAGAGTTTAGAAAGCTTCCCTATCATTGAAGCTCTTGTCCATATCTCTATAAGGCTAGCCATGATATGGTGTTTGTCTTGCTGCCACTGCATCAACCAATGGTTAAAAATTGGGATATGATATAGGAAAATATATACGAAAATGAGAATAATTATACATATCTTTAACATAGGGAATTAGCTTAAATGACTTCTCATCCATCCTTATCTAAGTCCCATTACAACCCATGAATCATGATGTTTGTGCATTTGCATTGTATTGATAAATTTTGGAATCTTGTTAAACCTATGGTAGAGAAGGATAAGTGTTGATGTTGAGAGTAAACAATAACCCAAACAGATAAGAGTAAGCTAAGACTATATCTTGTGAAGAGTTGTAAAAGGACTTCAATTTACATTCAATAAATTAAGTTATACTCTAATGTTGCCATAAATTGTCATAAAGGGAATCATGATTCTTAGAAGACAAGGGACTTGATTGTGTGTGGTGCTTGATTTTTCTTATCATTGTTTTGGTTAAACTTGGGTGTAGGGGAATTATACAAGAAAGAGTAATTCAAGAGTTTACTCCACTTATTTTCCAGTTCTATTTTGTTTGCTTGGGGACAAACAAAGTTTTAAGTTTGGAGTGGTGATCATCCCTTGGGTTATCTAATTTTTTCTATTATTTTTAAGGGATTTTGAGCCATTTATTATAAATTTTAACTCATTTTTGTCATCAAATAAATAAATTTAGAATATTATAATGAAAGGTGTTATCTGTTTTATTTTTTGAATTTTTACTAGGATTTTTTTTTATCTTCTTATATTTTTGTGTTTTTATTTTAGCTAATAAAAGAAGGAGAATTAGAGTTCTAATAGGTGAAGAAAGAAAACCAAAAGAGCACCCAAAAGAGAGTCTTTAAGAGTCTTGGGTTTGTCTCTTAAGTAGAAGCTATTCGATCCACATAAAAAAAGGAAGAAAAGAGAGAATTAGGTATCTTTCTCTATTCTCTAATTGGTAGCCATCATCTAAAGTTCTTGCTTTCTCTAAGAGCTTTAAGAGTATAAGGAGGACAATTAGGATGGAAGCTTATGTTTCTTCAAGCATATATGAAGTTCTATCTTTTTTCTTCTTCTTTATCTTTTGTTGTTTTCTATTTTTCCATGCCTAGCTAAATCCCTCTTTGTTGGGGTTAGGTAAGTTTCATTGTAATACATAAATCTCTAAATTAGGATATTTTAATGAAATTTTAGTTTCACTACCTTTGTGTTTGTATTCCTTTTACTTAATACTTCTTAAGACTTGATCACACTTAGGGAGATTTTTGATCTATTTAGTGAATGAGAATTTACTCTATAGATATGCTTTGAAATAAAAACCTAGAAATCCTTTAAGTGAGGAATAATCATTGGATGTTTGCTACTGTTAGGGATTTCTAATTTTAATGCTTATTCTCTTTTAATTTCATCTAAGAAATTAAAGTTTTTAACCATCTAGCACATGGATCGATTGGCATGTGGTTATTCTAGCTTAACCAGTGGTCTCGAGTTTGAGCCCTAGGTATGTAGTTGCGTTATATACTCAGAAGGAAAGCTTTGCTACTCGTAGTGGTCCTATTCGACTTGAGCAAGATTGCTTCCTATAAAGGATATACCTGTGGTCTATACAAAAAAAGGTTTTTAATTAGGAGTAAAGGTTTAATTGCCAAAGAAATCAGAATTTAAATAAAGTAGAAAATTTGGTAGACAAAGTACGAAATTAAATTGAATTAAAACCCATGTTAGGAATCCTAGGTGAAATAGAATCAAAATAAAACCAATGCTTTCTCATTTGATTCAACTAAATTTTATTACCTTCTTACATTCTTGTGTTCATGTTTGCTAAAAAGAAAATTTCAAAACAAATCTTTATTGCTTTCTTTAAATTTAATTCTTGTTTTCTTTAATCAAATCAAATACAAATCTTTCTTTGTGGTTCTTGTAACGACCCACCTTCGTCACATGAATACTTGACCAACATAATTGGGATTCAATTTTAATTCAATTATAAAATTCTTTAATTAATTTATATATGAAAATTGGTAAGAATTTTTCACATTCTTAGATGCTTTTCTATGCTATGGTACTAACATCTAATAGAAATAAATTCCGTACCACTGAACATATGAGAAGTAGAAATCATATACTCATGAAAATATCAGCATAGGCTTGTACAAGCAAACACGATGCCTTGTACACCAACTCAAACACAAAATATCAGAATACTTTAATATGAGGTGTGTGTCAGTACATGTCTCTCAACTGTAGATACAAAACAAAAAGAGGAGGGTGATGATACATATACCACACACTCCCTAAGCTACTTATGACTACTGACTCACACAACTAAAGATGAATGATCCACCGTGGAACTTTCCTGCAATCTAGGACTCAAGGTACATAGTGAGAGACATTGTGTGATTTGCCTCAACTAGCTTTCTTGTAAGAAGATCTCTCGCCTTCTGGGGTGTCGGGAAATGCCAATCCAAAAAATTATAAGCTCGTCTGAAGGTTTAACTCGTAACTCCTCCAAACTCCTCTAGCGTATCCAGATCTGACATGTAGGCGAGAACTAAAGAACTAGACAAGGCTCCATCCATCTGCTCCCATGACAACGAATCATTGTGATCATCATAGTCACACACATAAAGACATATAAGTAAGGATAAACTACCCAAAAGAGAATAATCATAGCAAAATAGAATAAGAAGCTAAAATTGATAGTATATTTAAACATAAATTCGTTTAAAGCACATAAGTATACCGTAACAAGTCATGATATTTTCCAATCAACATGTTATAACCTCATTAATCATAGCAACCAATATGCAGATGCTGACATCTATAGACCCTCTCCATGGAGAACAACTATTGAGCTACAAGCTAGACGCATTCCTTAAACATGGTAAAAGTTAACACCCAAATATGGGTAAAAGCAGCACGTGCCAAAAACCATTGGGGATACTAGTTCTAATCTCAGAGTAACTGTAACTTTGTCAGGATATACGTATGTGGGTAGTTGCCACCACGACTCAAGGTGCGCAATAGCCTCAGCCTCCTGTGGAATGGCTCATCCGCATATCCCTGAGGCAAATCAACGTGCCTCCACTAGCTTTCACCACGCTTATCAAAGCGTTTATCAAAGAATCATGCATGTATGTATATCGACAACAACAACAACATTCAATAGAACAACAATTTCATTACTTAGTTCCTTTACTTGGGTTAGACATGTCCAACTATATGCCTGCCACCCATCGGGATGGGCCTCCCCAATAGGAACTAAGAAAAATTTCCACTAGATTCCCCTTTTGTGAATTAGACATATGCTTAACATGCTTGCCACCTATCCGGTCAGGCCTTTCCACGAGGATATCTAGTCGAACAACAACTTAACTAAACAAGAATTACCATTTTAAAACTTTTGAACATGCCATCAAGTCATATACATTACCACATCATTGATTCACAACGCTTATCCTTAAGAAAAAAAAATCATCATGTGCCACAAAACTGAGCCCTATCTAGCGTTGGCCCATCATCATGTGTAACAACAAAGAGTCCTATCCATCGTTGGCTCTGTAGTAGGATCCTTCCCAGAGCAATCCTAATGAGGATAAGCCAAGGTTTTCCCATTAAAGCACCTCATCAACCACAACAAATTTTCTTTAAGTCTTTCATCCCTTACATTTGTTTAAAAAGTAAATTATTTATCCTTAATTTACTTATTTGAATGGAAAAGTTTGGAAGAAATATTATTTTTATCAAATCTTATATAATAATTATAAAATTAACATTTCTGTTTTAAATATAATCTAGATAAATATTTTTGAATTAAAATTACCATTTTGAATCTTAGGTCATAGGTTTTCTTAAAAACTTGATTTTTGTAACTTATAGGGTTATTCTTTAGAATAAAATCATTAAAATACCTTTAATTCTTTTTTAAAACAGAAAAGACACATGTCTTTGAAAAACATGTTTAGCTTTTATATAAAAAGATCCATAGTTAAGATTCAAGTGTCAAAACATAGCATTTCATAAAATGAGAAATTTTTTTTAGAACTTTAAGTTCAAAACAAATTCCAATAACCTCTAGCTTTAAGCTTAGGATTTGAATATAAATTTGAACAAGTAAATGATTTTTGCTAGGCATGATCTATAGCTTGTTGAAAAGGAAATTTGTCTATTTTCTAAATCATCCAAGATCTCCTCAAACAAGAATCTACGAAAAAAGATACAAAAATAATAAAACAATAAGATTAGAATGCCTTGCTGGAAGACCAACGAAACTGTTTTGCCATTTTCACATCCAAACTAATTTTTTTTGTATCCAAACCATTTATTTTCCAAAATTAAACTTAGAAAGTTTTCCAAAAAGACAAGATCATTAAAAACAAAGGTCTACACAATTTACTATAATTTTCGAAAGTTCACAGTTTTCAAAAACACTTCTAGTCAAAAAAAGTGTACAACTATAAACTTCTAAAAATAATTAAAAATAATAAATAGAAATAAATATAGGCAAACCATATATTATTGGAAAGCTTATCAAATCTAGTCTTAATTTGTTTTAATAGTTTCAACAAACACTTAACATAATCTTCTAGAATCACGTTTTAGTACATACTGCCAGTTTATCATTTTTAGAAAGCAAGCACAAATTTAAAAAGGCATAACTTTTTCATGCATTTCTTCAGTTTATTTTGGAGAAAATTTTGTCTAGTTTAAAAAAAAAAAAACAAGCACTCAAAAATATTAACCATAGGTCAAGTTATAGCAAAAATAGTGAGAGGAGTCAGGATAGGAAACACAAATAGTAACATGAACAACAACCATACCTCCCCAAAAACATTTCTTTTCATCAAGTTAATAACTTTTAAAAATACCAACAAATTTATAAGGCATCTACCATACAAAAACAGTAACATCACAATAAGAACATACAAAAAGGGATAGATTTCCTTACCATAAAAAATAGCCAAAGTCACAAACAAGCAGAAATTTGTATTTTAAGGTCACCTTCACAAAGCTTCAACTTTGCACCATCCATCTCCATGAATGACATCCAATTCATAAAGTAACACAAAGATCAGATTTATAAGAGAAAGAATGAAGGTTTAGAAGAAGAAAATGAATAAAGAATGATGAAAAATGGACGAGAAACCCATACCTCACAAGGAAAGCACCACCACCTACTTTAGACTCTTAGGAAAAAATGAAATGAGTGGGAATGAGGGGGAGGGAAGTGCTACACGAATTTATGGCTGAATGGGGAGGAAAATTACAAGTTTGCCTTTGGTTGGTAGAAAAAGTGGGGGCAATTAGGCAATTAAATAATTATGACAACTTAGTGATTAAGTTGTTGGAGAAAAATAAGATTCGCTTCTCCTAGAAGCTTAATGATATGAGCCACCAAGAAAGAGTGAGAGAGAGAAAGAGAGGGAGAGAAATCAAATTTGGTTAGTGGTGTGTACCTGTGTACTTGAAAATCACCACTGGTCAATTTACTGGTACAATCAGTTCGTAGTAAATTTTCAAATCAGACTTGAAATGGGATACCAAAAGAAAATAACTTCTGAAGGTATTAAAATAAATATGACACATATTTTTATCTCTATATTGATAAAATTATGATTGGTGCACTGGCAGATAGTACACAGACACAGTTTTTGTCAAAATCTTGTGAAATTTGAGAATTTTATAAAATCAAAATTGAATAAAATTTTAAATATTTACAAGGGTCAGAGGATGAAAATTGAAATATTTTAAATATCTCTAATATCTCTAGCGACTTTGGTGATCTTCGATGAAAAAGTTAAGCCTCTCAACTTCTTGCCTTGTATTTTGTGCCTCAACCACAATCAAAAATTTGATAAACTTCACTGACAACCATAAAACATACAGAATTCATAGAACATCCATTGAACCTAATTATAATTAAATTAAATTAACTATAATTAAATTCTCAAGTTATCTCACTATTTGTCAATTATCCCAATGTATTTTTTATAGTACCAGAATTCGAACAGACTCAATTTCTATAAGAAACTCTATAAAAATTTACACAACAAACAACCACTTATTCTTTTAAATATTTACTTTAACTGAATTTAAATTTAGTTTTCTCTTTTCAATTTATCCAATCACTCATTCACAGATTAGAAAAAGATAGGTCTTACAGTTTTTATTAGAATTGCCTTTGTAAGTTGCGAATTGGCCTTCGATCCCTAAAAATGATACCTAGTTCTTACCATTTTAAAAAAATATTACTTGCAACGACTCGGCACATTTTTCTATGTCTCATCATCACTTAAGTGCATTCCCATAAGAGTTACACCCGTTAATAGTAATTAAGAGTTTTAAATTACTGTGTTCAAATTTACTCATTACTAATATTTTAGCTTGTGCATTATACAGGAAATATTTATTTTTATATAATTAAAATTTATAATAAATAAATATTTTTGTATATATATAATGAAAAATTATAATAAATAAATATGTTTAAATATATAAATTAACTTTTGAATTTATGATGAACAATTTAAATTGAGATATAAGATTATTTTTAACCATTGATATTTTCTTTTAAAAATAACTATCGAATTTCAATTTAAAGACAGATAAAAGAGGATAGATTGAAAGAAATAAACAACTAAGAAGACTAAATATACAAATAAATATAATCGGAGAGTAGTTTAGGATAGTTGAGAGAGAATTTTTTAGCTAGTTGTGGGAGTAGTGTGTGACGGTTTTATTTAACGGAGTTAAGATACACTTTATGACATGGACCAAAACGATATCAAAAATATATGTATAGGAACTAAAACGGATAGTTTCTAAGTATAGGGACCAAAAGGTAAAGATGATGCAAGTTTAGGAAATATTTTTTAGATTATGTTTCTGAAGAAAATAAAAGCCACTTGTCTTTCCTCCTAAAGCATGTTTAATTTTGAAATACCAATACGAGTAGATGATTCATTATCAACGTTTTGAAAATCTCACTGCTGTTTGAACATGTAAGGCAGAGATTCATGGTTTTTAGGTCATACCACATTGCATTTTTATTATTAATGTATGTAAAGTCGAATCATGGAGAAAAACATTGAGGTATGTATCGCAAGCGTGATTGAATTGCTTCATCATCACAAATATAGTAGACAACAACATAAGGATAAAACACCGAACAACATTATTTTCGAGAGTCAAGAATCAAGATAATAACAACATTCCCTAATTAATGGAAAGGAACGACTAGAGTGGGTTGCTGGTTTTGCCACCGCTTTCTGATTTTATAGTTTTTGGTCTCTGCTGATGGAGGTTTGTGATGACTTAAATTTCCACTCTTGAGCTAACACATTTCGGAAGCAAAGGTTATTTTTGAGAAAAAAATACTAAAAATTCAAAAGGGGAGTATATTTAGTAAGATAGGATTGCCATATTTAGCTGTACGAGGCCCAACATGCCGGGCCCAAAGAGAGGAAGGTAAACATGGTTTTTGGAAGAGTCCATGGCAACAAATCCTGTGAAATCTTGAGTAACAATTAACAAGAAAGTGTGATTTGCTTATACTATAAAGCGTAATTGGAGTTTCTGAACTTAATGGGAAGATGTGGAGTGACGTTGAATTCAACCAATGAAGATTGTACAGCGGAGGAAGATTTGGAAGTGGTGGAGGGAAACCATTGGTTTGGATCATTTTTTACGGTAAGCTATGGACTCGATACCATAAGAAATGATTATTTTATTCTAATTTTAACTTTTATCCACTAGTCATGTACATAAAGTTAACGAGACCTCAAAAGCAAAGAGTAAGAGCTACACGAGAAACAATCACAAACGGTTGAAAATTTGTTACAACAAGGATAAACTAAGCCAAACTATTTTATAAGGAGGATGACATTGTTTTCATTTCAATTCAACTATTTCAAAATGACATATAACAGTGTAATGGACTAGGTGTATTTTATGGAAATTCATGCTCACGCTATAATGTAGTACACATCTTTTAAATGTATATAAAGTTGGTGCTTTGTCCAGAACAAGAAGGAATTATGGGCAGAGTAGCTGCAAGGCTCGTGGATTGGAATGAAGTCTCAAAAGGAATTCCTGAAATTTGGCATTAGAATGATGATTAGTTGAAGACAAAATTATCATATAACAAATTAAAATTAAATTATAGAGTTTTTTTTTTTTTGAATTAAATTCAAACTGCCTGGTCTCAAGTAACAAATCTGGCATTCTACTGAAATATTTCTAGCTACTTTTGTGTTGGAAGATATATGTTGGTATTTGTTATGATTATGCCTCTCTCAATGCTGTTATCTGATTGAATTTGTAAGCCAAAAATTATGTGGAAGGCAAGAGCAAATAGACTTTTAGAGATGTTGATTCAATCTCTTCTACAAACAAGAAGAATATTTCTTTTTTGGAAAGGCAGATGCAAAGAAGTTCAAAAGTCAGGTACATATATCTGGTCATTAAGTATTAACAAGTTAGGTTCTAATTTTGGAGACAGAGTCTACTTTGAAACTATGTACTGGTTGCTTTGAAAAGAGAAGATTATTACACAAGACTCCCTGAAAGATATGAGAGAGTTGACCATAAATTACAAGAATTTCTTTCATATCAATTATAAAATGGTATGATCTATTATTTTGTTTGCTGTAATTTAGATTCCGTACCTGGAACCATGGATGATTCATTACCCATGTAGCCTTTTCCAGTCTGAAGATCCTACCACCGACGAGCATCTATAGTAAGACTTGACTCGCCAATAGGTGCCCTCATTAGTGCGACATAGATACTATTATGTGGTAAATCTGAGATTAAAGAATAGAAGTATGAAGAAACTAAAATCATGTTATGAAAAACAATGCAGAAAAAGATGGAAGAAGTAAAAATTTAATTCATTTTCTAAGTTTTACCTTCTGACAAAGCTAGTGAAATTTCAATCCTCATAATCTGAGTCAGAGATAAATTTTCCATCAATCTCAACATAAGGGATGTCAGCAATCTTCGACCAGTCTTTCCCATTGTCTTCCCTGCATGTATCTTTCAGAAAAGGGCAGTCTTGTATATATAGCTCCAAAAGTGATGAAGGAAGGCCCTTTTCTGGTAAACGTAAGAGCTTGGGACAGTTATAAATAGAAAGCTCTTCAAGAGAGGTAAGGTATTTAAACCCCAAGAATGGCAGGAATGTTAGATTTGAGAGATCTCTTAGGGTTAGGCTAGATAAAGAGGTAAGTTTATGAAAGCCCTCTGGTGACAGCTTTTCCAAGTGTGGAAAACCTTGAATAGTGAGGCTAGTTAAAGAGGATGGAAGCATTCTCCCCAGCTTTTCAAGTGGCATAAACAAACTTCCACCTATGATGGTGAGGTCCCTAAGAAAAGAGAGCTTGTATAAGCCCCAGTTGAACATCGCTTCACTGGCATTATGGTCATTGATCCAAAGGGTTGTTATGTTGTCTGGAAAGTTTATTTCAGGAACATATTGAATGCTAGGACAGTATCCTATCTCCAGCTCTTTGAGGGAGTCAAGATCGTGCATGCAGTCTGGTAGGGCCTCTAGTTTCTCACAACTCATGATGCAAAGTTCTGTTAGACTAGAGGTGGGCAAACCTTCTTCTCGAAAAGAAACCAAACTTGGGCAACCAATAATTTTGATCTCCTTTAAATTCACAAGGAAATGTAGGCCTTCAGGGAGGGATTTGAGGTTTTCACAGTTCCATATCTGAATAGATTCCAAGGAGGTGTTTCTGTGCAACCTGTTTGCTATTGACTCTAGCTTTGGACAGGATTGAATTTCCAGTTTTTCAAGGCTTTTTGGTAATTGGCCACTCATTGACAAGCACGATAGCTCTGAACAGTTCCAAATGAATAAAAGTTTGACAGACTCAGGTAACTCACCACTTCTTGATATGCAAGTGAGAGATGGACACCAGCCAATGTATACATACTCCAAATGAGAAATGATTGTGCCACTGTGCTGTACACTGTCATCATGCATAATTATCGATGAAGAGCATGTTCCATTATCCAGTAAACATCTCAAGTTTTTGCAATTTGATATCTCCAATGATTTCAGAGAGGGAGGCAGTTGATCCATTGTGACAAAGACTAGGGAATCACAGTTACATATGTACAAGCGTTTGAGAACATGGCTGTTGACCATTAGTACTTTAGGAATAGATTTCATGACATTGCAATTTCTAATCTCAATTAATCTGAGCATGGATGACAAACCATGTGGATTCTTCTCAATCCAAACTTCATTTCCCCATAAATCATTAAGAACTATTTCATCAAGAGCACAACTGACGATTTTGAGTTCTTCTACTTTTTTGAATGCCTGTACCAACCTCTCCATTAATAATGTGAACTCCAAGATTCTTGAAACAGCCATGGAATTCAGTAAATTGAATTCATTTGCACAATTAACAACTAAGCCTTTGCATCCTTCAATTTCTAGTTTGAACAGCAGTGGAAGGCTTGAAATGGTAACCAGCAATTGTTCACATTCTTTAACTACTACATGTTTGAGAGCAGGGAGATTTTCTGGTAATTTACCCAAAAGTTTGGGACACCTCACAATGAAAAGCTGTTGCAAAGAAGAAAATATGTCATTCTGCTCATTGTTGTCATAGAGGAACCAATTTTCCCATTTTTCCATGTCCATGAAGTGTAGGCTCTCCAGTGAAGGAAAAGGACTTAAGCAAGCATTACCGTAGAACCCACCATCAATGCGGCATACTTCTTTCATTCCAATAATGTAAAGTTCTTTGAGGGCATGGAGGTTTCCAAGTGCTGGCAAAGATGTGCAATGTGCACAATTTTTCAACTTTAAGAACAGTAGGCTCTTGTAGGATGCATCTCCTATCCATTTTGGGAAACATGTACCACCATAGCACTTAATAGTAAGCTTTGCTAGACTTTTGTGAGGTTGTAGGATCTGAAGCACTTCTTTTGCTCTTTCAATATGTGGCTGATTATTCATACAACAACTCCATTTCAATTTCAGCACATCAATTCCTACCTTCTTATTTAACATAGCTTCACTTGCTTCTCGAGGGTTAGTCACATGCTCTAACCTGGACACAGAAAGTCCTCCTCGGATATTTGACAGCTTCATCAATTCTCCTATCCCCCTTGGGCCTACAACAAAATTTGACAAAGTTTGAAGATGTGTCAATTTACCAATACCATGTGGCATACCTGTTAAAGAATGTGCTCTAGTGATATCTAGATGACGCAGGTTGATCAAATCACTCAAGTTTGATGGCAGCTGCTCAAGATTAAAACAATTTCTCAGTAGTAATGTTTGCAGATTGCATAGACTGCAGATTGATTCTGGCAACTGTCTGAGGTTAGTACAAGAAAGATTCAGGTAGCGTAGAAGATTCAAATTGCTAACTGAATTAAGCAGCTTATTGATGTAATATCCACTCAATGATAATGCCCTTAAGCATCTTAACTCAGGTAACAATGTAAAAGGAACATGACTAGCTATGTAGGACCATTCTTCTACTCTTGGATGCTTTAGAGGGAGGAATGTTCTTAAGGACTTGGCTTCTTTAAAGGCCTGAAACATTTGAAAACCATCATATTCACCACCAATGTAAGATGCATACCGAGTCCTTTGGGTAATTTTCTTTTTCTTTCGTCTGTGAGAGTGAAAATTATTGTCCAATTTGAAACAGGACTCTCCAGCCACCCATTGAGCTAGATCATTGATAAGGTCATGTATTACATACAATGATCTGTTGCTAGTTGACCTTTGAAAAAGTGATGCAGAGAGCAGCTCTTGAAAGTACTCATGGCCAACATCTTCCATTTGCTTCTGTGATTGTTGCTCTAAAAGTCCTTCAGCCATCCATAGCAGCACTATCTCTTTCTCCTCAAATTCAAAGCCTTTTGGTAGTATGGAGCAGTATGCAAAACACCGCTTTAGGTAGGAAGGAAGCTGATTATAACTAAATCTTAATGTTTGGAGGATGTTACTTTCCTCCTCTGCAAGATCCCATATTTCAAAATTCATTACATTTTCCCACTCTCTTTCATCTTGCTGTGAGGATAAAATACCCCCAAGTGTTTGTTGCTGTCAATGGTGAGCCTTTGCATTTCTCAGCAATCTTCTTACCTATTAAAATTGTCGGAATTTAGATAGGGAAGGAATATATGAATATTATCTTCATCCCATATAAAATACTAGAAGTTATAGTTATTTATGATCCAAGAGTTGTACGGTGATAAGTACAAGAAATAGTGGAAAACAATCAATCAGTAACTTACAGAAGTAAACAAAAACACAAAATAGGCCCACGAGGGTGGGGGAATTAAGCTCCATGAACTCAACACAGTGGAAGAAAGAAACTATTCTCAAGGTGGATATCATAGATTTAATACCATGTTGAAATTATAAGGATTTAATTAGGTATAGAATATGTGAATAGTATTTGAAGTACATATAAAATACAAAAGGCTATACTTATTTATGGTCTTAGGTATGTACAGCAGTAAATAGAAGAAATAAGAAAAGACAATCAATCAATCAATTACAAATTGTTGGAAATTGAGATTTTTCTTGCTATCATCTTAAAATATTCAATGTCTTTGCAATTTTTCTACTTTGCTTGAATGTTTGGTTAAATGTTGCTTATGTTCAGAAAAAGCTAGTTGCATAATGATGCTTACTTTTAGCTTAGTCATGATTGCTTTTTGCTTTGCCCAACGAGCGGCTTCATAGCTTTTCGATTTAAGATCTTTTTGTAACACTTCATCTGTGTGCAAAACTGTGTGTGCAAAATAGAAATATATCATATCACTGTTTGCTCCCTCTTCATAAGTGTGTGGTTGTTGTTTTGTCCTATAGTCTTACTGTTTCATCCTACAGTCTTTTTGTTCAGTCCTACAGGTTATTTTTTGTTTAGTCCTACCACTCTTTTTTTTTAGTCTTATACACTATTTTATGTTCAGTTTTTCCAACATAGGTATCAGGAGCTTCATTGATCTTATAAGGACAAGTGAGGGAGAGAAAACCAAAGGATGTGAGGGAGAGAAAATCGAAAAAACAATGTGAGAAAAAACTAGCAAAGAAAACCCACACCAAAAACCTTTAAACACAAAAATGGCTTCTAGCAATAGTTTTTTATCTCCACCTCCTATATTTGTAGAAGAAAACTACCATATGTAGGTTGCAAAAAGGAGGACTTATCTCAAAGCTAAGAGTTTGTGGGATGTGGTGGAAAATGGTTGCAATCCACCTTCAATCCACCTTTGTTACCAAACAAACCAATAGTAGCTCAAATGAGGAATCATAATGATGAAGTGGCACAAGAAGGCAAAATACTTGCCATTATACATGCAACATTATATGATGATGTATTTATCAAGATCTTGACTCTTGAGAGCACAAGAGGCTTAGGACAAGTTGAAGGAGAAGGGAGTGAGAACAAAAAGAATGGAAGTTCTAAACTTGAGTAGAGAGTTTGAAGTAATAAAAATGAAACAAAGTGAATCTGTCAAAGAGTTTTCAGATTGAATTTCAAAAATGGTCACACAAATCAGATTGCTTGTGAAGAGCTTAGTGATTAGAGAGTAATGAAGAAAATTTTGGTGTGTCTTTAAGAAAGATTTGAATCTAAAATCTCTACTCGATAAGAAAATAAGGATTTTTCTTAAATAACACTTGCAGAGCTCATCAATGCTTTGCAAGATATAGAACATAGAAGAACTTAGAGAATGGAAGAAAATACTGAAAGGTGCTCTTGTGGCCAACACCAAAGGCAAAGCCGAAAGCTATAGTAGTACTAGGAAAAATCCAATTGGTGAGAAGAGAAGAAAGAAAAGAGGAGGAAGAAGGCAACGAAGGAAAAGGTTGGAAAAGTAAGTTTCCACCTTTCCCCCCACTGTAAGAAGAATAATCACACTAAAAATTTTTGTTGTTTTAGGCTAGGAGTTAAATATTGGGCCTGCAATCAGCTTGGTCATTTAAAGAAGGTTTACAAAAATAAAGCAAACCAACATGGACAACAAGCCCAAGTTGTTAAGCATGAAGAATGAAATGAGGAGCATTTATTTGTTTCTACTTGTTATTCAGCAAGCAATAGCAAAGATGTGTGGCTTATAGACAATGGGTACACAAATCATATGACCCACAATACTAGCATTTTTAAGGAACTTGATGAGGCCTACTTCTCCAATGTCAACATTGGCAATAGAGAATATGTTGACGTCAAAGGCAAATGAGTTGTTGCTGTTGAAACTCCCTTGGGTATCAAATATATTTTAGATGTTTTATTTGTGCCTAAGATAAATCAAAGTCTTTTGAGTGTGGGGCAAATGTTAGAAAGGAATTTTTTCTTGTGTATTGAAGATATGAGATGCACTATATTTGACCTTTCCAGGTGTGAACTAATGTCCATTAAAATGAGAGATAAAAGTTTTCCACTAGAGTGGAAGGAAAAAGACACGCATGTTGTTTTAAAGGAAGTTGGGGATTTGAAAAATATTCCACTTGGGGAGGTATTTCAGACTCTAAGGTGTGATTCAAATGGACTCACAAAAGAAGCTGCTAAGGAGAGGTTGACCATCTTTAGCCACAATAGACTTGAAGAGAAGAAGGAGAGTAAGGTTATAAAGTTTTTAGGATTTATTTGGAATCCTCTTTCATGGGTCATGGAAATTGCAACAATCACGGCATTACTTCAGCCAATGGAGGAGATACACCTCCTAATTGGCAAGTCTTTGTTGGGATTAGCACACTCCTTCTTGACAATTCAACAATAAGTTTCTTAGAGAAGAATAATGCTGCTAATGTTGTTGCAACTCATGGCTAAGGTTCTTTGAGATGGAAAATGGATTAAGGTAGATGCAAGCATTCTTGTTCCGAGTGATATAATTAGTGTTAAGCTAGGGATATTATCCCCACAGATGCTCGTCTACTTGAAGGTGATCCATTGATGATGTGGGAACGGTAGTTAAGATCAAAGCTTGGAGTATTCTTAAGGAGGAATATTGAAAATTGAGATTTTTCCAGCTATCATCTTAAAATATTTAATGTCTCTACAATTTTTCTATTTGCTTGTAAGTTTGGTTAAAAGTTGCTTATATTCAGAAAAAGCTTGTTATAGTTGTAGGGTAATGATGTTTACTTTTTAGCTTAGACATGATTGTCTTTTGCTTTCCCTAATGAAGGGCTTCATTGCTTTTCTTTTTAATAGAACTGTCAAAATAGGTGGGCTGGCTGGGCCCGGCCCGGTTTGTGTTCGGGCCTCTTTTTTTTGGCCCAGTCTAGCCCTATGCGGGCTACCGAGCCAATTTAGCTTGAATTTTTTTCGGACTTGTTTTCTATTTTAATTATTATTTTTTGCCAAAAATGATATAAAATTAAATTATTTAAATCATATTAAATATTTAAAATTAAATTCTATATACTTTCTAGCATAAACAAACATTTTTATTTATATATAATTGACTTAATTACTCAATAGTCTCATTAAAAATATATCTTTAAGCAAGTTTTATTTACAAAATGAAATATGCATGTTAGCTTTTCTTTTTACAAACGTTTATGACCTTTTTTTTTTTTTAAGTATATTAATATTTTTTATTTTATATATAACTAAAGCTAAACCGTTAATTTTGGTTTAATATATATAACCTGAAACAATACAGGAAGCTAAATCGTTGGGGTGATCATTAGGGATGGCAATGGGTAGGGTCTGGGTCGGGTATTATACTGCCTATCCCCATACTCACATTTGAAAAAAATACCTATACCCGACCCCATACTCGTACGAGTAGCAACTTTAATCTCCATCCCCGTACCCACTGGGTACCTATATACCCATACCGTACATCCGCAACCCGCATTTTACTTATGTGCAAAGTCAATAAATTAATAAAAAAATAGTAATTAGAAAAATTGCTATAACCAAATTAAAAATTCACTTTTAAATTATTCAAACATAATATTAAATTATCTAAACTTATCATTAAATAATCCAAATATAACATTAAAAATATCCAAACATAAAATTAAATGCATCCAAACATAATCTTACATCATTCAAAAATAAGTTATAACAAAACAACATTAGAAATATAGTCATCTAAGAGCGTAGCAAGCAATAGGAGGGAGATAAGTTGATGACGCAGAGAACAAAGACAAGCCGCATGCATCAAACGTGAAGAACAGAGGTGCAGCGCAACAGATGCAAAGAATGGAAAAAAGGAAATTTTATTTTTTAGGGTTCAGTAACTTCAGTTGTTATATTTTATTAATTAAATTAATAAATTAATACAGAATAAAATTATAATTATATATATGTAATATTATAATTAAATATTTATATATATTAGTATGTACGGGTATGGGGCGGGTTGGGTACTATAATACCCATCCTGCTAAATTTTGTGGGTAATTACCCGCCCTCGTATCCATCCCCATTAAGTGGGTAATTCCCCTCCTCGTTGCGGATATTTTTTGCGGGTATCTGTAGGGTCTGGACACAATTGCCATCCCTAGTGATCATGGAGTATATATATATATATATAAATTGCTAAATGGTTTAGCAGTAACTTGCAGTATATATATATATACTAAAGCTAAACCGTTGCAGGAGAAAGCTTCAGTTATATATAATTATATTATATATATATACACATACCGGGCCCGGCCCAAAATGGCCCGGTTTCTTCTGGGCTGTTTTTTTTTGAGCTCAGTCCAACCTTTTTTGCGGGCTAAGCAGGCTGGCCCATTGGGTTGGGTCCATTTTGATAGCTCTACTTTTTAAGCTCATGCTGTCACACTTCATTTGTGTGTGCAAAACAAAAATATATCTAATCACTGTTTGCTCCCTCTTCATAAGTGTGTGGTTGCTGTTTCGTCCTATGGTGTTACTGTTTCATCCTATAGTCTTATTGTTCAGTCCTACAGGCAATTTTTTGTTCGGTCCTACTGCTCTTTTTTTTCAGTCTTATACCCTGTTTTATGTTCAGTTTTTCCAACACAAATAATGACAAGCATAACTTAAATATTTAAGTGCATTAATTATGCTAACATTACCAATTTTTGCAAGGGCTTGATTTGCATCAATAGTTTTACTTCTAAAAGCATGCTGCACAAACACTGACCAACAGTCCTCATCAGATAACTGGTTGACATAGTGAGATTCAACAGTTCCCATCATGTTGGCAACTTCTGCACTCTTTGTTGTTACAATCACCGAGCTTCCCCGTGCAGCTCCTCTGAATGGAGCTACCAGCTTAATCCATTCATTGTAATTCTTGTTCCACACATCATCCAGAACAATCAGAAACTTCTTCCCTCTCAAGGCTGCTTTGAGTTTAACTTGAAGCTGATGTAAGTTATTGAAATCGCAGGTTATGGAAGTGGCCGACTCTAGAATCTTTCCGGTTACAACCTTGACATCAAAATCAACAGGTACAGATACCCATGCCATGAGTTCAAAGTGCCTATTCACCTTATCATCATTGAACACAACCTGGGCCAGTGTTGTTTTCCCAACACCTGGCATTCCCACAATGGGAATGACTAAGACTTCATCACCATCACTTGGTCCATTCTGCTGTCAGCAGCCGGATGATCTTCTTTTTGTCCATATCTCTGCCGTAGATGTAGGACTCGTTCACCATGGAACCTGTTTCGTTGATTTTGTATGAACACCCGGCAGCAACCTCACTTAAACCAAGCTCATGCCTTTCATTTGCAATAGTTTCCAGTCTCTCAGTGATCTCCTTTATCTTAGATTCTATCTCAACATCAAACATTAAATTACGTGGATTGAGAGAAGTTGGGACAAGATTCCATACTTGAGTAAAGGTGGTTTGAACTTGAGATTGAGACATCGATTGCAACCTCCTCTTCAATACTTCTGTAGCAAACTCATCGAGAATATCTTCTGCTTCAAAAGCAACATCTTTAAGCTCATCAAGCCATATTCTCACAGCCTCATTCTTTACACGCTTGTCCTCTGCATCATTAAGCACTGCTTTGAGGAGAAGCAAAGTCTTCTGAAATTTCTTTAGGATTTTGCCTTTGTCTCCTGCAAGAATAACCTCTACAACATTCTTTGAGGCCAACCTGTCAAACAAAACTTGAAGGAAAGCTGACAAAAATGCTTCTCCTACAGTCATGGCTACTGCAAAAACTTGAAGAGGAAAAGGGGAAAAACACTGGATTACAACTTCTTTTTTAGAACTTTTGATTGTAAATTTGTAGCTTAATCTGCTGTCTAGAGGATTGTGGCAGAAAACTGAATATCTAAGTGAACATATATGCTTACACGTATAATGCAGCAAGTGTGTATAATTTAATCCTGTTAGCCAAAAAGGGGGAGCAAAAAGGTTGAAAATAGCAACATCCTAGTTTGTGGACCTCAAACGCTGTTTGTACTAGAACTATATGTAAAGGCATAAAGCATATGCGGGTCCTAAATTCCGTTGTCAAACGTTGGTAATGAGATACAAGATAGTGACGCTTTGTCTATTCTATGCCAATAATATTTGTTCAAGTTGTCAAAGTGGGGACGATTCAAGTAATTGTCATATAAATTTTAGGCTAAGAAAGAGAGGGGAAAACACAATAACAGCAAAAAGAGTCGAAATACAAAATACAAATATAGAAGTATATTTTGAACAAATCTTTTATGGTTAATTTAAATTTGGACAGGGCTAAAAGAGAAAAAAACAAGAGAGAATAAGACATCTTTCAAAGAAGACAAAGTAAAATAAGAGGACACAATCAGCTAGAGAGGCTAACAAATACAATAAAATTGTCCATTCAATAGTGTTCTGGGCCAAATACCAACATGGTCCAGATTGACATACACATGTCGGATAAGTGCGTTATCATTCTTAGGACTCCACCAGCGACAAGGCACAAATTAACCACAAACCAACACGCAAACCCAATACCGTCATATGTATCTCGGATCACCAACGTGATATACGTGACTAATAGCCTACCATGTCAACCATGCATTCGGTGGCGGAACTGCAGGGATGAGTCAGTGATGACGGTCTTGACATAACACGGCAAAGCTAACGGTGGAAGAGAAATTCTGGTGGTGGCCACCTACAAGGACTCTGACACTCAAGTTAGTAAGTATAGAGAGAGTGGGGAATGAGTGAAGCATCGATCTTGCCTTAAATAGTGGGATGTTTGGCGGGAAAAGCTGTTAGATAGTTATGCGGGCACGTGGCTGACGTGGCAGGCCGTTAGTCACAAGTATCACATTGGCGATCTGGGATACATATGATGGTATTGGGCTTGCGTGCTGGTTTGTGGTTGACTTGTGCCTTGATGCGTTGCATTTTATACTATTATTTACATCTTAACCCATGTAGGTTTGCATGCATTTTAGCTTATTAGGAGTAGTTTTAGTACTTATTCCCTTAATTTCCTTCATTTAATCACTTAGAATGCTTGAGGTTTGTTTTTGTGTTTGTTTGTGGATTTTAGGGAAAGTTTAGCATGTATTGATTTGGCTTTGGAGCTTAAACATTTAGACTTAAAGTAATTTGAAGCCAAGGAAGAGCAATGGAAGAATTGTTGAAGAAAATTATAAATCTTTCAACCCGAGAACGCCACGACTTGCCTGTGGCAAACGCCATGCCCATGGTAAATTCCAGGAAAATGCCACAGGTGCTACCAGAAAGCGCCACAGGCTGCCCGTGGCGCGCTGCTGACGTGAACTATCCTTATTTTTCTGTTTCTTTTTAGTTTGGGCTTGGACCCTTTTATACTTTGGGGACTTATAAAGACTTCCTAGGCTTAGGAAAAGGGGTCTGGACCATAGTTCTTGACAGCTTAGAGTGAGAGCTTGGGATTGGAATCTTCTCTTCTTTCTCTATCTGGTTTAAATGTTTTCTTTTTCTTCTTGTTTGTTTTTCTATGGCTATGGTGAGTAGTCATCTTTGTTCTAGGATTGGGCATAGCCCTATGAATGCTAAATGAATTGATTTCTTTTATCCTTGTATAATTCTTGTTTCTTTCTTGATTTCTTCTTTATCAATTTTCTTTATTGCGAAACGAATTGGCCACGTTTTACAAAACCTTAGGGATTTGGGAAAGAACCAAGAGGTGAACTTAAATACCAGAACTATAAGGAAGAAACCTAGGTCTAAACCACGAAAGTAGGTGAAACCTTTGGGGATTAATTGAATTAGCAAAGAACTCATTGGGTTTAATTAAACACAACCACCATGAAAGTGGAGGGCTAATTTGATTAGACACTCCTTCGTATCTTGAAAGAAAACGGAGGGTACCTTAGGTTAATTCACCCTTAAGAAGAATAAGTAGGAGTACGAAATAAGAGAATTAATTTAGCAAGCGTTATAGGGTAAATCTTGATCCTAGAGTTTTCTTTCAGTGAATTATTATCAGCTTTATTTGCTTGTTTAATTGAATTTCTAATTCTTTTGATTTGAACCTAAATTCCAAATTGAACTCTCTTTGTTAATTTTTATTAAATTGTGATAATTACAAAGCCAAACACACAGTCCCTGTGGATTCGATATTTTATTACTTGACGACAACCATACACTTGCGGTAGCATATCATGCCTTGGTGCGGGTGGAATCCTGAGGATGATGTGCACTTATTTGACATGTGTATGTCGGTTTGGGCCATGTCAGTGTTTAGCCCAAAACAGTTGCCCCCAAATCGGTATCATCTGACAAGATGATGCCGGCTTGATGTGTTGCGGAAGTGCGTGGTACTTGGTCTAGAACAAATGGGAATATTAGACGTGGAGACTCAAAGGATTTAAGCAATCAAGAACACAGCATAGAGACTATAAATCTCACAATTATCTAGCGTATTAAGTTCTTATTGATAATAAGAAAGTCATAATTCCAACAAGTATTCTTCTAGGACCAAAATTAAAAAAAAATAAATGTTTTCTTCCAAAATTTGTAGTAAGCTAGATTCATTACAAGAACTCAAACTCAAATGCTTATATCTTGCTCATGTCCTGCAATTATCTTAAAATTAAATGTCTCCTTTTTGAAGGCTTTAAAAGATGTAGCTTCTAATATTTTATTACAGTTTTCTCCTTCGAGGGAAATTTGTTTTTCTTCTTTTCTATGCTTTTACAATTAATTGAGACATCTTTGCTAAAGTATTTTGCTAATTTGTCGATGGTTAGATCTCTTCAAATGTTTTATTTTTTATTGGATAAAATGACTTAATTTCTACAAATAGGTAATTTAACTTTCTTAACTGTAATTAAAAAATTATTGTTGTTGAAACTTCACGGAAAAGCTCTTACTTCATGGCTGACAATTAAGTTTTGGTATAACAAATACTGATGCGACTTAATATTTGCAAATGTCCAAGGAAGTACTTTCCTAGCAATTTCCCAAATCTAATTTACCAGTATGAGACAATTAATATCAATCTGTTTCTATGTGGACTTCTTATTTGGAAGTTAGCAATTAGCCAGTCTGGATGGTACGGGGCAAATAGGTAGATATGATATTTAATTGATATCGTATATATACCCAGAACTAAGTCAACTCAAAAGATTATCCAAGTCATTATATGTGATACGTTTGCTTAAATACCAGCCAGTGTGGTAGGTTATTAAGTTTGAAAGTCATTACATATCATGAATCATGATACATGTATTTTCTGGCGTAAGGCGGTCTAAACTTTATACATTTTTTAATAGTTTCTCTAACTCTTAGACCTTTTACACTTCCTGTTCAATCGACTATTTTTCATTTATTTACTTTTTCACTGGAGCACTTGTTGGTGTGTTTTTTATTGGTAACCATATTGAAAGGCACAAAAATCGCACAAGAAGGGGGGTTGAATTGTGCATTTTAAAAAATTTTAAACTTAATTAAAGATGAGTTCAAAAATAGTTTAAGCAAAAAAGAGGTAAGGGGAAGAACAGGTACACAAAGATTTTATACTGGTTCACTCAACTTGAGCTATGTCCAGTCCCTTCACCCAGAAGGTATTCACTAACCAACCTTTGGTTACACAACTATTCTTCACGGTCTTTTTTGGCTTTACAAAGCAATTAACCCAGATTGCTTAACCACCCAAGTATTCTTTCTCACTAAACCTCTCCAGGCTTTCACAATAGAAAATAGTTGTTTTTAAGGAATTCAACTCACAATGTGAGGATATAAAAGTTTTAGCACAATACATAATTACTTCAGAAAATATTCAAGGATCGTCCAGTAGACGCAAGGAGGCAATTGATTGTTCTTGTTATCTGTGAGTCTCTATCTTTCTTCGTTCTTCTATCTTGATATATATAGTCTTCAGAAGAAAAAAGTCGTTAACAAGATCAGCTTTAGTCTTCGAGAAGGAGCGCATAAAATGAGCTTTCAGAGAAGTAAAAAAAGTTAACTTTTGATCTTGTACCAAAACGAAAGTGCAGGACTGTATTGGAGTGCTGCTTTTTTGATCATTCTTCTTTTGGCTTGGCAGCTTGAGACGTTGACTTCCTTTTTCTGCATTGCTACGCTTATGCATTAAAATGCATCTGTCTTACATTAACTGCTTAGATATATGAACGTTAGATCTCTTAAAAAGGTAAGGTAAGGCATTAGTCTCAAGATATATATGAAAGGCGCATAAATTGAAATGAGTTTTTAACTTGGATATATACAAGAAGCTTATGCTTGGATGAGCCTTGTACATGAGTTTAACCTTTAAGCACTTTAGTCATTGAAAAGAGACTTACTTTTGGATGGTCATTATCTACAAGTCAATTGGATGCTCATTTAATATTGGGGCGTTGGACGTTGTAAAACATTTTTTCAACAAACTCTAAAACTTAAAAAGTTTGTTATCTTCAAAATTGAGGGACTAGATGCTTCATACTTCTTTAGTTCCAACAATCTCCCCCTTTTTGATGATGACAAACCTTATTAGTTTTTAAGTTTTGCAAATATATATATATATATATATATATATATCAAGAAAATGCATCGCATAGACGAGTTTCGATAGACTTACTACAAGTGCTCCTCGAGTCTAATATATCAACAACTTTGCATACTTTTGAGACATAAAAAGTATTAGTTCAGATATTATCTAGGACTCAATTTATGCATGAATATCATGTAATGCAAAATTAACAGATAAAAGCATCAAAGTAAGAAAATATATCTAAGGACAATAGATCAGAAGGCATCAGAGCATCATAAAAACTCAAGATCAGAGCAACAGAAATAGAACACATATACTTTATTTTATTACTTCTCCCCCTTTTGTCATTATCAAAAATAGACATAGAGAAGGAAAAAAGAAAAAAACATCATTATCACTTGGGTGTTGAGGGAGGTGGAGGTGGAGATGGTTGTGGAGTTTAAGAAGTTCTTATTGGTTCTGGAGAATTTGTTGACGAAGGGCCATGATGGGTTGGAGTTGGGTGGTAACATATTGTTGAATGACTGGGTCAATAGGTGGAAGGGTTGGAGGGGCAAGAAGGGCAGTGGGAATGCTTGTAGAGGCTTGAGAGCGAGTTGGAGGGGCAGAGGTGTTGGTGAGGGTGGTTGGGAAGGAGTTGATGATTGGACTTCAGTGGGTGGAGGTGGTGCTTCTAAAAAATTCAAAGAGGGAATGGTGAGTTGATAGGGACATGGTGTTTTCCATGGGTATGGCGGCTTGAAGGTGTTTGGATGGGTGAGGGCAGCAATGATTGTGTATAGGATGGAGGTTTCAGTTCCAATGATAGGACGCTCATTTGCTGGACGGACAAAAGTGACAAATATATCAGAGAAATGGAAGACACGAGTTAGACACTGCGTGTACTTACAAGTTTCCACTATTGGAGTTTCAGCCTTGGCGTTTGGTGAGAGTCCACTGTTGAACGCTTCTTGCTCACAGGTGAACATGTGTTGGTGCCAGAAGCGTTCAGCATCCTCCGCGTCCATCTCTTGTGTTAGATGGTTAGCCCTGTACCAGTCTGAAGTAATGCTTGGATGCTATTGAAACTCCACTCTGGACGGTAGGGGTAAGGAGGGTGTCTTGGTCAATAACTTTGTCTTTTTGCTGTTCACATCCAAGGTTGGAAACCTTGGGCAAATGCGGTCTGGTTGGATGTGGACAATTATTGATGGTGAAACATGTTAAGTAAGAAGGATGAATAACTAATACTTCAAATTTGCATACCTTTTCATAGAGTTGCAAAACATCTGATCATATGGTGAGTGGAAGAATCCAGCTTCTTTCAGATCCAAAGGCCTAAACTTTAGATCGACAGGCCTGATATGGATGGTCCTTTTGGATACTTGACCACACCTTTATTGCAAAGCTTGTTCAATCTCCTCAACCAGAGGTACTCTATGTTGAAGTATTCCTAGGAGGGTGTGCACTTAGGCGCTAAGCTCGTACAAGTCTTGGGTACCTCCTTCTGATGAAATGCTTGAGAGGCAAGTGTTCAATAGCTCCTGAAGGTAGAGCCAAATATGTGTCTAATGGTTGATGAACGTAGTTTTCTATGTAACACTGAAAATAGACAGGCAAATAATCAAAGCCAAACTCAGGCTCTGGAATAGGCTTTGGACGTAGAATCATAGCGTTGTCATCCACCAAGTTCTACTAGTTTCCTTGGACAAAAAGTAATGGCCATTGATGAATGGAGGGAGTTGATGAAGGTTGTTTGAGAGGTTTAATAGAAAGATATGGTTTGGTTAGGCCGGGGTGGGAATGGTGCAAGTATAACCATCATCACCAGGTAATAGTATCTTTGGTTCAGGTGCTGATTAGTGTTTGGGCTTGTGTTTGTGATAGGATGGGTTGTTCAGAAGGCTCAAGGATTATAGATTCAACAAAGTCACCTTCGGAGACAGTACCAACAATAGAGGTAGATACCTTACTTTTCTTGGTTGTGGCATGTGTCTGCTGTGCTTCAGCTAGACGTTTGAGTGAAGTAGTGGGTTGGATGGCAAGAGCTGGAGGTTGGAGAGGAGCTGCAACAATGGCAGTCTTCTGCCTCTTTAGAAGGACTCCAATGGGCTCACTATCCTCATCATCATATTCCACTTGTAGCTGAAGTCTCCCTTTGGCAGGAGTAGGTATAGTAGGTGGAGGTTGTTGTTTCTTAGATCTCGTCACTTTAGGTGCCCTCCTCTTGGACAGTTGCCTCCTAGTGGATAGTCTGGTAGCTGCTATGGGATGGATGAAAAATGCTTCTTCGTCTTATTGTTTATCTTGTTGAGCAGCTTGTGTGCAGCTTGTTGTACAATAGGTTGAGGTGCTTCCTCAACTGGTTCTTCTTTGACATCCACTGTCTTGTCTAGCTTCTTTAGAGGCTTCAAGCACAAATCTAGCCTTCATCTGGGTAATGTTATTGCTGCCAAAAGGCAATTGGGTGATCCTGTGGCCACCACCCAGCATTCTTATCTCAGTTTGCTCACCAATGGATAGAGTGAAGAAGGTATGGTACACTTGTTGCACACCTTGTTCAACAAAGCAGCATAGGTGATCTGGTCAAACTCTCCTCATCCCTTCATAGTCATGAAAATGTTGTTAAGGATGAGGCGAGGGAGGTTGAACTATTGTCCTGTGATCATGTGGAACAAAGTGAACCGGTGCAGGAAGGTTACATTATCCTTGGACCTAGCTTTGTGCAGTATGCCTTTGCTTAGAAACTGCTGGTACACCTTGCCTTCCTTCATCAGCTTGCTGTACTCAACAGGTCCTTCACCTTCTGGTCCTATCAAGGCTGCATCCATAGTTTTATATCCACCAAAACTGTTCTCCCAATCGTTCTTTATACATGAGCCAACTCATTCGCAGCCAATGGCTCGCGCAATGCTCTAAGGTCTAGAGTGACCTATACTCTCGGAACAATACCAACTATATTTGTTTTGGAGAACTTTGCAGATTTCTAGAAGCATTTGATGAGTTCTGGATAGATGATCTCGTTCAGGTGGAAGTAGTTTAGGATTCCACAACATATCAGGTTGTCCTTCACCTTGACACCCATGTCGTCAAGGGCTTGTATGTCGAATTGGCTTTCAATCAGTACAATAGCATTGTCCAGACTTTCAACATGAGTCACGACTTTCATGGCAGCATTGGTTTTCTCCATCACCATTTTTGAAGGTTTGAGGGTTAGGGTTTGAGAGCTTTGGGAGATGAAGAGAGAGAGAAAGAGAGAGAGTTTCAGAGATGGCAAAAGTCAGGTAAGAGTGTTTGGTTTATAGGTTCGTTGAATGTATAGGAAGTAACTGATGGGTTTTGGGTTTTGGCAGTTTTTGAATTTTGAAGAGAGATAAAATGCATTAAATGCTATTCAGGTGCACACGTTCACGAGGACAATTTACGGCGCATAAGTGACTCAAACATAGAATAAAGCATTTATTTGAAATCATTATCAATGAAAACATGATTGTGTATGGATGAAGATATTTATGCACATAAATATGAATCGTTATGGAATGCGAATGGTAATGCTTATGGACTCATGCATAATAGACGATGTAATGATAATGGACGCTATATGATATTGGATGCTACAAGTCATTGGATGGCCTAGGCTTATGAAATAAATCTATTCCTTTATAAATTCCGTATCAAGACGGTCTCGAATATGGATGAGTTTATCTTTAGGAAGTGGTTTTGTAAATATGTCTGCTAATTGATTTTCAGTGTTAATGAATTAAATATCAATAACCCTTTTCTGAACATTATCTCTTATAAAGTGATGTTTTATTTCTATGTACTTTGCTCTAGAATGCAATATAGGATTTTTAAATAAATTTATGGCAGCAGTATTATCACAAAGAATAGGAATTTTACTCTTATAGATACTGTAGTCCTCTAGTTGATGCTTGATCTATAAGATTTATGAACAACAGGACGTTGTTAAGATGTATTATGCTTCTGCTGTGGATAGGGCAATCGTCCCTTATCTTTTGCTCATCCAAGAGACAAGATTTCCAATAATGAGGTGACATCCTCCACTGGTGCTTTTTCGTTCTATTTTGTCTCTAGTATAGTTAGCATCACAAAATCCAACTAACCTGTATTCTTTATTCAACTTATAGCATAGACCAAGATTAGTGGTTCTTTTTAAGTATCTTAAAATTCTTTTCACTACTATGAGATGAGTTTCTCTGGGATCAGTTGAAAATGAGCACAGAGACATACACGCTGTAAGATATAGTAAAGATCCAATCATACCTCTGTATATGGTTTCGTCTACCTTTTTGGATGTGTCATCTAGTCTAAGTGCTGAAGATGGATGCATTGGTGTGCTCATTTCTTTAGCATCGTCCATCTTGTATTTCTTGAGTAGCTCTTTTGTGTATTTCATTTGATGTATGTATATGCCATTGTTAGTCTGTTTAACTTGTAATCCCAGGAAGAATTTCAGTTCTCCCATCATGCTCATATCAAATTCTGCTGTCATAAGCTTAGAGAAATCCTTGCATAGAGCTTCGTTAGCAGCACCCAAAATGATATCGTCCACATATATTTGTGCAATAATAAAATGTGAATGGACGTCTTTGTGAAATAGAGTCGTGTCTACTTTTCCTCTTGTTAAACCATTTTTTAAAAGAAATGAACTTAACTTTTCATACCAAGCTCTAGGTGCTTGCTTGAGTCCATACAAGGCCTTTTTAAGTTTGAAAACGTGTTTAGGAAAAGTGTCCCACTCAAAACCAGGAGGTTGTTTCATATAAACTTCTTCATTTATTATGCTATTAAGAAATGCACTTTTTACATCCATTTGATAAAGCTTCATATTACTATGAGCAGCAAATGAAAGTAAAATGCGAATGGCTTCTAACCTTGCTACAAGTGCAAAAGTTTCAGTAAAGTCTATACCTTCTTCTTGAGTATACCCTTGAGCTACAAGTTTAGCTTTGTTTCTTAGCACTTTACCTACCTCGTCTAGCTTGTTGCAAAACACCCATTTTGTTCCTATAATGGATTTATCTTTAGGTAGAGGGACTAGCTTCTAGACATCATTTTTCTCAAATTGGTTTAGTTCTTCCTTCATGGCATTGATCCAACCTTTGTTCAAGAGAGCTTCATCTACTGTCTTTGGTTCCATCTGGGAAATTAAGGCAGTTTGAGCTTGCTCCTTGAAGGTTGATCTTGTTTGACATGATCACGTACACTTCAAAGAATTTGATCCTTGAAGGTCCTTATATGCCATCGTCGTCCAGATGGTTCCTTTTGTTCTTATTTTGGATCGTCCAACTGGATTTTGGACGTTGGTTGCTTAGTATCATCCAACTTCATATCTGCAAACGATTCGTCTAGCTTTGATAGTTCATTATCAGGCTTATTGTCATTAAACTTTATATGAATGGCTTCTTCAACCGTTAAGGTTCTAGAGTTGTAAACTCTATATGTCTTGGAAGTTTCAAAATAGCCCAACAAAATTCCATTATCACACTTAGAATCAAACTTTCCAAGGTTGTCCTTAGTGTTTAGAATGAAACATTGACATCCAAAAGGGTGAAGATATGATATGTTGAGTTTTCTTCTTTTCCACAATTCATAGGGAGTATTTTCAAAATAGGTCTAATGTATATTTTATTTTGTAAATAACATGCCGTGTTTACAGTTTCAGCCTAGAAGTGTTTAGGAGTAGAATTATCATTAAGCATGGTTCTAACCATTTCTTGTAATGACCTATTTTTTCTCTTTACCACACCATTTTGTTGAGGTGTACGTGGCACAAAGAAGTTGTGGAAAATTCCGTTCTCCTCACAGGACCCTTGAAAACTTTCGTTTTCGAACTCTCCTCCATGATCACTTCTGATTGAGATTATGCAAACACCTTTTTTGTTTTGAATTCTTTTACAAAATATAGAAAAAACTTTAAAAGACTCATCCTTGTGTTTTAGAGACATAACCCATGTCCATCTAGTATAGTCATCTACTACAACTAACCCATATCGTTTTCCACCAAGAGAGGCTGTTCTAGTAGGTCCAAACAAATCAAAATGTAGAAGTTCAAGTGGTCTAGTAGTGGAAACAATATTTTTTGAGTCAAAAGAGCTTTTCACTTGTTTCCCTTTTCGACATGCATCATAAAGAACATTTGATTTGTATACAAGATTTGGAAGTCCTCTTATAAGGTTATACTTGTTTAGCTTTAAGATTAACCTCAAGCTTGCATGTCTAAGTTTCTTGTGCCAAATCCATTGATTCTCGTTGATGGATACTAAACATGACACATTTTGATTTGTAATGTCATTTAGGTCAATCTTATATAGATTGCTTTGCCTCTTAGAAGAAAATAATATAGATCCATATAGTTTTTAACTGTACATTCGTCTTTGTCAAAGGAGACACTGTGTCCACTGTCACATAATTGACTTATGCTCAGCAAATTGTGTCTAAGACCTTCAACATAGTAAAACATTGTCAATAAAAGGAAAAATGGTGTTTATTGATTTTACCTATTCCCGTAATCTTACCCTTCTGATTTCCTCCAAAGGTGACCTATGCCACCATTCTTTGGTTGGAGGCTTTGGAACGTAGACTTTTCCCCTGTCATGTGTTGTAAGCAACCACTGTCTAGGTACCATGAATGGAGTTTTTTTTTGTTGTCAAGCAAATCTGCAGCAAGAATAATCAAAGACTTAGGTACCGAAATGGACTTGGGTCCTTTCTTGTTAGTTCTGAAGGCATTGGATGCCTTCGTTACTGGACGATGAATGCATTGTGATGATTCATGATCGATTTTTCCATAGTATTTGCATTGAGCAATAACTTTAGCTTGTTCTAAAGACTTCCTTTTTAACAAAGCCAAGTCTAGACTTGTCATGTGGACTTCGTCTAGAAGACAAAATTTTATTTAAATTTTTAGTCCTATTGACAAATTTGGATAGACTTTCCTTTACGTGGTTTACTTCCTTCTGAAGTTCTAAGGCTTCATTAGGAGGTATCACTTCTAGAACATCCTTTGCCTTTAATTTTTCATTCTTTCTCAAAATGTTTTCATAATTTTCCTTAAGTAAATTAAATTCTTTTGTCATTTGGGAAAATTTCTTTTTCAAATCTTTGTAACCTACTGAGAAAGTTGAAGAGTTAAAGGGTAATTCATTATATGCTTCTTGAAGAGAAAATATGTCATTGAAATTTACCTCTTTGTCTTGCTCATCCTCTGAGCTTTCTGAACCAGTCTCCGCCATGAGACATAGATTAGCTTTTTCCTTTCTTCTTATTCTTGAAGAAGGTTTTCTTTTTCTCCTTTTCTAGGCTTAGGCATTCAGCTTTGAAGTGTCTAGGCTTTTTACATTCGAAGCAGACTGGTGGACTCTTCTCCTTGGGCTCCTTGATGAACTTCCTTGTGAAGTTTCTAGTTCTGGATCCTCCTTTCTTTCTCCACATGGCTTGTGTCTTTCTTGATATGAAAGATATCTCGTCCTCATCAGAGTCATCTTCTTCGAACACTTCTTCAAAGATTCTTCCACATTTAGGGCTTTGGATGATGATCCCTTTGTTGGACACTGGATGCTTAAGGCAATGGACTTTCCTTTTTTGGTCCTTCGTCCTACTTCAGCTCCAACTCGTGAACTTTAAGAGTTCCAAGTAGCTCTTCCATGGAAAATGTTGTTAAGTCCTTGGACGCTCTTAACCCTGTAACTTGTGGTCTCCTTTGTCTAGGCAAGCTTCTTAAGATTTTGTTAATATGGTCATAATTATCATAAGTTTTGCCTAGGGATCTCAGGTTATTTACAATGGTTTGAAATCTACCAAACATAAGTTCAATTGTTTCATTTTCTTCCATAGTAAATAATTCATATTGTCTTACAAGTAAACTTAGTTTAGATCTTTTTACTTGTGAGGTACCCTCGTAAGCAAGAGCGAGAGTATCTCACATCTTTTTAGCACTTCTTAAACTGTGCATTTTTTCATATTCTGATTCAGATAAGGCGCATATAATAGCATTTCGACGTTTAGAGTTAAGAAGGTGCTTTGTTTGTGGGTTTATGTCCACTGACCTCTAGGTAGCTTAGTTCCGTTTTGGTCTAAGGGCAGATAGTCACCAGTTTCCACAACATCCCACATGTCAATGTGGCATGCGTCAAAGAATGCTATCATTCTTTGTTTCCAGTAGTCATAGTTTTGACCTTTGAAGAGCGGTGGTCTGTTTACAGTCTATCCTTCGTTATCCATGTATGCTCATGATCTTGTTACCCCTGCACTGTTAGATGCTCAACCCCAAGAGGCCGAGCTCTGATACCAATTGAAAGCGCAAAAATTGCACAAGAAGGGGGCGCTGAATTGTGCGTTTTAAAAAATTTTAAACTTAATTAAAGATGAGTTCAAAAACAGTTTAAGCAAAAAAGAGGTAAGGGGAAGAACAGGTACACAAAGATTTTATACTGGTTCATTCAACTTGAGCTACGTCCAATCCCTTCACCCAAAAGGTATTCACTAACCAACCTTTGGTTACACAAGTATTCTTCACGGCCTCTTCAGGCTTTACAAAGCAATCAACCCAGATTGCTTAACCATGCAAGTATTCTCTCTCACTAAGCCTCTCCAGGCTTTCACAACAGAAAATAGTTGTTTTTAAGGAATTCGACTCACAATGTGAGGATATAAAAGTTTTAGCACAATACATAATTACTTCAGAAAATATTCAAGGATCGTCTAGTAGAAGTAAGAAGGCAATTGATTGTTCTTGTTATCTATGAGTCTCTATCTTTCTTCGTTCTTCTATCTTGATATATACAGTCTTCAAGAGAAAAGAGCTGTTAACAAGATCAGCTTTAGTCTTCGAGAAGGAGAGCATAAAACGAGCTTTCAGAGAAGTCAAAAAAGTTAACTTTTGATCTTGCACCAACACGGAAAGTGTATGACTGTATTGGAGTGCTGCTTTTCTGATCATTCTTCTTTTGTCTTGATAGCTTGAGACGTTGACTTCCTTTTTCTGCATTGCTACGCTTATGCATTAAAATGCATCTGTCTTACATTAACTGCTTAGATATATGAACGTTAGATCTCTTAAAAAGGTAAGGTAAGGCATTAGTTTCGAGATATATATGAAAGACGCATAGACTGAAATGAGTTTTTAACTTAGATATATACAAGAAGCTTGTGCTTGGACGAGCCTTGTACATGAGTTTAACCTTTAAGCACTTTAGTCATTGAAAAGAGACTTATTTCTGGACTATTGTTATCTATGAGTCAATTGGATGCTCGTTTAATATTGGTGCGTTAGACGCTATAAAACATTTTTTCAACAAACTTTAAAACTTAATAAGTTTGTTATCTTCAAAATTGAGGGACTAGATGCTTCATACGTCTTTGGTTCCAACACATATCACGTTACTCTTCTATATATTTCTCTCGTTCACCGTTATGCTTGTAATTAAATAGACTAGTCCGCATTTAAAATGGTTATGAAAATCTATATACAACTATAAATTACAATTTAGAAATAGAGGAGATAGAGAATAGAGAGAAAAAAAATTGAGAGAATGGCAATTCCTTGTATTATTTCCAAAAATGGAGCAACCTATTTATAGATACAAAATGTAACTGAACGGTTACAAATGGTTTAATGGCATTAAGGCGAAATATAAATAGTCATAATATATAATGAATATAGACAACCACTATTAAATATTCATAACGCTCCCCTTGGAAGACCATTATTTGAGAATGTGCCTCGTTAAAACCTTACTAGGAAAAACCCTGTAGGACAAAAACCTAGTGAAGAAAAAAGAGTACATCAGGCTTTAATACGTTTACATATACTGCCTCATTAAAAACCTTGTCAAGAAAACCCAATGGGACAAAACCATGGTGAAGGGAAAAAGAGGGCAGAACGTATTTATTTCTCCCCCTCATGCAAATAATCATCTTTAAGACGATGAAGGCCAATCTTTTGTACTCGTTACTCAAAATTTTACTTGCTTATTTTGGTTTGTTTCACAGATCTCCAAGAAATTGTTGTACCACCGCGTGCAAACAAATATCTTGTTTGTGATATATTGTTATGAGATAAATAACTTCTAAGATAACAAAATATATGCTTGACTTTATTCCAATATCTTCATGTAGGTAAAGAATTACATCTTGCTAGTAAATTCACAAGAAATGATATATTAGGACATGTACAATTAGCAAGATACATTAGTGCTCCAATTGCACTAATATATGGTATTTCAAGACCAATAATTCTCCATCATTTTCTAGAGGTCTAAAAGCATCTTTGTTCACATCTAGAGACCTTACAACCATTAGAGTGCACATCATATGTGATTTGTCTATATAGAATCTTTTCTCAACACACAAGAATTTCGTTCTTTAAATATTCAATTTACAATCCTAGGCAAAACTTTATCTTTCATAAGTCATTCATTTCAAATTTTTCTTTGAGTAATCCATAGCTTTTGGAAGCTCTTCAGGAGTTTCGATAATAATTATATCATCTACATAAATATCAATTATGACAAATTCATTTCCAGATCTTTTCATAAAAATACATGAACAAATGGGATCCTTTTTATATCATTCTTTTATCAAATACTCACTAAGATGATCATACCACATACGTTTATATTGTTTTAGTCCATAAAGAGACTTATTCATTTTCATTAAGTAATCTTCTCGAGAACCTACATTGCTGGGCAAATTAAATCCCTCAGGGAGTTTTATATAAATGTCATTATCAAGACAATCATACAAATATAGGCTATAACAACATCCATTAGATGTAAATTGATCCCTTCATGTGCGTCCAAACTAATTAAGTATTGAAAAACATTTACATCCATTGTAGGTGAATATGTCTATTTAAAATTAATGTTAGGTCTTTGCAAAAATCTTTGAGCAAAAACTCATGCTTTATATCTTATAATTTCACCACAAAAACTCATTTGTATCCAATTAGTTTTACATCTTTAGGTTTATAAACTACAAGTTCAAAAACCTAACCAGTTTTACATCTTCAGGTGTATGGACTATAGATCCAAAAGCCTAACTAGTTTTACTTCTTCAGGAAGGACTACATGTTCAAAAAATTTAACTTGGCAAGTGAGTCTAATTCTGCCTCAATTGAGTCTTTCTATTTTAACCAATCATTTCTTTGTCTATAATACTTAATAGACTTTGGTTCTTGATCCTCATTATTATTTTTTACATTTAGCGCTACATTATATGCAAATACATTATCAGCATTGACTTCATTTTGGCTCCATCGTATTCCACTCATGACATAATTTGACATCTCTTTGTTTTCACTATTTTTAGGTACCTAAGTTGTTCTAGAGCTAAAATATTAATTATGTCAAAAGAATCTTTTGAAGTTTCCATATCCTCAATTTGGCCATCTTGCTTTTTAGCTTTTTTTCTTATTTGAGGATTTTTATCTTTGAACCAATAGGTTTACCACGTTCATGTGTGTTTGAGACTCGTTTTGCAATATTAGATTGTCTAACAAGGACATCAATTTTTATTGGAGCATTAGTAGTTGGTACATGATTTAGCCATTCTTTTTAGCTAAACTTTATAAATGAATTGTCTTTTGAACTTCTAGTTCACATTATTTCGTTTAAGGATCAAGATGATAATTCATTTCAATTAATATTCTTTTCCAACTGCTTATTCTCTCCCCTAATGTTGGGAAAATTGATTCAAAATGATAATCGAAAAATCGAGTCATAGATAAATATCTTGTTGATGATTCAACATATTCTATTATAGATTCATACCCAACATATATTCCCAACCTTGTTTGAGGACTCATCTTAGTACGTTGTGGTGCAACAATTTCAAAAGCATATAACACATCTATAAACTTAAATGGGAAATATTAGGTTGCTTACCAAAAATCAATTGTAAATGGAAAGACATGTGATAACTTTTTGGCTTGATGCGAATTAATACCATAATACATAAGATTGCATGTCCCCAAATATAAATTGGAAGTTTTGATCTCTTGAGTAATGGTCTTGCAATCAATTTCAAACGCTTAATAAATGATTTTGGAAGTCCATTTTGTATATATGAACATATGCTATAGGATGTTCAATATCGATTCCAATAGGCATATTAAAAGCCTTATATGTAAAGTCAGCAACATTATCACTACGTATTTTCTTAATTGGATAATCCAAAAAAAAAGGAGTTATAAGTTAGATTAGTTAAGTAAGTAATCTTGCAAACGCCTGGTTAACATGGTGAGTGTATTGGTCCACAAATATCACCCTGTATACATTTTAAAAATGTGAGAGATTCATTCTCAATTTTGTTGGTGATGATCAAATTATCAACTTCTCCTAGAAACAAATAGTACATAAGAATTTATTGAATTGAAGAATCTTCTGGCTTTTCAATAGGTGTTCACATGAATTTTCAACTATTCTTTGCATCATAATAGACTAGGATGGGCCAAACCGATTATCCCAAATAATAAACTTATTTAGATTTGTAAACTTCTGGTTTACAACATTATGTGTTTTAATTTGTAAAAATATATATGTAGTACAAACCAGATGAAAAATGTGTAATTTTTTTTTTACACATTTCTTAGTCTAAGTCTCATAATATAAAAACATTTCTCACATCTAAAACTTAATAAGTTTCTATAAAACTTGGAAGAATATAATACAATAACAATGTGTAACTGTGTTCCTTTAAATAAAAATATATCAGCTCTTCTAGAGCCTTCAATTGTCTTTATAATACTAGATATAGTATTAACATTGACTTATTACATTACTAAATAAGAAAAATATTTTTTTTAATTTTGAAAAGTCATTGCACTATCAACAAGATACATATATTCATTATTGATTTCAATTTCAACATTCATTTTTCATAAAAACAAGGAGCATAAATAATCAATATGAGAAAATCTGATTAAATTATAATCAATTCGAAATTGAAACCATTTATCATTTAACAACTATTGAATTGTAATTTTTAATTAATTTGAAACATGCAAATTATAAATAATGATATCTAATAAAAGCTTAAATGTTGGGAATAATGATTAAAACTCATATACTAAAAATTGATTATTTAAATAAATAATGCATATGTAGCTACATTCACTTCTGGGAATGGAGTAATGTCAATTGGATGAGTCTCATGATTTTTCATTAAAAGCTCATTATTTTTTCTAACTCATCTCAGAATATTTCTTAAATCATTTGACTTAATATTGCTACTATAGGAGTACAATAAATGCATGAAAATGAAGAATATATTTCTAACATATTTTTATCGATATTTATTTTTCCATACAATTTCAAATTAATAAATGATTAATTATAGAAGTGACATCTTCTCAATCTATCTTTGGACACCAATTTAATCCCTAAATTCACTATAATTTTATTTTATAAAGACATACATATTCTTTGGAAGAATAACATGATGTCTTATATATCTTTGGGGGGCTCGATTTGAGTATTTACTCTATTTTATTTCTTTAATCAATGTAATATAATGTCAATTAAATTTTTGGTCACATCATGTCCTATTAAAATTGCTTCATATGGAAATTAAAAATATGTGAAGACATATTCCGACACAACTTTACTTTATATTTTTAGGGAAGCAAATAGGACACGTGAAAATAATAGTCATTAGAGTCAACTATAAGCAATCGTGCAACTCAATCATATGTGCTTTTAAAAGAATCACAGTTTTTTTTTAGTAGTCATATTTTTCTTTTAAATTGTTCCAAAGAATAAGTGAATCTTTTACACTATAACTTATAACAATAAAATAATACAAAAGATCACTGAAATATATATTTAATAGAGGTATAACAATAGACGTATAACGTTATGAAAACACATAATGTACTATAAACATTTAATATATTATAAGTGATTATAAAAATAAATTGTAACATAACAATAAATTAAGAAGTAAATTAATTAAATTTAATGTAACATAAAAATAAATAAAAATCTGAATGTTATCAAATGGCCAAATATATTAATGTAATTAACCAACATGATATTAACTTAATTAATATTTATTAATTTTGATTTATAATGCAAACACATAAAAATATAATGTATTATTATCAAATATAATAAATAATATAAATAAATGTGCTAACATTTTTTTAATTACGTTAAAAGAATTTAATTTCTTTATATCTAATTTACATTATTTAGTAAATAATGTATAATGTACTGACCTACAATAAGTTTGTACTTACAATTAAAACTATTTCAGTAAAATAATTTTTGCAATTGATAGAGTCATTATTGATAATAGATGAAATGTAACATCTACGAACAAATTTCATTCAACAATATAACTATGATTAGACAAAAAAAATATAAAACCAACCACAAGTGTTTAATATACACAATTTAACACTTAATATATGTTTATTGTAATCCATTAGTGTAATCATTAATAACGAAGAAACTTTTCAAATAAATATGAATAAAGAGAAAACTCTCATATTAGAAACACATATGGATGGTATATAATATTACCCATAGAATTCTTATAAAAATTAGTAAAATATATTAAGTTACAAATTTACACATTATTAATAGAACTCTTATTTCTCCCAATAGAATTTCGTTTTATTGTTTAAAGAAAATTAATCAAACACATCATAAGCAAAATATGATTTTATATTCCAATATATTAAAACATCATAAAATGATTTCAAATATTAACTTGACATAAAATTAACATAATAATTGAGCAAACACCTGAAGCTCCTAACAATATCAAAGGAAGGATCAAATATAATATATTTTCATGTTCTTTGTCCATTTTTTTACTTTTCACAATACTTTTTCACTTCCAGTGACAAAAATTCTTCTTTTCTTTTAATTTTTTTTTCACTTTTGTATTATTTTCTTACCTCTGATAAGAAAAAATATTCTTAAAATTTCATTCTTTGATAGTGTGTTTAAGCCCATTGCAAAAATATTCTTATAATTTATTTATTTTCTATAGTCTTCAAGACTCATTACATATAAATGAATTTCACATTTACGTAAATAATACAATAATACAAATATTCTACCAAATGCATAATATAAAGAATATGATTAGAGAGAGAAGTTGACCTTAAAATATGAATTCAAATATATGACTTTTTCTTGCAGGTTGTAATGCCAATAATGAATATGATCAATGGAGAAAAAACATTCGTGTTGATAACGTGTTATGAAAATCTATATTCAACTATAAATTACAATTTAGAAGCAGAGGAGATAGAGAATAGAGAGAAAAAAAATTGAGAGAATGGAGATTCCTAGTATTATTTCCAAAAATGGGGTAGCCTATTTATAAATACTAATTGTAACTGAACAGTTACAAATGGTTTATTAGCATTAAGGCGAAATATAAATAGTTATAATATATAATGAATATGGATAGTCATTATTAAATATTCATAACATTTTATTTATTTTTTAAAAAGTAATAATCATTTTAATCCTTGAAATTGTAGCTTGATGTCAATTTAGTCCCTAAAATTATTAAAATGTCAAAATAATCCCTGAAATTAAAAATCATCAATCAAATTAGTCCTTTTGTTAACCTTAGTTAACTATCAGGGTTAAAGACATTTATGTGGCACGTTAAGTGCCATGGTGGCTTCCACATGGCAAGGACTAAAAAGACATCAAATTCATGACAATTGATTCAATCGCTTATTCAATTCTTTTAGGGTATTCAATTTCCTCCTTGTCCCCAACAATTCAATCGCTCATTCAATTCTTTTGGGTATTCAATTTCCTCCTTGTCCCCGATTATTTTAAATCGGTTGCATATGCAACTAATCTAAAAAGACATTTGGAAACACAACCCCCTCATACGGGTGAAATAAATTTAGACTCAAACCAAACCCATCATCACAAACTCTCCACTGTCGTGCAACCAATCTAAAAGAACATTTGAAAGCATAACCCCTTCATATGGGTGAAGTAAATTTAGACTCAAAACGAACCCATCGTCACAAAATCTCCACTGTTTCACAAACACCGACACCCCATCATCCTATGAAACAAACCTAGCAAACAACCTTGTGCAGCACCGATCACCACTGTCGTCTTCCTCATCCTTCAACGAACCCATGCCAAGAAGTTCTTCTGCTACCAAGAGGATCTCATCCTCTACAACTTCTCCACTGCTCATGTTCCTGTCAACCTTAATCCCCTCATCAACAAGCAGCGCTCCTTCCTCATCCTCCGCTATTGCGTCTTCGACCCCTACCACCCTCTGGCACCGCTACGAGGCTCTAGCTTGCCGTCCCTATTGTCGAGCTTCCTAAGGAGCATGTTAGAGCCCACTCCTTTGCTAGACAAGGCTCTATCTCGTCCGCTAAGGTTTGAAGAAATCGCTACACCTGATTCTATGGTATGGAGGGTTGTAAAATTGAAACATGAAGAAAAGGTTTAATCTTTTTTGGGTTTGAAATAATGGGTTTTGTTTGTTTTCTTATGGGTGTGTGGCGTGATTTTAGAGGCTGAGAAAGATGAAGGAGCATTTCAAAGAGTTGAGGCAGTGGTGGGATGAAGTTATGAAAGATGAGGAATAAGATGGAGGAGAATAGTGTGTACTGGTTTGCTAGGGTTAGGGTGTTTTTACATTGGTTTCCAATAATCGAGTTAAATTTTTTTAAAATCGGTTGAAAATTTGTTCTAAAACCCCCATACTTTTTGTATCCTCTGTATTTAAAATGGTTCAAAAACCAATTTAAAAAGTCCTTTTTAACCAATTTAAGAAGTCCTTTCCATAATAGTGTGTATTATGGGGGCTTTGCCCCTCGCACCCTCCAAACCCACTTATTTCGTAACCAACAGATAGGCGGCCCAGGCCCAAAGGCTAGATGTTGTCATTCCACTCCACTCCAGCATCTGCTTGCCCATAGAATATGATCCATGCACAACAATCTCTACCTTGGCGAATATTCAGCTCCATGGAAGATAACAACAAGTATCCTTCATATGTCTCCTGGGTTAAGGCTTGCTGTCATGTTTAGCACTAAGCAACATTCAACAAGTCCAAGCAATGCTTAAACTTGTTAACGATAACTACCTTGGCTAACATAGCAATTGCATTCTCAGAAGTGTGAACCTTCTTTAGTAATATCTGACCTTAATCTTGTGGAACTTCACATCAATATGCTTAGTTCTAGCATGGTACACCTAATTTTTTACCAGGTAGATAGCACTCTAACGGCCATAATGGAATTGAACTCCACCTTGCTCAAGGCCCAGTTCTTTTACTAGCCCTACAACTTATAAGGCTTCTTTACCGACCTTTACTACTGTCATGTACTCTGCTTTAGTTGTTGACATTGCCACAATTGACTGAATAATGGATTTCTAGCAAATAGGCCCACCTGCAAGAGTGAAAACATACCTTGTTATAGACCTCCTATCATCCAAACCACTAACGCAACCATGATCCACATATCCCACAACTAAAGGATCACCTTGCTAACTGCTAAACATGATACCATGACCTGTTATGCCCTTTAGGTACCTAAAGATCCACTTCACTGCTTCCTAATGTCACTTCCTTGACTTAGACATAAACTTATAGATTTGACTTATAGCATGTGCCAAATTTGGTCTAGTGCAAACCATAGCATAGATTAAGTAACCAACTGCACTGGCATAAGGGACCTTTGACATGTAGTCCACTTTTGCATTTGTCTTTGGGCACAGTTCCACAAAAAGTTTGAAGTGGTTTACCAATGAAGCACTTATTAACTTAGCATTGTTCATGCCAAACCTATCCAACACCTTCTCAACATAGCCTTACTATGAGAGCCATAATTTCTTGGAGCTTTTGTCCTTGTGAATCTCCATCCCAAGAATCTTCTTATCAGGACCTAAGTCCTTCATGTCAAATTCCTTGTTGATAAATCTACATTTTATGGAGATTTATAAAGCAAGTTCACAAAATAAACCATTAATGAAGGATTTCATATGATGTGCATTTCTAAGCTTTTTATTTAAAATTACATGAATTGCCTTGATTTTGTTGGATTTTGTGAAGGGTAGGTAGACGAACAAAGAAGGAAAATGCAGTCCACAGGCACAAATGAGTATTATACCTATCAAAGTAGACTTAAAAGAAGCAAGCATCAAAGTGAGGATCACAAAAAAGGCTTATAAGCACAAGAACGGGCCAAAAAGGAGACTTGAAGCAAAAAACGGAGTGCACAATGGGGGATCATCTCTATATTATCTCTATTCTTTTTCCAATTTTCCTTTTTGCCTTTAGCTTCTGGAGAAGGATTTTTGGAGGGCAATAGGATATTCAAAGTCAGAGACCAGAGAAAAACCTTTTCTTGAAAAAGATTTCTTTTTCTCTTTCCTTTGATGTATTTCTTTAAAATTATGATTTCTCTTCTTGCCACGAGTAGCTAAATTCCTTGTTAGGGTTGTGGTGTACTTAGAGTTTGAAACCCCTAAATGTTTAATTTTAATTGAATTCTTGTTTCCATTTAGTCAATTAGATTGTTCTACTTTTTTTATTTTCTCACTTGGAATTGATCATCCCTTGTATGCTTTGAATCGATTAATTGAATGGCAGCCATGCCGCAATTAATTGGTAGATGTGTAGCGTAATCAAATTAGATTTTGTCGTATGATCAACCTTCATTCCTAATTTCCAATTGGATTAAATAGTTAATTAATCCCCCCTTTATTCTTTATGCCTTCCTAGGGTTTTAATATCTCATATGATCATTTAGGAAATTAACTTAGAAAGGACTATTGCAATTTATGACCAACAATTGACAATAAAATGCGTAGGGGAATATTGGTAATTGACGAATAGTACGAGGTTCAATTAGAATTAGACGTGAAGGAACTTAAGAGTATAAAGGAAACCATAACCTTAGGCCCATTTTCTTCTGAATTTTTCTCTACTTGCCACTGCTTGTTTTGCAATTTCGGTTACACATTTATCATTAGTGAATCAATCTACTACCTATCTAATTTCACCTAAACAATATAGAGCCTTTGGAAACTAGTAATCGCCATTTAGTCCTTTAGGTTCGATATCGGGTATTTGGTAGATTCCTCCTATCTTGCTTGAGCCTACAACGTAATATGACAAAGTTCGAAGATGTGTCAATTTACCAATACCATGTTACATACTTGTTAAAGAATGTGCTCTAGTGATATCTAGATGATGTAGGTTGATCAAATGACTCAAGTTTGATGGCAGCTACTAAAGATTAAAACAATCTCTTAGTAGTAATGATTGCAGATTGCATAGACCGCAGATTTATTCTAGCAACTATCTGAGGTTAGTATAAGAAAGATTCAGGTAGCGTAAAAGATTCAAATTGCTAACCGAATTAGGCAGCTTACTAATGTAATACCCACTCAATGATAATACCCTTAAGCATCTTAACTCAGGTAACAATTTAAAAGGAATGTAGGACCATTCTTCTACTCTTGGATGCTTTAGAGGGAGGAATGTTCCTAAGGACTTGACTTCTTTAAAGGCCTGAAACATTTGAATGATATCATATTCACCACCAATGGAAGATGCATACCGAGTCCTTTTGGTAATTTTCTTTTTCTTTCATTTGTGAGAGTGACAATTATTATCCAATTGGAAACAGGACTCTCTAGCCACCCATCGAGCTAGATCATTGATAAGGTCATGCATTACATACAATGATCTATTGCTAGTTGACCTTTGAAAAAGTCATGCAGAGAGTAGCCCTCGAAAGTACTCATGGCCCGCATCTTCCATTTGCTTCTGTGATTATTGCTTTAAAAGTCCATAAGCCATCCATAGCAACACTATCTCTTTCTCCTCAAATTCAAAGCCTTTTGGTAGTATGGAGCAATATGCAAAACACCAGCTTCAGGTATGAAGGAAGCTGATTATAACTCAATCTTAATGTTTGAAGGATGTTACTTTCCTTCTCTGCAAGATCCCATATTTTAAAATTCACTTACATTTTCCCACTCTCTTTCATCTTGCTGCGAGGATAAAATACCCTCAAGTGTTGTTGCTATCAATGGCAAGCCTTTACATTTCTCAGCAATCTTCTTACCTATTAAAACTATAGGAATTTAAGTAGGGACGGAATATAGAAATATTATCTACACCATATATAAACAAAAGCAAGGGAAGGCAATCAATCTGTTAACTACACAAGTAAACAAAAACACAAAATAGGCCCGCGAGGTCGGGGGAATCAATTTCCATGAACTCAACACAGTGAAAGAGAAACTATTCTCATGGTGGATATCATAGATCTAATACCATGTTGAAATTATAAGGATTTAATTAGGTATGGAATATGTGAATAGTATTTGAAGTATATATAAAATACAAAAGGCTATACTTATTTACAGTCTTAGGTCTGTACAACAGTAAATACAAAAAATAAGAAAAGACAATCAATCAACCAATTTCAAATCATGACACTAATTATGCCAAACATAACCTATATATTTAAATGCATTAATTTTGCTAACATTACCCATTTTTGCAAAGGGTTGATTTGAATCAATAGTTTTACTCCTAAAAGCATGCTGCACAAACACTGACCAACAGTCCTCATCAGGTGACTGGTTGACATAGTGAGATTCAACAGTTCCCATCATGTTGGCAACTTCTGCACTCCTTATTATTACAATCACCGAGCTTCCCCGTGCAGCTCCTCTGAATGGAGCTACCAGCTTAATCCATTCATTGTAATTCTTGTTCCACACATCATCCAGAACAATCAGAAACTTCTTGCCTCTCAAGGCTACTTTGAGTTTAACTTGAAGTTGATGTAAGTTATTGAAATCACAGGTTATGGAAGTGGTTGACTCCAGAATCTTTCCAATTACAACCTTGACATCAAAATCAACAGCTATAGATGCCCATGCCTTGAGTTCAAAGTGCGTATTCACCTTGTTATCATTGAACACAACCTGGGCCAATGTTGTTTTCCCAACACTTGGCATTCCCACAATGGGAATGACTAAGACTTCATCACCATCACTTTGCCTATTCTCCATCAGCAGCCGGATGACTTTCTCTTTGCCCAAATCTCTGTCGTAGATGTAGGACTCGTTCACCATGGAACTTGTTTCGTTGATTTTGTATGAACACCCAGCAGCGACTTCAATTAAACTAAGCTCATGCCTTTCATTTGCAAGAGTTTCCAGTCTCTCAATGATCACCTTTACCTTAGATTCTATCTCAACATTAAACATTAGATTATGTGGATTAAGAGGAGTTGGGATAAGATTCTATACTTGAGTAAAGGTGATTTGAACTTGAGATAGAGACATTGATTCCCAACTCCTCTTCAATATTTTAGTAGCAAACTCGTCCACAATATCTTCTACATCAAAAGCAACATCTTTAAGTTCAACAAGCCACACTCTCACAGCCTCATTATTTACATGCTTGTCCTTTACATCATTAAGTACTGCGTTGAGAAGAAGCAAAGTCTTCTAAAATTTCTTTAGGATTTTGCCTCTGTTTCTTGCAAGAATAACATCTATAACATTCTTTGAGGCCAACCTGTCAAACAAAACTTGAAGGAAAGCTGACGAAAATGTTTCTCCTATAGGCATGGCTGCTGTGAAAACTTGAAGAGCAAAAGAGAAAAAACACTAGATTACAATTTCTTTTTAAGAACTTTTGATTGTAAATTTGTAGCTTAATCTATTGTCTAGAGGATTTTGGCAAAAAACTGAATATCTAAGTGAACATATATGCTTACATGTATAATTCAGCTATTGTTTATAATTTAATCCTACTAGCCAAAAAGTAGGACCAAAAAGGTTAAAATTTGCAATATCCTAGGTTGTGATCCTTGTGGACCTCGAATGCTGTTTATACTAAAATTATATGTAAAGCATATGCGGGTTTAAATTCTTTTGTCAAACATTGGTAAGGTACATAAGATAGTGATGCTTTGTCTATTCTATATCCATGATATTTGGTCAAGTTGTCAAAGTGGGGACAAGCTCTAAATTAATGTAAATTTTAGGCTAAGAAAAAGTCGGGAAAATACAAATAACAGTTTTTGGGTAGATCGGGAGGAACACCTTGGGGAGCACTTGGAAGGGTTTTCAATCTAATGATCAGTAATACCAAGGAAGTTGACATCACATCTCTACCTAAAGCCTTGAAGCATTGGGTATATGGGTCACATCTCTTATATATCCTTCATTGAGTCGTTTCTTAGCTAATGTGTGATTAACTATTCACACTTGAATTTCTAGCAACAGCCAAGAGTCTAAATATAAAATACAAATATAAAAGTATATTGAACACATCTTTTATGCAAAATTTAAATTTGGTCAAGGCTAAAAGAGAAAAAACCAAGATACAATATGAGACATCTTTCAAAGAAGACAAAGATAAAAAATGAAGACAAACTCAGCCAAAGAGGCTAATTGTTAAGAATATGGCGGGGGAAGACACACTGGGGAGATCTTCACCGATGGCCACAAGCAAACAACACAAATGAACTTGACAACACATCCACCAAAACCTTAAGGTATCAGGTCTATGGGTCTTTGCCACTTCATGTTACTCAACATACCTATCTCTATCCAATGTGGGACTTCTTACACACATTTGCACACCAACAATCTCCCCTTCAAGTGTGAGTTTCTTCCATATTGTATGCTCCCCCTCAGGCAGAAGCCATTTTTCTCATCCACGAGTATTCAATGGTGTCCTCTAAAGCTTAGCCATTGCCGCTAATATGCTCCGCCGCCGTTATGGCTGGAGTTTAGCCATTGTCGCTAATTTGCTCCACTGCCATCATGACTAGAGCTTAGCCATTGTCGCTAATATGCTCAACTGTCGTTATGGTTAGAGCTTAGCCATTACCGCTAATACACTTTACTGGATACTTGCACCACCGTTAGCTTACATCAACGGGACACGCCACCTGACCTCTATATTGCCAGAAGATTTTTGATACAAGGGATTCCTATGCATAGATCCATACATCAATCCATCGCCAATTCCATCCACTCGTCGAGCCGATCACCTAGTCGAACGATCGACTCTGATACCAATTATTGAGAATACGAGGGGGTAGACACTGGGGAGATCTTCACTGATAGGCCACAGGCAAACAACACAAGTGAACTTGATGCCACATCCAACCCAAAACCTTAAGGCATCAAGTTAATGGGTCTTTCCCACATTCATAGAGCAAGATGAGCCTTCACTAGACTGCTTTTTGTTTGAACAGTGCTTCCTATAATGCCCCTTCTATTTGCACCTATAGCACTGCACTGTTTTACCGCCTTTGCCTTTTGATTTCTTCCTAGCAGAACCCATCTTAGCTTGCGTCCTCCTGTGTTCTTGACTCCCTTCACATACAGACCCTTGCCTTGAGAACACTCCCCTACATTCTGTTTCCACTAATAGTGGGACATAAGTGCAGTAGTGATCTCCTCCAAACTGATAGTGTCTTTCCTGTACGTAAGGGTGGTCACCAAATACTCGTAGCAATTAGGTAAAGAGCAAAATAGTATTATAGCATTGTCCTCGTCATTAATTTTCACATCACTGCACCGTAAGTCACTAATAATTTGATTGAAGACATTGACATGTTTGCAAATCAAAACCCTCCTGTATCTCTCCTGGAGACGTCAAGTCCATAACATGGTATAGCAACTCCTCTGCCAGACAGAGTTGTATAGTTCCCGTAGCCCTTTCTTGCAACTCTTCTTAATCCAATTGATCCATGCCATCAGGTTTTTTCTTTCATAACGCCTTTAGAAAGCCTTGTTGTGCCAATAAATCCTTAACCCTCCTTTGCCACAATCTGAAATTCCCAGTTCCATCGAACTTCCCCTCTTCGAATTTCGCACCAGGGTTAAGGGCCATCTGATACCAATTGTTAGCAATAGCAACCGGATTCTAAAATTAAGAAGAATAAAAATGTGAACACGGACAACACAATTTAACGAGGTTTGGCAAGTGTGCCTACCTCCTCAAGAGTAGAGTAACTGTTTCTATTATTGATTAGAAAATAGGGTTATGTCAGATATATAAGGAAAAATAGTACAGATTTACAATAATATCCTTGTACTGTATTGCGGGGCGTTACCCCCTGCACCCCCAAGCCCAATTATTACGTAACCCAACAAGCAGGCAACCCAAGCCCAACGGTTGGATGATATCACTCCACTCCACTCCACTATAGCATATGTCTACCCATAGAATATGAGCCATGCACAACAATCTCCACCTTGGCAAATATTCAGCCCTATGGAAGATAATAGCAAGTACCTCTCAAAATTGCCTTGGTTAACATATCAGCTACATTCTCAGAAGTGTGAACTTTCTTCAGTAATATCTGACTAGATGGCATCAACTCCTTGATATTGTGGAACCTCACATTAATATGCTTAGTTCTAGCATGGTACACCTGATTCTTTGCTAGGTAGATAGCACTCTGACTATCACAATGCAACTAAACTCCTCGTTGCTCAATGCCCAGCTCCTTTACTAGCCCTATAAGCCATAAGGCTTCTTTACTGACCTCTGCTACTGCCATGTACTCTACTTCAGTTGTTGACATTGCCACAATTGACTGAACAATTGATTTCTAGCAAATAGGCCCTACCTTGCAAGGGTAAAACATACCCACTGTCAGAATCCACATATCCAACAACTGAAGGATCATCCTGTTGACTACCAAACATGATACCATAACCTGTTGTGCCTTTAGGTACCTGAAGATCCACTTCACTGCTTCTCAATGTCACTTCCTTGACTTCGACGTAAACTTACTGACTTGACTTACAGCATGTGCCAAATCTGGTCTTGTGCAAACCATGGCATACATCAAGCAACCAACTACACTGGCATAGGAGACCTTTGACATGTAATCCACTTCTACATCTGTCTTTAGGAATTGTTCCACAGAAAGTTTAAAGTGGTTTGCCAGTAGGAGTACTCATTGACTTAGCATTGCTCATGCCAAACCTGTCCAACACCTTCTCAACATAACCCTTTTGTAAGAGCCATAATCTCCTAGAGCTCCTGTCCTGTGAATCTTTATCACAAGAATCTTCTTGGCAGGACCTAAGTCCTTCATGTCAAACTCTTTGCCTAGCATGATTTTCAAGTTAGTCACATCACGCAAATGATTAGTAACAATCAACATATCATTCATATAAAGTAGCAGAAAAATAAAAGAACCATCATCAAGGCTCTTCACATACACACAACAATCATATTCACAACGCCTGTAGCCAATCTAAAGCATGAAAGAGTCAGAGTGTTTGTACCATTGCCTTCGAGACTACTTTAACCTATAAAGAGACCGCTTCAATTTACAAACTAGTTAACCCAGTCCACCTTCAATGAACCCCTCTGGATACTCCTTGTAAATCTACTCCTCTAGATCACTGTGAAGAAAATCTGTCTTCACATCCATTTGTTCCAAATACATATCCCGACTAGCTACCATGGCTAACACTGCCCTCATAGAAGTATGTCTCACGACCAGGGAGAAAATCTCATCATAATCAACCCCTTCTGCTGTGAATACCCCTTTGCGATTAGACGAGCCTTGAACTGTTTCCCTTCTTTTTCTAATACTGCAAGTTTCCTCTTATACACCCACTTACACCCAATGGTCCTTTTGCCCGTAGGGAGTTCAACTAACTCCCATGTTTTGTTCTTTCGCAAAGACTCCATCTCCTCCATCATGGCACCCATCCATCTATCTTTTTCCTGACTATGTACAACCTCTTGAAAGTTAGATGGATCTCTTGAACTAGTTAGAAGTGCAAAAGAAACCAAGTCTTCAAACCTATACCAGGTGGGTGGCTTAATAGTGCAGCGTTCCCTGTCTCTCACAAGAGTATATTGCTATTGTCCACCTGAATTATTGGGGTCAGGTTCAAGTATAGGTTTAGGTCTTGGATTGCAACTCTCTGCCTTCCTAAAAGTCACCGATAGTCGCTCAACATCCACCTGAACCACCTTAGAGCCAAGAGCGGCTCCATCTATCACGGGTACTGGCACATATGTGTCAACTATCTATTGCAACATGGACTACTCATCAAACACTGCATCCCTGCTGATCACCATCTTCTTTGAAACTGGATCCCAAAACTTGAACCCCTTCATGCCTTTGGCATTACCTACGAAGACACACTTCTTCAACTTTGGATCAAGTTTAGATTGTTCATCACGGGATATGTGCAGAAAAGCAGGACACCTAAAGATTCTTAAATGATCAAAATTAACTGGGTTACTTGTCTAGACCTTTTCTACAGCTTTACCATCCAATGAAGCTCGTGGTGATCGGTTAAGGAGATAGCACCATATTCACTGCCTCTACCCAGAAACCCTTTGAAAGCCCAACATTCAACCACAAACATCTAGCCCTTTCAGTAAGAGACATGTCCATCCTCTCTGTAACACCATTTTGTTGTGGTGTTTTATGCACTAAAAAATGTCTCTAAATGTCTTGTTCTTCACATAATTTTTGAAACTTGGAGTTTGTGAACTCCGTACCATTATCAAACCTTAGGTACTTGATTTTTCTACCTGTCTGGTTCTCCACCTCAGCCTTCCATAGTTTGAACTTCTTAAAGACTTCAAATTTCTTTTTCAAGAAATACACCCAGACCTTAAGAGAAAAATCATCAATAAATGTGACAAAGTAGTGGGAACCACCCAAGGACAAATCTCAAGTAGGCCCTCACACATTAGTATGCACATAGTCTAGAATCCCCTTGGTCGTGTGCTTTGCATCCTTGAAACGAACTCTGCACTGTTTCTCAAGCACACAATATTTGCACAAATCTAGCTTATAGCTTCGAACTCCCTTTAAGAGACCTCTCTTATGGAGTTCTACCATCCCACGCTCACTGAGATGGCCCAGATACATGTGCCACTATTTGGTGGCATCATTATCATCATCAGACTTGTTATAATCGGGGTCACAACAGGACGGTGAAAAAGAAGTGAAATCAGAGGAGTTGCTACCAAAGTTTATTAAGGGAAAACATATGGAAAATCCCTTTAAAAGAACGTGGTCTTTGAAACCAAATATAGGTTCGAGAGTTGGTTATGTAGTAGGGAAGGTGTTAGCAGCCTACAACGCTCGTCATAAAGATGGTTACCCCTAATTAAATGTGCAAAATTGAATAGCTTTTAAAATATTTATTTGACCCCTGAAAACAATTATTTTATTTATTTACAAATGATGTTTATTTTATTTATCAAAAGAATTTTAGAAAATATTTATTTTGAAAAGAATTAATTTTTTATTTTTTGAGATCGACAAGGGTGTGCCCCTGCTCCTATGTATCCTCAGGTGCAATGAAAAATTAGACTCATGTAGTTTTTTGGTAGAAAATCATTTTGTTGGTTGATTATTTGTTATTTTTAATATTTTGAAAGGCCTACTCAATAACCAAATAGGAAGTGCATCTGAAATGATTATCAATACACCTTTCGTAGTTCTTGCAATACTCAAATAGGAAGTGCATCCAAAATGGATATTACTAAAACCTTTATTAAAGAAAAGTTTGTTTTAATCTTTTTTAGAATTTTAAATTAAAGGCTTTTACAATAACCAACTAGGAAATGCATCCAACATGGTTATCGTTTCACCTTTTAGGATTTTTATAATAGTTAAATAGGAAGTATATCCAAAATGACTATCATTAAAACCTTTGTTATGTGTTTTTATTAAAATATTAGTATTATACATATTATATTTATTTGAAAAAATGATTAGCAAATAAGAAGTGCATCTAAAATGGTTATCATTAATGTTTTAAAACTTTAATAATGTTCAAATAGGATATGCATCCAAGATTACCATTATTAAGTTTAATTATTCTTATTATTTAAAGAAAATTTATTAGTTAATAACTTATTAATTAATTTCACATTGAAGACAAAATAAAAGCGGAAAGCTTAATAAAACAAAATAATCATTTTTCTAATTTCCATCAAACACATATTTTGATCCTTAAATGTTTTACAAAAAAAAATTGAAATAAGAAAAGGTCTAAAGACCTTCACCGTATTTACTTAGCAAACATTTAACCATATCTTTTTAGTTACTCTTTTATCGGATTCACAAAGCTAAGATTTATATACATAAGGAAAATTCAACGTAAAATAAAACAAGGAGGAAAAAAAGCGTAACATTTGGGCCAAAGACCATTTCATCCGCGTAGAGGAATCAGAGGCGCAACACCCTCCAAGCGACACGATTTTGATAGCTTAAGGGAATAATTTGTCTTTGCGTTGCTATGGTGGATGTGAATCGGTGGAGGACATCAGAGTTTGACAAAGTTGGGGAGGGGGTAGGGACTCGCAAAAATGTGGCGAGCAAATCACGTCGCGGCGGTGCCACTCGGAGACGCGCTTGGATCTTGATCTAGGCAGCCCAAGGATGACAGCCTTAAGGCAAAGGCATCGACTAGGACCTTGACACCGTGGAGAGCTTAGACTGAGAGGTTGGCGGAGGCGGCGACGACAATAACATCGGCATCGGAGGAAGTTCACACGGCATCAACGAGCGTGCCGTGGAGGTACGGCTCGTGGCAGAGACGTCGGATAACATCTTTCTTTCTTTTTTTGAACTCTGATTGTGGTTAGATGCGTGTGCTCAATGTGAATTAATCAATTGTGTGTTGATGAACTTACAGATTTGTGTATGGCAATGTGACATAGTGTGTGCATTTGATTTGTGCGAAGCAAAGCAAATCTTGATCTCTATATGCCTGTTGTGTGTGAAAGAAATGGAGGACTATGAACTGAATATACTCTATTCTGAGAATGTGTATGAGAAGTTGAGGATTGCTGTATCAATACTATACATATGCAAATAAAATCAAAGCTCAAAACGGGAGTTAGGAAAATGATAGAAACATTTACTTATCCACATTTATTTTGAATGCAAATAAAAAGTAAGAAAAAAAAATAGACAAAGAAGAACGGAGAATAATAGAGGCAAGAGGAAGATAACAAGGAATGGCAAAGATAAAAGAAAGATAATAGTGAGGGCCAAGAATTATAACTCCAAAGCCATAGAAATCAACTAATTGAGAGGAAGAGTGACGTATCAATTAGTAGCCACCTCCCAGGCTTTGCTATCAATATCTTTAGAGTGACGTGAGAGAGTATCTAGAAAATCTCCCTTCAAAGACTTCTTAATGTCCTATTTATAAACATTCCAGTCTTTCCATTGAAACTTGCTCTATAAGCTACTGTAACTTGTTCTAGAAGTTTTCTTAAAATTTCCATTGCTTATGTTTTTGTTTCTTTCTTTTTATTTTACAAAATGGGCGAAGGGCTACTAGCCCAAACCCTTTATTTATAGAATTTCCTTATTTATTTTATTATTGGGTCACAATTGCTAGCCCAAACTTTATTCTTATTAATTTCTATCTTTTTATTTTTTATTTTTATTTATAGACTTAAAATAGAATGACCCAATATTATTTATTATTATTTTATATATTTTTCTTTTATATTTACTTTTGTTATTTTTCTAATTACCCCGATAAAATTGAGTATTCACAGGACTCGACAAAGGCAACTCCACCTACAATTGTACTCCCCAATAGTCTATAAATATTGCCTACTGTCCACTATCTTTTCATCACAGTCAAAGCACCCTTACATGCTCTGTGGGTATCCCGATCTCCATCAGTTCTGTAGCTAAAACCATTGGCTTGTGGAGTGCCAAGCGAGATCAGATTCTTCCTCAAGTCAAGTATGTACCTCACATCACACAACATTCTCATGCCACCATCATCCATAGCAATCTACACCTGTCCCATTCCAACAATAGTGCAAGCTTTATCATCTCCCAAATAGACATTACCAAAATTGCCTGCCTTGTATGTGGTGAACCACTCCCTGTTTGGTGTCATATGATAAGAACATCTAGAATCAAGAATCCAAGCATCTGTAAGTTGACTACATGAAACAAAGAGAACACCTCCCTCACTGTAGTAGTTAAAGTCCTCAATCTCTACTAGATACTTACATCGCCGTTAGATAACATCAACGAGATGCACCACCTGGCCTCCACTGCTAGGAAGACTTTCAATACAAGGGATTTTCATGCATTGATCCATACATGAATCCACCATTAATTCCTTCCACTCGTCTGAGCCGATCACCTAGTCAAACCATCGACTCTAATACCAATTGTTGAGAATACGAGGGGTGTAGACACCGGGGAGATCTTCACCGATGGGCCACAAGCAAACAACACAAGTAAATTTGACACCACATCCAACCCAAAACCTTAAAGCATCAGGTTTATGGGTCTTTGCCACTTATATGTTACTCAACATATCCATCTCTATCCAATGTGGACTATCAATGTGGAACTTCTTACGCACACTTGCACACCAACACTAACAAATACAATAAAATTGCCCATTTAATAGGAATATCAGACATGGAGACTCAAAGGAAGTATAAAGACTCAAAGGAAGCATAAAGACTATATATCTCGCAATTATCTAGCATATTAACTTCTCATTGATGATAAGAAATTCAGAATTCCAACAAGTTTTCTTCTTGGACAAAAAATAAAAAGTTTTCTTATAAAATTTATAACATCCCTGCTTTTTGAACTATTTTTATATTTATTTTGTAATTATTAAAGGAACCGGATGGGAATCTCAAGAATCTAACTCCATAGTTGTGTTTGTATTGATAAATGCTACTCAGTTTAGAGTCTTAAAAATTTTCCAGACTGGGCCCAAAAATGGTAAAATGATCATTTTGTCTAGAAAAAAGCCAAATAATAGGATAAATTAATAAAATAGCTATAAATGTTTAAAATTCATTTTTAAGCCATAAATATACTTAGAATAGCTAATGACAATTGTGAGAATTTTCTAGAAATTTTCTGAGACAATTTTTGTGAAATGATCAAAATGCCCTTGGTTAACTACGGAGGCTAAAGGAAGACTTCTTGACCTCAAAGCATTTTGAAAAACTTATACTAAGTATATTTAATTATATAAATATTATTTTGAGGGAAAAATAATTAAAAATCTAAAAATCATAATTAGTTAGCAAAAACTTGATTTATTAGTTAATTAATTAGCTTTTTTTAGTAAAATAATTGCTATAATTAATAGATAAATGAAAAAAATTGAAAAATTTTGTGAGACTCCCAAAAATATATCCTTTCACGTGGTATGGCTAGTTTGGCCCAAATTCACACCAAAAGCCCATTCCAATTTTCCCACAATAAATTAATATTTAATTATTTTTAATATATAATAATTATATAAAATGAAAAAAAAATTCTAAGCCATTGGCTGCAATTCCACGTCTAGCCATGGTGGAGAGCACACCAAAATTGACTTGACCATGGTAAAAGCCCTCCAAAGATGATTGTTTAGTAATTAAGTGCAAAAATTTAATTCTAAAATAAATTATTTTTGCACTATAAATACCCTATCACCCACCCCATTTTCTTCACCACCTTCCTTCACAACAATTTTCCCTCTTTGTCTTGGTTTAGATCCAAGATCTTCCTCCCCTCCAATAGCCAAACTCTTGCAAAATTCTCCCATGTACCATAAATCCATCATTAAACCTAAGCTTACTTAGCTTCATACCTTGGCCTTTTCTTCTATCCTCAAGCTCCACCAACACCACCCACTTTGTCACTATTTGAGATACAGGGAGGAGTGGGGTTAAGCTTCTATTTTCATTTCTTAATGGGCTATTGTTGTTGGATTAGCTCCCAATCCTTTTTATTTTAAGTTAATTCTATACTTAATTCTTTATATACTTGTCATCTATTTTTATTAAATTGTTATTCATTTTATTATGTTGCTTTAAATTTTATTAGGTTAAGTTATGATATTCATTTTTATTTCTTCAATTATTTACTAATTATACTTAAATTTATTTATTTCTTTGTTATTTCATTAAGTCATGTTATTTATTTTTAGCATTATGTCATGGTACTTTAAATTTTATTATATGGATTTATGATGCTAATTATTGTTAAGTTTAATCTTGAATTTTGTCAATTAAATTAAGTATTGATCATATTTTAAGAGAATTCTTAGTATGCTCTGCAGTTGTAGTGTAATCTGATCTTCCACATCAAAAAAAGGTTATTCTTAATATTTGGTTTAATTTGTAAGATAATTACACAATACCAACTATATTTATGGTTAAAATTTTTTTCTTTTAAAAGTATTTTAAATTGATAAATTAGAAAAGGAGAAGAATAAATCAAATAATTTAAATACTATACTTGAATTGTGCATGTATGTTTAATTTCTTGAATCATGTGTATGAAATTCTATTGCTAAAACTTGTTATGCTCATTAAGTCTTTTGATCGTTATGAATGATGAGTGTATGAATGTGATTCTAAAACTTTGTTGGATTGTCCAGAAAGTGTATCATGAAATTTAGAAAACAAATTGTAGGAACCCCTTGTTGAGATGGGACCATGCTGTGGAGCATGAGTGCTTGTGTTTTGGAAAGTTATAGTTTGGTACATTGTGGGCTGAAAGGCGGGGACCATTGTTCGGGTCTTGAGGGTAAAGGTACTGAGTTGTGAATGTCCCAATGGCTAGGATAGTGCCTTTGAGCCGGGATAAATCACGTAAACTGACTTGATAGCCCTGACACCCGCTCAGCATCATTGAGATTGGTGGAGTGTTCATCCTTGATGGGCATTAAGCCCTTTCCTCGAGGATAATGATTACGACATCGATGTTGTACCTTGGGAGGGGTTATACAAACTCCTAATCACTTCCTAGTGATTCTTGATGATTAAGGTGAATCATTAAAGATAGGTACGGATCCATACGTCGATAAAAGTCTGTAATTGAGTTATATATAATAACGTAGGTCAGACCCTAGGATTCCTTATGTCTGTTTGTTTAATAATTATGTGTTTATGTTTTAAACCTGTTAAGAAAATGAATGAGGCTTTGCAAAATCTCACTCATTTTTTGTTTCTTTTTATATACATTCATGGTTCAAGCAAATGCGGCCATTCCATGGGATTTAGAAGATTTGCTGTGAGGACTGCTAAAGATGTAGCTGATTCGTAGACCTTAGGATATTTTGGGTAGGTATAGTGTAGATATATACTGCTCTGACATAGGTCATTTTGTTGTATATACATGGGCAGGTAACTAGGATGACTTTCAATGTATTTCTTTCATATGTATTGTACTTTAATCATGTACCCAAATTCGATGCATATATATATATATACAGATAACGCAATGATGTTTCTTTTATAATCATGGTTCTTTATATAATATTTTTGTAATTTATTAAATGTTCGCAAGAAGTGAACATAGGAAAGTTTTAGTCAAATTGATGTTATTACTTAACCTCTTAATCAACTGTAAAGACAATTCCCTAAAATTAGTAGGTGTTACAAAATTTGTGGCAAGTTAGATTCATTTCAAGAACTCAAACCCAAATGCTTATTTCTTCCTCATGTCCTGCAATTATCTTAAAATTACATGTCTGCTTTTTGAAAGCTCTAAAAGATGTAGCTTCTAATATTTATTAGCAGTTTTCTCCTTCAAGGGAAATCGATTTTTCTTCTTTTCTGTGCTTTTACAATGGAGACATCTTTGCTAAGGCATTTTGCTAGTTTTGTCCATGGTTGGATACTTGGATCTCTTCAAATGTTTTATTTTTTATAGGATAAATGACTTAATTTCTACAAATAGGTAATTTAACTTTTTTAACTGTAAAAATTTGATTGTTGTTGAAACTTCACGGAAAAGCTCTTACCTCATGGCTGACAATTAAGCTTTGGTATAACAAATACTGATGCGACATAATATTTGCAAATGTCCAAGGAAGTACTTTACTAGCAAATTCCCAAATCTATATGTAAAGCATATGCGGGTCTTAAATTCTGCTGTCAAACATTGGTATTGAGATACACAAGATAGTGATACTTTGTCTATTCATATCAATGATATTTGTTCAAGTTGTCAAAGTGGGGACAAGCTCTAGTATGAGACCGATACTGATGAGACTTAATATTTGCAAATGTCCAAGGAAGTACTTTCTTATAGTAATTTCCCAAATCTAATTTTCCCAGTATGAGACAAATAATATTCATCCTGGTTCTATGTGGACTTCTATTTGGCATTTATCAATTTGCCTTATGGATGTATGGATGGTGTGGGGACAAATTGGTATATATGATATTTAATTGATCATCATATCCCCAAAACTAAGTCAACCTCAAAAGATTATCCAAGTCATTATATGTGATACGTTTGCTTAAATACCAGTGTGGAATCTTTACAATGGGTTATTAAGTTTGAACGTCATTATATGCCATGAATCATGATACATGTATTTTCTCCCCAAGGCAGTTTAAATATTAAATATTAGTTAATAGTTTTTCCAATTCTTAGACATGATTTTACACTTCCTCTTTAATCGATTATTTTTCATTTTATTTACTTTTTCACTGGAGCACTTGTTGGTGTGTTTTTTATTGGTAACCATTTCACCTTATTCTTCTATATATTTCTCTCGTTCACCGAAAGCTTAAGCTTGTAATTAAAAAGACTAGTCCGCATTTAAAATGGTTTTGTGGACCAGTCCAGAATAAACTTTTTATTTTTTCTAAGTGATATATATATGGGTGGGGATCAAGTTACTCTAAGAGTAATTCTTGATAAAGTTACTCCACTCAATAACTCTTGGTATATGTCAATTTTCAGCGATCTAACTATTGAATTAAAAGATTTTATTGAGCAGTTCAAATCTAAAAAATTTTATAAAGTTTGAAAATTATTTGATACTGTTGTCTGGTGAGCACGAGGGAAGATCTTCGGTGAACTCCTACGATGGTCGCAGATGTCTCCAATGGTGGCACCTGCAAGGACTTCAATGCTCAAGTTAGTAAGGGCGTAAGAGTGAGTGAGAATGAAAGTGAATCTGTGCACTTGATGGTTGTGGAGCCCTTTATATAGTGTTTTGGAGGGAAATACTATTAAGGTTGGGTGCTACGTGGCAACATGTGTTTGGTTGCCTCATTACACGTTTTTCTTATTGTTAGGCGTTTTCCATGCTGTGCCGAGGTGGGCATAAAACTTTGATCGGATGAGCAAGATAATACCATCCAGGATACATGTAGCTATGTTGATCGAGATATGTGATAAGTAAAATCGACATAGGCTTAGCGTCCGGGTAGCCCCCAGAACAGTTGCCCCCAAGTTGATGATGGTTGGAAGAAGCATCATCAGCTTAAGAGTTTGGAATGGCTTCCAGGATGATGTTACCCCCAAGCCGGTAATGTTTTGGCAAACGCATTGCCAGCTTAAGGTTATCTGAGATTGAACGATTAAGCCTGCGTCTTTTCATCTTTTCCAAACAGCTTCGTCGCATTTTTGAGGGGACTGAGGTGCATTAAATATGTAATAATTCAAGATCTTGAATTCTGTGATTCCTCGAATTCCAAGAGATTTAGGTGGTTATGTAAATTTTCAAACTTGTTGTTAAAACTCTATGGATTTGGGCCCAATAAGGATCTTTTTGTATTGTTATTTTGTCCTTTTGTTTTTACTTTTACTATTACTTGCGCTTCCTTCCTTCACAAGAACTCTCCGTCTGCTCTGTGATTTTTGCGATTCCTCTCTAGCAGAAGCTTTGGTATTATCCGTCAATTTTAAGTACTTATTTACACTTCAACTTAAGGTGATATCCTCACTCTTGTCTTTCATCGTTATTAAGTCTTCCTTTGTGTTACATTGTGCATGTACATATTTTTTACTTCTTTGTTTTGTTTTGTCGAAGATGGAATCGCGCAAACGTAATGCTTCAGCCTTTGCACATGGCGGTCGCAGCGATCGCCCGACAGTTTTGTCGCTAACTAGCTGTTCAAGTCTTTGGCCCTCCCCTCGTCTTAGCTCGCTGACGGGCAAAGGTCCTCTGGGGGCCATGTTGGTTCTTCGGTTGCTCCTACTGCTCCTAGCAGAGGGTAGCCGTTTGGGGTAATGCAAGTAGGTTGGGGAATGTGAGGAGGAGAGATGAGCACCTAATGATAGCTGACCTCAAAGGACCATCTCCACTAAAAATCACCATATGCTCGGAAGTTCTTCATAAGTGCCAAAGTCATTTGAAGTCGGTGGGGATACCATATGGTCTTGACAAAGTCTTAAAGTACGCCAGGGCTTGGGTACAATTTCCTGATTTGATAAGGATTCCTTCCAGGTCCAGGGAGAGCGTATATAGGGTGGCTATGTCGGTTGGAAAAGGAGTTGAAGTTCCACTCGACCGGGTTACTAAGCCGACACCATCTAACCTCTCTTTCAATATTTTTGATTGGGAGATAGAGAAGACAATAAGAAACTTGGAAACCACTCCAGAGGCTTACTATGAGGCAGCAAATCTCGATGTAGATTGGGTAGACAAGAAGATAGCCGGTACTCGATGTTGTTTTAGCTAGGAGGCAGTTAAATGAGTTGGTGGATCATTTGATTCTTGCTCATGATGACAATGCCATTGCGTGGGACGTGATAGCCTTAGGGGACGATGGATGAATATGCTCCCAAGGTCCTAAGGAGAACATGAGGACTCCTCTAGACGAAGTTATGGTGTCGAAGCTGGCTATTTGTATGCTGATTTTCTTCTGATGTATCTGACCTTTTTTTGAACACTTGGGTGCGAGGTTACCTTTTACCAATTTTCAAATATCAAATTTGAATTTTCTAAATGTTGCTCCGTCACAACTCCATCCAAATTCTTGGGCTTTCATGGTGGCCTTAGAAAATTTATGCAGTAGGGAGGGGGTCGTCTGTACCTTAAATTTGTTTTTGTATTATTTTTCGCCCATCCGCCAAACTTACGAGAGCAACTTCTCCCTGGTCTCTCTCCGTAGTGTTCAAGGTCAGGCGTTACTAAAGCCTTTTCAATAGTCTTACAAGGAATACAAAGATAATTTTTTTCCTCCACCCTTGCGTAGAAACTTGGGAAACTCTTTTTGTCGTACGAGTTGTGGGAAAGAATGTAAATGAACCTAGGTTTCCCTTGTACTGGTCGTACGACCACTATTGCTTATATACCAGTCGGTTTACAATCCAAGAAAGCGATCTTATCCTAGAAGAGTTGAGGGCCCGGGATCATTTTTCTGCCATGATTAAGAACTTACAAGATCGAATTCCCTGTTAGTGGCTTATTAGCACTACTCTTACAGAGTACCTTCCAAATTTTGGTGTCTTTGCATGTGAACCTTATCAGTTTGATTTTTGTTCTTGTCTTTTGTCTTGTGCATTAACTAGTGTGCTAACTGAGTTATTGATCTCCAAGCAAAAAATATGGGGAAGTCCAAAATGGCTGACTTTGCCCTGGCCTGTCAACAAGACAAGGTAGCAAAATCCAAGGAGCCAAGAAAGGCTAAGAATAAGCAGAAAGTTGTTATTCCAGACAAAACGAAGGTTGCCACTTCTCCCATTCCTCCTCCGGGTAAAGAGGTTGTGATTCGAGAGGCCGATGTCAGGCCTACGTAGGAACTGGCTATTGTTAGCTAGTTCAGGCCTAAGTCGGCATCTGTTGTGGATGCTAACGTTCTTTATGCTGCTTCGGTTCCTAAAAAGAGGGTTGTAAATGATGAAGTGTAGGAAGAGCTTGCTGCCAAAAGACAACGGGTTGACTATTCTTCATCCACTACTGCTGAAAGGGCTAATAGACAAATTCTAGCTAGTCGTTCCTTTGTTGTTGAGGCGATTGTGCTTGATGAAATAAAAGATATGCAGGGTGGGTTGGACGGATTGGCGTCTCTGTTTCAACACCTATTCTCGGTGTATTCTCACTATGTCCTAATGAAAAAAGCTTTGGCCTTGGACTTGTTGGCTGAGAAGGACGTTGTGATTTCTTAGTTGAAGCAAGTTGAGGAAGGTGCCTAAAGATCGAAGGAAGAGTCTTGCAGGAGGGTGGTCGAGCTTGAAAAGAGTGTCCGTGATCTGAAGGAACAGTTGGCGGCTGAGTAACGGAAAAAAGGTTGTTGGAAACAGATCTTCAAGTGAAACTATCCGCTGTCAACGCCAAATATGTACAATTAGAACTAAATTTATTTTCCTAGCTTAAAGCGTCTGAGATCAAGACTCAATTTTGAACCTAAAGTGAATGAGCTAGAAGCCAGTGTGGTACATTCTCGAGCAGAATGTGAATAGATGCGCCAATGTTTGATAGAATCCATCCAATTTTCTTTTGAAAACACCATGGAACAAGTTCGTTATCTTCTTCAGCAAGATTTGAATATTGAATGTGTTAGGGCAGATTGTGAGGTTATAATGGCGTTTGGCATACAAATGTTAATGGCAAGATGGTTCCGACAAACCCTACTATTGTCGATGTAGGTTCTAATTCGGAGGGGAATGCTGATGAAAAGGGCAGAGCCAACTTATAGCAACCGAGGGTTGCGGTCGATTTTGATCCAAACATTGAGAGGCCAGATGCTGAAAGGCAACTTGCCGACAGTTTTGTATCAACCCCACAAGTGACACCGACAATCCCTTCTTTAGACGAGGTTGTGGTTTTAGGTGATGATCCTGACGCCGGGATCATTGGTTCCTTTTACACTAAAGATGTCGATGCTGGACATTGAAGGGCCAGAATAGCGGTTTTGTTTGTAATAGCTTGAACAATTTGCATTTTTGTTTTTGCACAATTTGAACAATTTGAACATGATATATACTCGAATGGCTTAATCTGTTTTATCATTTTTTAGTTTATAACTTCACGCATATGGTAGAGATCTAGTAGTTTATCACGCTTTGTCATCATTTTATGATAACTTATTGCGAATATTTATGATTTTAGTTTTGCGTTTTTTCCGCTCGTCATGACTTTAAGTTTGATTTCTTTGGTTTTTCCATCTCGCTTTTGTTTATCGCCTTTGTTATTTTTAGTGGATTTTGCTTTACTGCATCCGTCATCTCAGTGAACGTTTGCTTGTTCACCTCAGACCCTGGCTGGATTAAATCCATATACACAGGGTGATGACCTTCCTGCCTTATTTTTGTTATCTCAATGAACTTTTGCTTGTTCATCTCAAACCTCGGCTAGAGCGAATCCACATACTCGAGGTGATAGCCTTCCTGTCTTATTTTTGTTATCTCAAGGACCTTTTGCTTGTTCATCTCAAACTTCGGCTGGAGCGAATTCACGTACACGAGGTGATAACCCTCCTGCCTTATTTTTGTTATCTTGATGAACTTTTGCTAGTTCATCTTAAACCTTGGCAAGAGCGAATCCACGTACTCAAGGTGATAGCCTTCCTACCTTATTTTTGTTATCTCAATGAACTTTTGCTTCTTCATCTCAAACCTCGACTAGAGTGAATCCACGTACTCAAGGTGATAACCTTCTTGCCTCAATTTTTGCTATCTCAATGTACTTTTGCTTATTCATCTCAAACCTCGACTGGAGCGAATCCATGTACTCAAGGTGATAGCCTTCCTACCTTATTTTTGTTATCTCGATGAACTTTTACTTATTCATCTCAAACCTCGATTGGAACAAATCCACGTACTTGAGGTGATAACCTTCCTACCTCAATTTTTGTAAGTCTCAATGAACTTTTGCTCATTCATCTAAAATCTTGGCTAGAGCGAATCCACGTACTCAAGGTGATAGCCTTCCTATTGTATTTTTGTTATCTTGATGAACTTTTGCTTGTTCATCTCAGACCTCGACTGGAGTGAATCCACATACTCGAGGTGATAATGTTTTTGCCTCAATTTTCGCTGTCTTGATGAACTTTTGCTTATTCATCTCCAACCTTGGCTGGAGCGAATCCATATACTCAAGATGATAGCCTTCCTACTTATTTTTGTTATCTCGATGAACTTTTACTTGTTCGTCTCAAACTTCGATTGGAGCGATTCCATGTATTCGAGGTGATAACCTTTTTGCCTCAATTTTCACTATCCCGATGAACTTTTGCTTATTCATCTAAAATCTCGGCTAGAGCAAATCCATGTACTCAAGGTGATAGTTTTGTTGCCTTATTTTTGTTATCTCAATGAACTTTTGCTTGTTCATCTCAGACCTCGGCTAAAGCGAATCCACATACTCGAGGTGATAACCTTCCTGCCTCAATTTTCGCTATCTCGATGAACTTTTGCTTGTTCATCCCAAACCTCAACTGGAGCGAATCCACATACTCGAGGTGATAACCTTCCTACCTTAATTTTCGCTATCTCGACAAACTTTTGCTTGTTCATCTCAAACCTTGGCTAGAGCAAATCCAAATACTCGAGGTGATAGCCTTCCTGCGTTGTGTCAAACCCCAATTGGATTAAATCCACGTACACAGGGTGATGACTTTCTTGCATTTGGTCACCTTTTCTTTGTTTTGCCCTTTTGTTTTTGACCTGCGCTTTGTTTTTTAGGCCAGAAAAACTCTCATTTTATTAATCACGTGTGGCCAAAAATAGTACAAGAGCTACAAATTATAATATACAACTCGACCCACCTATATTATGCTAAATGAAAATTATTTTACACTAAATGAAAGAGAGTCACTTAACCTTCATTACCAAAATGCCTAAGCTATAATGTTGTCTGAGGTTACTCGCGTTCCATGTCTGCAGTATAGTAATCCCAAATAGAGTCTCGAGCATGTATGCTCCTGTGTCAATCTTTGAGATAACTCGATAAGGGCCTTCCCATTTTTCAACAAGTTTTCCCTGTCTCGCACTCTTCCCACCAATGTTGACTCATCTCAACACTAAGTTGCCAGGCTCGAATGTGTGAGGAATAACTTCTTCAACAATATCCAATTCAGTTTGGAGCCGACTATCATTGTCTTCTACTCTCAGGCTAGCCACTCTCCATGTCGGCTCTCCAATTTCTGCCAGGATCATCGCCTCCATGCCCTAAGTAAGAGGAGACTCCCTTGTGGTAAAGTAGGGGGTTGTGTGATATGCCCAAAGGACGTGTGGTAGTTGCTCAACCCAACACCCCTTTGCTTCGTCTAGATGCCTTTTAAGTCCTCGGAGAATGACTCAGTTTGTGATTTCTGCCTGCCCATTTGTCTGGGGGTGCTCAACCGAAGTAAAGTGCTGCTTTATCTTCAACCCAATTAAGAACTCTTGAAAACTTCTACCTGTGAATTGTGTGTTGTTATCTGACACTATTACATCTAGTATCTTGAAAACAATCTATCAAAATATGAAGTTTTACACATTCCTGGGCCGTGATAGTGGCCAATGCCTCTACCTCAATCCACTTAGTGAAGTAATCAATTAATTGTATTCGAAATATGCATCCATGAAAGATAGGTAAGGATATCCGAACGAGCCATCCACTAGTCTATCAATGTCGGGAAGAGGAATATGAATCTTTTGGGCAATGCTTGTTAAGATCGGTGTAGTCAACACACATTCTCCATTTACCATTCTGCTTCTTAACAAGAACCACATTGGCAAGCCAAGTAGTATTTCACTTCCCCGATGAATCTGGCATTCAATAGCTCATCAACCTACCTCTCAATCTCTTATAGGCATTCTGGGGCCATCTTCCTTCTTAGTTGGTATACTGGCTTTACCGAAGGATCGACCTCCAGTTGGTGGTAGAAAAAATTGGTATCTATCCTGAGCATGCTGGCTGGTTTCTAAGCAAACAAGCTGGCATTATTCTTGATAAGAGCTGATAGATCTGCCTTCATTTTCTTGTTTAGGTCGGTACCAATTTTCATGACCTGACCCCTTCCTTCCTAACCTGGACTAGGATGCACTCCCCCTCTAGCTCCGAGCGGGGTATGGAAGAATCCTGTTTTATATCATCTCTTTGTTAATAGCACTTTACCTTTTCCGACATTGGGTTTATATTCCAACTCGGATCTAGGTCTGACTTTTAGAGACTCCTTATAACATTCTCTCACTTTTTTCTGATCATCCCGTAAAGTGATACCTCCATGTTGTCGCCCACAAACTTCATTGCTAGATGCAACATCGAGATAACAGCTCCTAGAGCATTTAGTGTCAGTCTCCCCAGAATGGCATTGTAGGAAGATTTAGCATCTACCATAATGAATTGAGTGGTCACAGTCTTTATAGAATGGGGCTTTTCGAAGGTCATATGCAACTTTATATATCCAACCGACGTAATGTGCCCCAAGAATTTGATCAAATCTTCGTTATATGACATCAATTCAGATTCTAGAATTTTCAACTTCTTAAAAAACTCATCAAACATAGTGTCAGCAAAGCTTCCAATATCCACTAAGAGCCTATGAACCTCTTTATTTTCCATGAGAGCATTTACCACAAGAGGATCATCATGGTTTAGTGTAATGTCAGCATAATCAGTATCATCAAAAGTTAATGGCGATGCCCTCTTCTTAGTAGGATTATCAACAACACAAATTCTAGAAGAAGTTGTCAATACTTCTCTAGCATGTCTTTTTCTTGCATTGTTCGATGGGCCCTGCCAGAGAATCCACCTACTATGACATAATTGATCTCATGACTCCTAGTGGGAGATCTTGTTGGTCACCGAGATGATGATCGCTGCGGTGACTCTCAATGTATCACCTAAACTTCAGCATCATCTCATGATGGCTGGGATGGTGAGTGATTCCTTAAAGGACTATACCTGCACTGTGATCTCTCCCTCCTCGGGGGAGAACATCCTTTTCTAGGGCTATTGGTTTTCTCCCTTTTAGGGGTGGGATCTGCCGCGATTATCCTCACCTTGCTTTCTAAAGCGGCTCAGCCTTCCCCTCCTTGGACTGATCTCCGCCTTCTCTATTTCTTAACGACCTCAGAGGTTTTATACCTTCTTCAATGAATTTTGCATTGAATACCTCATTCAAGATCCTTGCCCTCGAACTATTCAATAGCATGTATTCCTCAAACCTCGATCCTCCTTTATACAAACCCCGGTCCTCATGACACGCTGATTTGTCAGCCTTCAACGTCGGATTCTTCTTTTGTGTTACAATCTCGGTCGTTTTCACCTTCCCAGCCTCAAGTATGTTTTCATAGTTGATATACTTCTCCACCTTCTTTAAGAACTCCTCCATTGATGTCGAAGGCGTTTTAGCGATTGATATACAAAAAAGCGAACCTTCCTTCACCCTGTCCTTTTCTAACATTAGGACTACTCCAACCTATAGGTTGTTGGCTGCCCTTGCTTCTTGATTGAATCTGCTAATGTAATCCCTCAGCTACTCATCCATGCCTTGGTGAATCCTCCTCAGGTTTGCCTTAGTTTTAGGTCTGGCTTTGCTGGTCACAAAAGTAGTCCTAAACTTCTCTCTCAGTGTCATCCACGAGTTAATAGATCTTGGCTCCAAAGACTAAAACTATTTCAACTCCATTCCCTTTAGCGAGAGTGGGAACACTCTGTGTGTCAGTGAGGTAAAAGCTCCTTTGTATGACATTGTCGATTCGAACATCGAGAGGTGATCATTTAAATCTGTAGATCCATCATATAACTCTAGTGAAGGTAGCTGTTGTAACTGCTTCGGAACCTGCAAATTCAAAATTCTTGAAGAAAAAGAAAGGTTGAACGAAATCATCTTGTCATCTTCGTTCACCTCAATAGCTATGTGTGCATCGTGCACCTCATGCACAAAGTGACTAGGTTAAAGAGTTGATGCTGCTTACCTCTCAGCACAGTCATAACTATTCTCCATGATTTTCTTATCCTCTCTCTATTCGAAGCTCCACTATGATCCTTTCCTGCTCCTTCAACGTCTTTCTCTACTGCTGCAATAATGCAATGAGATTAGCCATGATGACTGACAGAGCCAGAACACCGTTCGCCTTAGGGACCACTTCAAGCGTGACAAAAGGAGGTGGTGGTAGAAGTTTTTGGTGGTGATAGTACCACAATTGACTTACAATTTCTCATGCTAACCACCATAAACAACTCTCCAGACAACGAAGAATGAAAAGAGAATCAGAAAACGATTCCCACAGACAGTGCCAATGTTGTGTGGTGAGCATGAGGGAAGATCTTCGGTGAACTCCTACAGTGGTCGCAAAGGTCTCCGATGGTGGCATTTACAAGGACTTCAATGCTTAAGTAGTAAGAGCGTAAGAGTGAGTGAGAATGAGAGAAAGCGTGTGTACCTAATGGGTGTAGAGCCCTTTATATAGAGTGTTTTGGAGGGAAATATTGTTAAAGTTGGGTGCCACATGGTAGCGCACATTTGAGTGCCTCATTACATGTTTTCCTTGCTATTAAGCGTTTTCCATGCTGTGCCGAGGTGGTCATAAAACTCTGACTAGGATGAGCAAGGTAATACCATCTGGAGTACATGTGGCTATGTTGACCAAGATATGCGCTAAGTAAAACCTACTTAGGCTTAGCATTCGAGTAACCCCCAGAACAAATACTTCATTAAATAAATTCAAATTAATGTTTAATATACTTTTATGAATTATAAGTAAATGTTGACTATAAGATTAACTAGTGACAAATGTTTGATTTACCTACAAGTGCAGATCTGGTTTGCTGAAGGGCAATGGAATTAGATGGGGTAGAATTTGTTGGGTGGATCGTGGGCGAAGAAAAACGTCTCGAAGGCGAGGAGAAGGCATCTATGTGTGATATACTAGTGGAGGAAAGGGAAATGGGTGGGTTGGGGAATGAGTTGGGGGTTGACATTTGGGTCAAGAGGGGGGAATGTGGAAAGGTGAGGCATGGGAAATATAGGTTGATAACAGGAAATGGAAAATTGTTTGATTGGGTAAGAAGGGGAAAAAAAGATAGTGGGGGGAGAATGAAAAGCTTGCAGCTTTTCAAAGACGCAATCATGGTCAAATCAATAGAATGTTGGAGGAGGGCATAACAGAAGTGTTCTAACTTTTGATTTTGCATGAGCTATTTAGTCGGAAATGGCATAGATGTGGTCATTGAAGGTGGTAGAGGTGGGTGTGGGAGGTGAGTAAGCTGATGAAAACACCATTTGTTAGGAAGAAGATAATAGAAGTGACTGCTACACTAAGAATTCTACCATTAAAGAGCTAAAAGAGAGAAAATGTAAACAAAACATTTCAAATTTTTCATTTATTATCTCAATACAGTGCAAACCCTACAGGTATCGTCATTTAATTTATAGGAAATTAAAATAAAACTAAATAATATTAAAAGATAATATTTTAGCCCCATCCTATAAAACTCTTAAACCATTTTATCTTCTTTCTTTGGGCCTCCTTAGGCCTAGTTTATCAAATGTCCTAAAAGAAGAAAAGTAGGTATAGACACCACTAGTGATCGATGTTGGAGGAAAGGGTAACCTACCAACATGAAATTCAACTAAAGGTGAAACTAAAAAACTATGAAATTGAAAGTCTTTGGAGTCACAGACGAGTCTCGACAATAAGGAAGAAGAGGAGCATATGACTTTTTTTAATTGGGTTTTAATCTTATCCATTAAAATTTTTAATTGTGATCTAAAGACTGAAATTAATAGTTCTCATTTCTCATTATAAGAATTGTTCTCATCTGAAACACCCTATATGAGAATTATAATGAGACTAATTCTCACTTTAAGAATGAGAATTATAAATCTTGATCATACATAGATGATCAAGATTAAAAGTTAGTTAATGGTTATATAACAACTTAAAAAAGTTACATGCATTTATCTTTCAATCTTAATCATTCAAATATAATATATAGGCTAAAATACACTTTTGGTCCTTTATCTCTTTAGTAAAATCCATTTTGGTTCTTTATCTTTTAAAATCTTCGTTTAGGTCCTTTTATGTTTTGAACGTTACCCAATTTGGTCTTTTTCTTCAGCAACGTTAAATTTGATGACGAAAAAGTCTGATGTGGCATCAAACTTCATTTTGCACATTCAATGTGGCACTATTAGTGGAACATCATTTCTTATGGCTAAAATCTCACATCTTTGTTTCTTTCTTGCAAAGAAATGCGAAGGTTGAATCCTGAAGGCAAAACAAAATATCAATTGCAAAAAGGGAGGGAAAGTTGTATAAGCAGTGAAGATTTCGGATTTAGGATAGAAGTGTGTTGATTCTTGAAAGAAGGCAGTGGCTTGGAGACATATGATTATGCAGGCATTGAAAGTGTGATGTGTTTCATTTTTGTTGTATTTTTTTCTTCACTACATGTGTGCTCTGTATTGGGGTCTGACATTGATTTTTGGCGGGGTTCTTTCATTGATTTTAAATTTTATACTATTATGCAAGTAAAAATAAATTATTATGATTCATTTATTGTTTTAAAATTTATTACACACTATTTGTCATACACTAAAAATGTTAGATTTGGAATATGATAAGAAAATCACATCCTATCCACCAAATGGGCCCTAAGAGGCAAGTTGTATAAAAAAAAAAATTAGTTTTTATATATTATCATTTTACAGTATTAATCATTAGAAATCATCTTACATAAATTTTTAAAGTAATTATTATAAAAGCCAACAATCTTATCATGTATATAAGTGTAATTTTAAAGTAATTCTAAGATTATATGACAATGTAGAAAACATTTTCATAATTAATTTTTAAAAAATAAATATAATTTTGAAATCAAATAAAATTTATGTATATTTATTGCTAATTGTAGGGGAGGACAATGTAATTATCTTTTTTAGTAAGAGGACTTTGGTTAAACTACATAAAACTCATATTTAGTTTGCAGGAAAACTCGATTTTTAAAAACCATAGATTTGTGATGTACATCCCTAATAATTGATATCTTTCAACATATATATTGTCCCAATTTGTGCAAATCTCAAGATGTGGGCATGCTTAGTTAAGATCACTGGTAATGTTGCAACCTACTTGGTCCCCTTCACATCAGTTGAATCATCCTTTTCTATGCTACAGTAAAACAACCCAGTCTTATTTCCCTTGATCTTCACATTTACAAGTCCCACATCTAATAGGTCATCAAATAACTTAGTCTTTATAAACCTCTGATGAACTTTACAAATTGTTGGGTTAGGTAGTGCTAGGTTGTGACCTAAGTGGGGGCATTAAGGTGATGGAGCTAGTAATATTGGGCTAGGTGGTGCACTATATAGTAGCTTGTTCCTGCTTTGGGCAAACAGAGTGAGTTTGCTCTGATAATAATAGAGTAGAGTATATGGTTGAGAATAGGTTACCATGGCTCTTATACCAACCAAAGGCATAATGTGAAGCTAGAATTCAATAAGGGAAGCATTGCTTTCTTAATGGATTAGCCAATTAGCCCACCCATAACGCATGAGGCTAGCCTCACAGAGTAGATGAAGGTGTTCTTGCTCAACTATCTTAACAGAGTAGCTGATGCATCTCTAGAAAATTGCATACCTTTTTTTGTATGTAATAGCTGCTAAATATAAAGGCCTTTCGAGTTCCTTTTCCTTCAATTCATCACCTAAATGTTTTACCCTTGGCCCCATTACAACCAGATGAAAGACCTTGTGACTCAATTGTGTGCTCAAGATATTCTAATGGAAGTAAGGTTCCTTATCAAGCCTATGGTAGGATACTTTGATTGAGAATGGTTAAGTGAAAATGCCATGTTCTTAAAACACTTTGAGTGTGGAAAGGTGAGTGATCTAATCAAAGTAGGCATTGATTCTAAAGACCTTAGCTCTAATTGGATTTGCCTATGATCATTTGTATGTTTGACTTGCTTCCTACATGCACTTTTAATTTCCTATACCCTACTATTTGAGTTCCTTAATGTTTGGTATTGACACAGTGAGTGCTTAAGGACAAGCAAGTTCTTCCAATTAAAATTCTTTTTGTTTAATTTTTATTTATTTAGCAATAATCACTAAACACGCTATCCCTGTGGATACGATCTTAGAATTATTACTTGATGACAATCGTGCACTTGTGATTTTTGCACATAGTTTTTTATTTGATCAATCTTAATTAAAGTATTATGCCAAGTAAGACTACCCAATTCACTGTAAACAAAAACTATCCTCATAAGAAATTGAATAGCATATGTACAAGATTTTAATTAAACTAGACATGAGAAACTGTGCCTTCATATAAGCAACAATATAACAAATTCAATGGGCCCCATTTCTCAGTGTGGTTTTGCATTCCACCCAAGTAATACAAACAGCATCTAACTAGTACAAATTAAAATGTTTGTCTTCTAATAAATTGAGTTACCCTTTGCATTTTTCAAGAAAAAATAAAAGGGACATAAATGTTTCTCGTTAATGTAATATGTCTCCACATTTATAAGTTCCACATCAGTTATAAACTGAATCAACCTAGTCTTTATAAACCCTTTAACAAGGTTGACAGTTCACTGAGCTGAGTTACACCAGCTTGTGACTTGAGTAAGGGCACTAAGGTGACAGAATAGCTCTGTGGCTTTGCTAGGTTGGGCTGTGGCTGCTCAATGTTGGCTTGCCCGCTCCAAGTTGAGAGTTGAGTCATGGGACCTTAGTGAAGGCACAAGTCTCTTAGGTCTTAGCATGGTTCTAAATTGCGGTCCGTAACCACAATTGCAGTTGCAACGTAAAGGTTTTTCGACTCATCATAACCACATCGCAACGACAATTGTGACCACATTAGTCGCATTTTCTCACAATGTCCCTTAATGTCAAGGATCGCTAGGAAACTGTGACCACAACCACAATTTAGAACCATGGGTCTTAGAGTGGAGGACACTCTGTGAGGCTGGTTTTATAAAGCAATGGACACTTCCCACTCCCAACAGTGGAAGGACAACAGGCTACAGCAACCACAATCCACAATGGCCTAATTAGCCTAATTGCTTGAACCATCACCTTTTCAAACAACATTATGCATATTTTGTCATTTGAAGTTCTTTAAGATGCATCCATGAAATTGTCTACAATAGTTATTGTTTCTACTTATGTGATTGAAATATTCAATTCTTAGCTCTCATTTGAGGTGTCAAGAAATGATATCTCCAACAATCAACTTTTATACAGGTACTAAAAGCATATTGGTAAGGGGTCGTGATTCAAATTATCTATAGAATCATATACATTTGAAGTTGTTGGGTTGCAATATCCACTAGTCAAAAATGGTTACAATTTTTAGCCAAGTATATATTATAATTTCATTCACTCATTATCTCCTTTTTGTTTTATGAACCATAGACATTTTCATGTACTTATTTCCATTATGTCCTATATACCTACAACAACAATATCGTGTTTAGTCTTTTAAAATTGAAATTTACACAAAAAAGTATCTTTTTTCTATGAGCAGTCTAGAGGAATTTTGACTTTGACCCTAATATTTTATCTACTACATTAAAGAAGGCTTTATCATTTGTTATATAAATTTTGTATTGAGTGCCCTTTCTCTCTACGTTCCATGGATGAATGGAAGGATAATAACATTAAATTTAAATTATTTTTTATGTACGCTTGGGCTAATTCTTTTCCCCCTTTGCTTGCATGCATGATTCTAGATGAAGGTCTGGTTAAAATTAAAAGAATACCTATTGCTTTTTTTGTACTCGTCTTTCAAATTGAATAGTTGAAAGATGTCTGAATTTAAACACCAAATATGTTTTTCTTACAGTGTGTAAGAAAAAAAATCCATTTTTGTACACCAAATTTTACATTAACTAAATTATCCTTTGCTTCTACCTAATAATTACAAGGCAATTCAAAAGTGCTATAATAAAACAAACTAGCTTCCGATTGGTCTTCGCATTTACATGTCTCACATCTAGCAGGTCACCAACTTAGTCCTTATAAACTTTAACAAACTTGTCCAAATGTTGAGCTTGGTATTTGATATAAGGTTTGTTATGCCACAATAAGGCTCTATCCATGATGAGGACTACAAGATATAGGATTAAACTCTGTTAATTAGCATAGCATGTTGGATTGGGATATCAATGCTTTGGCCTTGTATGAATATCCTATTCCTGCAAAATTTGGTCTTTTTCGTGGCCTTCACAAGAATAACCTTCTTCCTTCTAGGTTGCTCTCCTCCTTACTGTCCCTAGATTGTACTGGTGGGGGGAGGGTACTTACAAAGACACTTCGACGCTTAATGTAACACCCATTCATATTAATTTTGTTATTAAGTTTAAGTAAATGAAAATATGTGTAATTTTTTTTTTTCATTTTTAAAAGAAATTCCAAACTTCACAAAATTTGGAAATGGTAGTAAAAGATGAAAGATATATACATATATTTCATAAAACTTGTACATCATGGTTTGAGTAATACATAACAGTCAGAAAACAAAAGTACATCGAAAGAGATATACTACCTAGCCCACTATATACATCAAAAAGATCCTATACAGAGTAGTATTTATCTATCATGTCCCTTATACAAGAAGAAAATACTATAGGTCTTCAGCTCCTCCCCTGTTGAGATGTTCTTTATCTTGTACTCAGCATCACGGAGCGTTAATGTCGTCTTCAATAATCACGACCAATCGTACACAAAAGAAAATAATGGAATGAAGTGTTTTGTTCTAAAATCACTTTTACATATACGGTAGGAAATCTACCATAAAACAAAGATAAAACATAACTGACAACACAAGAGATCCTAAGGTTCATTCTAAGTTGTATCCGACTACCCTTGACTAGGTATGGATCCATACTTCCCATTAGTGGGTAATAGTTCTCAACAGAACCTAGGAAGTGACTGGGAGTACATATACCTCTATCAACACCATCACATGGTATAGTCCTCGTCATCATTGAGGAACAAAATAACAATTTAGGATATCCATTTATAGAGGTATACTCTCAAACCAATCCTGGAATGCTGAGCAGTTGTCGGGGTTATCGAGTTTGGTCAGGCGAATATCCCAACTCAAGGGCGCTACCTTGGCCATTGGGACTTTCACCACTCGATCCCTACCCCCAAGACCTCCGTAAGTGGATCCCTGCCTTTCATTCCTCAGCGTACCAAACTGTGGCTTCCCTAGCAGGGTGTCATGCTACTGCATGTCACTTGCTTTACATTACTCACTAATTTATCACTTCTAATTCTCAACAGAGGTTCCCTAGTCTTATTTAATTTAAGCACCAGTATAATCAACATTTCTGCCTTATTTTGCAGAAATTGCACTATACCAAAATTTTAACAGAATAACGATATAACAATTATAATATAATTACTAAAATTTGGGCAGAATAACAACTAAATAAATGCATTTTGATTTTCTAAATTTGAGCAAAGTAACAGCTTAGTAAATGTATTTTTATTTTCTAAAATTGAACAGAGTAACAGCTTAGCAAGTAAAATTTAATAATTTAAATTTGAGCAGAGTAACAATTTAATAATCATGATTTTATAATTTAAATTTGGGCAGAGTAACAACTTAGTAAAAATTAAATTAAACAATAATAACAGTACTAAAATTTATGCCTAAAAGGGTTTAGGGGAAAACCTTTCCTACCAACATGCAAAGTGACAGTAATTTAGAACCAACCCCACTCCCCCCATTACCTCTAAGATAATTGATGGAGAGGATGAAATTGTTGATGCAGAGCTCCGAGAAAGAGAACTTTACTAGTTGTTGGGAAACTAGTAAAATTTTAACATAAAAACAAAATAAAAGAAAAATTTTCTAGAGAGAGAAGCTCTCTAAGAATTTGGTAGTTTGAGAGAGAGAGAGGTGCTGAAAATGGTCCAAGACCATGGGTATTTATAGAGGGAAGAAGGGGGTTAGGTGTCCCTTGGATGATGTAAGCAATGATGCAATAAAACTTATTTTTAATTTCTTTTTAATTAATTTTAGGGACACATACACCATATAGGTGGTGAATCACCTATTTTAGGGTTGGGGACGTGCTCCACCAGCTGTCCCAAGCCTCCATGTGTCAAATTTTATCTGTAGGTGAATTAACCTGGTATCAATAAAAATGCCTAAACTTGAAAAATTACCTTTTAATATCAAAATAATGCATTTTAATGCAAAACTGGACAAATACATTATTTTTTATCAAAAATAAATTTATAATTTATTTATTAATTTATTTCAAATTATATGTATTTATTTTGTATTTTTAAGCTAGAAAATTCATAGAAAATCCATTTTAATTCAATAACTACCAAAATTTTTATCAAAATTCTAAAATTAAATATTTTACCCATAATTAAACTAAAATTACCATTTTCACCCTTTTTAAATGTCAAACCAGTACTAGCTGGCTTATTAGATATGTAGAGGCATTTTGGTCATTTTACATAGAAATTCCAGAAAATTCCCAAAAATTCCAAAATTATATTTTAATATATATGACATAATTCCAAGCTCAAATTGATATTTTAATGTCAATTGAATCTTTTCCTCATGTCAGTTTTAATGTTGAGAACTAAGAACAAAATTGTCATTTTCTAATTTCTCTGAGCTCTGGCTCGGAAAAATTATTAAAAATCACAATTAAATAGCTCTTGAAATTTTGAGCAAAATGGTGAGAGTCAGAATTTCAAAATTCCTTTCTGATTTTTTTAGAATTGTATTGCCAAATATTATAAAAAAATAGTGGAAGAATTGAAATAGGATTATTATATTTTTCACTACTTTTCTCTCAAAATAAAGTCTTTATAATGAGAGATACTTAATATAAAATTTTCAAAATATTTTGAGATCAAAAAGTCTCTGGTTGGTTCGCACAGTCAACTAGGGGTATTTTTGTCATTTTACAAAAATTATCTCAATAAATTCTAGAAAAATTCTAAAATTATTAATTGTTCAAAATACATTGATGACTTAAAAATAATTTTTAAACATACAAAATAATTTAATATATAAAAGTAGGGGTGTTACACTTAAGTCAAAGATAGAGGTCTTGATAAGGATGTAGGGTTTAGAGATTAGGAAAGAATTAGGGTTGGAAAGTGTTCACCTGGGTTGTATATATTCATGTATGGGCATTGCTAAGTTACTTGATTTACCTGTCATAAGTGTTAAGATTACAGCCCCAGTTTCTAGAATTATGTATAAGTGTCCTTGTTTCCTTATTTACTTTTGGTTGATCTATGCTTGGCGTGTCACCTTGGTCAGGTGCTGAAGTGGCTACTCGACATTGTCGTGGGGTGCCAAATCCAGGCAGTACACAAGCCCCTAAGCTCTAAGCTCGCCCGAAGGAGCTTGAAAGCATTCACCCGAAAGTTTCAACATGGATATCCTCTTTTGCATTTGGGTTGCACTGAGCTGGGTAACGGTTTGGCCGAGTTGGGTACGGGGGTGTTAATGCGTGAACCCAGGAAACTGAGGGGTCATGTCACCTTGGGAACTATCACACACATTCCTACGCCCAATTAATATGTGGTGGTGGTTACAGAGTAAGCTAATGATGGCCTTGAGGACCTCAACTGTCACTCAATCTAGACCCTTCTTCGTGGGTGGTGTAACACCCCTACTTTTGCCTATTGAACTATTTTCCTAATTATTTTGTATTTATTTATGGTGAACTAGATGGGAATCTTAAAAATTTGATTCCTACAGTTATGTTCATATTAATAAGTAGTACTTAGTTTAGATTTTTAATAATTTTTGGGAAACGGAGCCCAAAAATTGGTAAAATGACTGTTTTGTCATTGAAGCATTTGCTTATTGTAAGCCAATTATATAAGTGGATGGAACCTTCAACCTCAAAAAAGTGTTCAACCTACGTGAATTAGATGACCACCTTCGGGTGAAACTCATTAAAAGAACACTTACTGTATAATAATATTTTTAATTTGTATTACTTTTATATTGCTACTTCTTTTTTAATTATAATGATAGTGATTATAAAAGAACTAGTTATTATATACATATATACATATATTCTAAAAAAATTCCACCACAATTTTTTAATTATACTTGCCAGGACAAGATGTCATTGTCTACTTTCACATTTAAAAAATATATATAAAAAAGAAAGTAGACAATGCCATTGTCTACTTTCCTTTTTCTTAAAAAAAATTAATTGAAAAAAAAAATAAAGTAGACAATGTCCATGTCGACTTCCATGTTCGGATTGAAAAAAATATATACATTTTAGTAAATCGATATGGCAATTGTCCTACTTCCATGATTTTTTTTTAAAAATATATATTTTAATGAATCGACATTGTTATTGTCGATTTTTAAAACAATATTGACGACCTTGTTGTCGATTTACACTATTTACGGAATTACTTTTCAATTTATACTAATTGTGGAAATTATATTTTCATTTTCCCCATGCAGGTAAAAAAGCTGTAATGTTAGGTTTAGATAAATATTTAAAGATAAAATGAAAATAATAAATTAAAATATAAACAATGTGTTATTAATTGAAGTAAAATTTAAAAAACATAAATCAAAAGAAAAATGTTCAAAATTATAAATTATACGTCATTGGTTTAATATTTTAATTTTATAAACATTTAAAAGTATCATGTATTGTTTTTTACCCAAAGCTTAAAAAAATTAAATTAATTTAAAAAAACTATTTTAATTCTAATTTTTTTTGTCTATTGTTTTTCTTTTTTAATTTGTCGATAAAAATCAAAGGAAAAATAAAAGAAACTAGAATTAAAATATTGTATTTTTGTCCTAAAAATATTCTTTTTGAAATGTGAGACAAAATTAAAGAGAACAAACTTAAGAACAATGCACTTTAGCTGCAACAAATTCACACACACACACACACGCGCACATAATTATACTTTGATATTTTATTTCATTAAAAGAGGAATGTTAGTGTCACTTTCTTTAACACTCTCTTTCTAACACTTTTTTTACTATTGACTAAAATTTATTAAAAATCACAAATTTTGGTGAGTCTCATCTGTCATTTAACAATTCTGTCTCCCGATTTTAAAACGAGACCTACAAAAATAGGTGATTTTTAATAAATTTCACCCAATAATAGAAAAGTGTTAAAAAGAGTGTTAGAGAGAGTGACGCTAGCATTCCTTTTCATTAAAATGCATTTGACACTTTAAATGAATTCAATTCATAAAATTATTTAAAAAAATTAATTTTATTTACAAGAATAAATTAAAGGAAATACTATGGGCCTTGCTTTTCCCACCCTTTTTTTGCTATTTTCACCCCCAACTTTTTCAAGAAAGATTAAAAAGACTATTTTGTCCTCACTTTCCTTTTATTCTCTCTCTTCTTCTCACCCCCACCCCCTCTTCTCACCCCAACAATCCTATCGAGATACACAACAAAATCATAATTTCGTTTGTATCTCAACAAGATTTTGTTGAGATACACAAGACAAAATCTTATTAAGATATACAATGGAAATACGTTTCCGTTGTGTATTTTGACAAAATTTCGTTGAGATATACAATAAAAACACGTTTCCGTTGTGTATCTTGAAAAGATTTTGTCCAAATACACAACTGAAACGCGTTTTCGTCAAGGGGTATTTTTTAAAAAAATTTAACAAACAAAAGTTGGGGTGGAAATAGAAAAAATTGAGGTGAGAATAACAAGGCCCAAAACATATTAAACATTGGCACAAATAGGCCCAACAAGCCTAGGTCCATTTTTCAGCCTGTGCTTACCATTTATGTCACACATCCCACTTCAAAATTCTCCTTCAATTTTAAATTAAAAATTTACTATACATCCTAAAAAACAAAAATAAATAAATTCAAGTTTCTTTATCTTAATTTCATTAATCTTTAGATCTCTTTGAAATAGGTCTTACATTTTCGATTCCCGTTTGATTTTGGATTTCAGTTGTCATAGCTTCATTTTGGGTTATAGGTCTTACACTCTGTTTTATCTTTTGAATTAGTCCTAAATTTTCAGTCTCCATTTGATTTCGAATTTCTATGGGTCCTATACTTCGTTTCATCTTTGGAATGGGTCCTACATTTTGGGCTATAGGTCCTACACTATATTTCTTCATTTCAAATATTTGGTATTCTTGAATAAATCAATCTTGCATGTTGTTCAATAACAAGTTTATAAATAGTCAATAATTCATTAAAATCCATTCATTCATTGCGTGCTCGAGAAACTTGAACAGATAATTTTTTTAAAACAAAAATTGTAAACATTGATAAGACTCATTACTAAACAAACTTAAATAAGAAACTCCAAGTTTTTTACCAGATTTTTTATGATCTCGAACAATTTGATTAATACGCATTCTCGAAGTTTGATATGCATTGTAATCTTCTGTAGAGTGATGGAGACCTAGGAGGCCCAATTGGAACAAAGATTGAAGAAGAACTACAAAATAGCTTTGGATAAAGAAGTGAACAACTTATTCTCAAAATCTAGAAGGAGAAGCACTTAAGTTGGTCCAAGTAGTCCAAGTTCATGAAGAGTCCGATGTGGGACAAGACTTTAATTAGCTATTTTAATGTAATTGAACCCATTTTTTTTTTTAATTTTGTAATTGGGTCTATTGTTTGGACTTAAGTTATACACCATATAGAGAAGTAGTAAGGGTTAGCCTCCTTACTTTCACAATTAGAGTTAGCCTCCTTGTGTAAGTAAGTCATTGGAATAAACTCTATAAATAGAGGTGTAATCTCTCTCATTTGGACAAGCTGAATAATATTAAAGTTTACTCATTTGTGAGTGTGAGTAGAGCATTGGCTCCTCTTTTTGGTTCTTGGATTAAAACCTCTTGATTCTTATCAAAGGTTTTCATATCTTTGTGGCTAATTCTCACTTGGCTTATCATTCTCTATAAGGTGTGGTTCCATTTTTTTTTTTTCCATTATCCTCTCTGTTCCATCTTTTTCCTATTTTATTTGTTATTTTAAATCTCTCGTTCACTTAGTTTTTGCACCATTGATATAATTGTCTTAAGCTTTGCATTGTTTTCCTCTTCTTCTACCTCCCTTCTTATTTTTATCTCTATAATTATTGATTCCAAGATAACCAACTCAAGGACAATCCATAAAAACAATATGAATCTAATCAGGATCATATCACGTGGTATTAGAGCCTGAATCCTAGAGTTGATAATGTTCTTCTATTTTATGTTCTTTTATTGCTTGATTAATTGTCTTAACTGTGTCATAATTATCATTATTGCATCATAATTGTGTCATAATTGTTATCATTGTGTCATAATTGCCATAATTAATTGTCTTTATTATGTGCAATTACAATATTTTCTTCTTACAATTCTATATCTTTTGTTGTAATATGTTAAATAACACCTTAATTTGAAAAGAAATTCCTACATAACCAATTGGGCATAATCAATTCTAGAATCAAATTTCAAGAACTATTTTATAAGTGCAAAAAGAGGTCAAGGGCATTGAAATAAAAAAAAAAATCTATTCTTGAAGAATAAAGAACCAAAAAAACTAATAAAAATCTATATTCTTAAAGAATAAAAAAAGGATTGTCCCTTGCACTTGAAGAATTTTATTTTGATTGATATTGTGAGATTCATGTAATTGGTGCATTCTTTTAAATTGCGCAATCTTTTCTACTCTTATCTATTCTTTTTTCCTTCTTAATTGTCTTCTTTTGAATTCCTTTTGAGTTTTACCTCTTTCTAATTGGCTTTTCTTGTTTGTCTTTAAAATTCCATTTTATTTTTGTCTAGAGTTTTCCTTTTCTTGTGAGGCTCGTTACAATTGTATGTGCTTTTGATAATTGATGCATGCTTAGGTTTTATTTAAGAACTTATAAAGAAGACTTGAGTGGTAAAAGGCAAGAGCATTTTCAATTAAATCAAAAGCCAAAATTGTGAGAAAAACAAGTGAATTCCATGCTTAGAGTGAAACACTTAGAAGAGTGGTGAGGTCCTTATTTTTTATGTCTACTAACTTGTTTTCTTTGAAGCATGGCTATGGAAGTGGAACTACAACTTCAAGGCCTATCAAGGCACTTGGAGAGGATCTTTCAAAGAGAAAAAAAAAGAATTTCATAAGATGTTTGATGACTGGGAGAGAAATAGAAGAAGTCATGAGAAAAGAAGTACAGAAAAAGAGAGAAGGAATAGAGTAAAAGAGATAAGCAGTAGAGAAAAGGAGAAAGAAAAAGAAAAAGAGAAAGAAAAATAGAGAAAAAAAAGAAAGACCTTGAAAATGCATTTGCTAAACACATTGTGGACTTTTTCTTAAATTCTAATTCTTTGTTTATTTGTGATGATTCTTTTTTGAAGGGATTTGAAGAAGTGCTTCCAAAGGAAGAATGCGAGGCATCAAATGAAACTAAATTTGAGCTTTTAAAGACACAAGTGCCTCATGACTTGAAGGGATTGCAAGAGGAAAAGGAAGAGTTGAAGACAACTGGGAATGGCTAACACCTAAAGTCCGAGTCCTTAAATGCACTTAGGAATTCATTGCATTCCACTACTCTAAGTCCTTCCTTTAAGTTGGCTTATGAAGCCAATTCTTATTTTAAATTTGCTCATGAATCTAACCTTCTAACTTCTTTTGTCTTGATGCCTAATTCCGAATTGCACATAAAGACTCAATTTGCAAAGCAATTTGATGAGGTGGTGGATCAGTATGCAAAAAAAGGCAACAACAATAAAGAGAAGAAATCTTGGACACATGCTACTTCTAGATTTTATGATTTAGTGGATGTGCAAGAACATATGTTAATTTATTATGTGTTGGGTTTGCATGATGCTTTAAATAATGATGCAAAATCTTTGAGACTTGAGTATGTTGCCTTATCCCTTAAATGCCTTGCACTAGATTAAAAAGTTATGCATAAATGATAAAAAAAATAATTTAGAAATTATATGTGGTGGGTTCTTTAGACTTGTTTTTTGACCTAAATGGTTGGGTGTGTAGGTGCATGAAAAATAAGAGACTCCATTAGACACCAAGGGGCATTTTGGTCATTTTATACCAAAATTCCAGAAAATTTCCTGTAAATTCCAAAATATATATTTTAATGCATATAACATGATTCTAAGCTCAAATTGACATTTTAATGTCAATTAAATCTTTTTCTCATGTCAACTCTTATTGTTGAGAAATAAGGACAAAATCGTCAATTTCTAATTTCTTCGAGTTCCAGCTTAGAAAAATTATTAAAAATCATGATTGAATAGCTCTTGACATTCTAAACACAACTGTGAAAAACAGAATTTTGAAATTCCTTCCCATTTTTTCAGAATTATATTGTCAAATATTAGAAAAATAGTTGAAAAATTAAGGTAGGGCTGTTACAATAATTATGATAATAATAAATTATTTTCGTGATAAAATTAATTAAAAACTCAGATTGTGCATTTTAAAGAATTTTGGAACAAAAACTAGTTAAATATAAATTTTCTAGGGTAAAATATTAAGAAAAGAGTAAATTTGTAATTTCACCTTTGGAAAATTAATATTGTATTATAAATAAATTATTTTCATAGAAAATAAATTTTTTAGATGTTACTCGATATTTTTAAGAATTTTGAGATTAAAATAAGAATTGTATAAACATTTAATGACAAATATTAAAAGAAAGGGCGAAACTGTAATTTTATTCTTTTAATTTAATTTATGGATTAAAATAATTTATTTTCCCACACATGAAAGGATTTCTTAGTTTCAAGTTAATTTGAGTAATTTATAAGTATGATGATGTGATTGTGCTTTCATTAGCATAGGTTGTTTAAGCAAACAATTTGTCTAGAACAAACGTTGGGAAGGCTAGTGGAAGTATAAATTTGTATCCTTGAGGATATACAAATGCACGACAATCCACATGAGGTTAGGGTCCTTGCAAACCTTGTATCATGGTGGCAACCACCCACGTACATATATCCTAATGAAACCACAGTTGCTCTATAATTAGTATCAGTGTTGCTTGAATGGTTTGTGGCACGTGTTACCTTTTCGACCTGCAAGTTGGTGATTATGTTGTACTATGTTAAGGGACATGTATGGTTGGTTGCTCAATGTTTAGAAATCTTCATAGATTTGAATTTGTAGCATGTATGGTTGTCAACATCCTACATCGTTTTGCATGGACATGTAAATTATGATTATTTTTGTGATGTAATATGTCATGATGTATGAGATATGATGCTTGTGATTATTTATAGATGTTAAGTCGTTTGTTTTAGAGTATATTCATCACACACATACTTCTATGCTTATTTACGTATGCTTACCCTTTTTAATTGTGTGTTTATTGTATTTACAATGATCGTGGTGTTTGCATTCATGGGAGCAGATGGCAAGAGTTCAATAGCTCATGAAGACCAAGTGGAGGCTTTATAACAACAATTGTTAGGGTAGGATATTAGTATTGGCCAGCTTAGGAGTACTATTTTGATGTAGTAGGCTTACTCCTTCCTCGTGTCTCAGATGTATTTCTTTTGGGATGACTTGGTTTGTTGACACATTTCTCTATATTATGAAGGTACTTTGATATTTGATTTTCAGTTTCAATTATGTAAGGCTGAGATGCACAATACTCATTTTTTTGTTTTTCAATATGTATGATGTTATTATTCATAAATTAATTATTGTCTATTATTGTCATTAAGTAATTATTGATATATCATGTCATAAATTTTGAATTACGAAATTTTTACCCACATTTTTATAGTTAAATTAATGAATGAAATTGAACCTTTCGCATTTTATGTTAGTTAGATCCATGTAGCGTCAATGGGACGTTATAGATAACTTCATATTTTTGTTCACTTTTCCCTTTGGTACGTGGCGGTGGTCGTAGAACTTGGTTGAGTAAACCTTGTCATGAGTTATTGCGTGGTTTGTTACCAATGTAGTATAATTGTTGAATTTTCATCTCAATTCCCTCCTTATTCTTTTTACAATCCATTATTTTTCTTAGGGTTTTGATGCTTCTCTTGACCTTAGCCTTTAGCCTAGCTATTGTTCTTTTCTTGTTCGTTTCCCTCCCCAACTTGAGGGACAAAAGTCATGGCATCAGTTCCAACTTGCTCAAGATGTTGCTCATGTACGACATATTTTGTTGCACGGATTTTGAATTCCTTCATACACCTTATCCTTCCTTTAGCTAAGGATAAGGGAAATCATGTGCCTTTCCATATTGATTCCATTAGTATGTGAAATTGGATGTCTTTAGACAAGTTAGGTACAAAGGCTACCTCCTTATAAATTCTCCCTAAAAAGCTCTTTAAGCTTTCTTTTGGTTGCTAGATAACTTTAGATAACGTATGTGAGTATTTGGGAGTTTCGCGCTTTGTTATGAACTGCCTTACAAGAGCTACTACGAGATCATAACCAACCAAGGGGCCTCCCCCTTAGAGTTATAAGGAAAGTTTGACACACTATTGCTTTCGGAGTCTTTATCAACATTTCATTTAAGAAGGCATCTGTGTGATTACTGAGATCTTTTTCCTCAGTATAGGGTTCTATAGGTAGGGGAACTTGATATTTACCCACTATCTCAACTATGGCAATGTGCTCTACAAAAGGATCCTGAAAAGGTTAGATTTACATATGTTTTGTACAAATTGCCCCTTTGCATATCTCGGGAAGTGGCTTGTCAAGTGTTGTTTGTGAGTTGCAACACTGTATTGGGATTCATCATACTAGGATTGGTTATGATGATGTGAGATTTGATTTTGTGACAATGTTTGTTCTAAGTGGCGAATATGTTTTTCTAGGTTGTTTTTAGGTGGTTGTCTTTTCCTTTGGAATGTTCCTCAATTCATTAATCTACTTTTGAAGATGGCATAATGCTTCATATTTCATATGTATAGCTCTATTTTTTGCCATGTCTTCATGAACCTGCTATAACAAAGGTGAGAGGCTTCTAGAACGTCCACAACGTCTAGGTCTATTTTGATTATTGTTTGGCAAAGTCACATCCTGCACATGGCCTTTAGGTGTGACGTCAACCTGAGTTACTTGTCTTCTAGTCATAACCATTTTGGGTAGGGATTTGTTAACCAAATTCTCATATAGAACACCAATGACTTATCTAAGGTGGACATGCATGGTACGATTGGAGACATGTTTGAGATAGACAACTAACTAACTGGTGTTGTACTGGACTCCTAAGATTGTTGACTTTGATGTGTTTGATAGGTTGAGATCCAAGTTCTCCCGAGGTTGGCTAGTGCTTCATTTTCACTGAGATATAGTGGAAAATGAGTGGGTACTTGCAAAAGACACTCTAATGATCAAGTCAATAATAATCCCACCAGAGTGACTATGTACATTGAATGCTTACTTACTACAATAATGTGGGTGATATAGATATTATAGATGGGTTAGATTTCCTAATACAAGGCCCAAGATTTCTCATGTACAATTATATCATATTTTGGTGTGGAAGTAAGATAATTTTACTTCTAGTCGAGATATGATTCACTGTTCATGAGTGAAAGTTAGTTTTCTTGTTACCAGTGTTGATCTATGTCAACGCTTGTGTTTTGGGGCTGAAAGTTAGCTTAACTCAAAAATAAAGGACGGAATTTATATTTAGATTCGTGTGTATGAGAGCTTGCTTGCTGTTCTATTCAAATCATTTTTAGGGCACTCGGATATGTCTGGTATCCGAAAAGACAAAATTAAAATTATCATGTTCGAACAAATACAACACATATTTACAAAACAACCAACCTATGCCAATTGAGTTAGTCAACAAACTTATTTATTTAAAATAAATGAGATAGAAAAGGCGAGGCATATGAACGGGTATTTCATAGAAGCTACCATGGTCACATCAACATTCATACCCTTTAATTCCAAATGTCAAAGGAAATTTGAAGGAAAATTCTTAACTAGTACTGAATGCACAACACACTGTTCGGATATGTCCGGTATTCAGAAAGACAACTAAAATTACTATTTTGGAACGCACACATATTTGCAAAACAACCAGCCTATGCCAATCGAGTTAGTCAACAAATACGTCTATTTAAAATACAATGAGATAGAAAAGGAAAGGTATACGAACGGGTGTTTCAGAGAAGCTACCATGGTCACATCAACATTCATACCATTTAATTCCAAATGTTTCAAAGGAAATTTGAAGGATAATTCTTAATTACCGTGAATTTATACTATATTTTCACGCGAAATATGAAAAGTATACGTGAGGAACCCTGCCTTGATATTATATTCAAATCATTTTTAGGGTGTTCGGATATGTGATTTGAATATAAATGTAAATTCCATCCTTTTCTTTTTGTTTTTTTATTTTTTTCAGTTAAGTTAGCTTTTTGACCTTGCCGACAAGTTATATTTTGTCAAGATAATATTGAAATATAAGTTTGGCCAGTGTTTTATTTGCGAACTTCCAACTGTACAGAGGGACCTTCCAACTGTGCAGAGCTAATCCGAGTAACTTCATCCTTTTGTTCCATTTTCCCTTCTGTCCCCACTATAAACAGAAGAAATTAATGTTGAAAAATGTGACTTGAATTTGTTGTGGATACGATGTACACACATTCATGTAATTAACAAATCAGAACTATTGGATAAAAATGGAATAACTCGAAATTCAAATGCACTTATTTAAATTCCTTAATTAATCAAAATTAACATGTTGTATAAATGCACTTAAAACAAAGCTTGTAACTCCTAATCAACATTTATGTTAGTTACAAAAAGACATGGAAGAGATAGAAGAGGGAGAATAGTTTATGTGCAGTTCATACAAAAAGTTTAGTTTGCTAAATAAAAATGATGCTTGAACTGACTGGACAACTGAGATGTCAACGCCATAAAGCACACTTCAGCTTTTATATATTATAAATAGAGGTAAAAAAAAATCGATTAAAGAGGAAGTGTTAAAGGTCACAGAAAAAAAAAACACCAACAAGTGCTCCGGTGAAAAAGTAAACAAAATGAAAAATATTCAATTAAAAAGGAAGTGTAAAAGGTTTAAGAATTGGATAAATTATTAAAAAATATTTGAAGTTTAAACTGACTTGGGCCATAAAATACATGTATCATGATTCATGACATACATAATGATTTTCCAACTTAATACCCTATTGTAAAGATTCTACACTGGCTGGTATTTAAGGCAAAGTATCGCATATAATAATGACTTGGATAATGTTTTGAGTTGACTTAGATTTGGGTATAATGATATCAATCAATTATCATATATACCAATTTGTCCCCACACCTTCCAGATGGCTAATATTGCTAAATGCCAAATACGAAGTCCACACAGAAACAGATTGATATTGTCTCATTAGATTTGGGAAATTGCCAAGAAAGTACTTCCTTGGACATTTGCAAATATTGAGATTCATCAATATTCGTTATACCATGGCTTATTTGACATCCATGAAGTAAGAGCTTTTCCGTGAAGTTTCGACAACAATCAATTTTTTAATTATAGTTAAAAGAGTTAAGTTACCTATTTGTAGAAATTAAGTCATTACGTCGTATAAAAAATAAAACATTTGCCGAAATTAATCATGGACTAGAAAAATGTTTTAGCAATGCCTCAATTGTAAAAGCAGAAAAAAAGAAGAAAAACAAAAACAATTTATTTTGAAGGAGAAAACGGCTAATAAAACAATATTAGAAACTACATTGTAAAGCCTTCAAAAAGGAGACATTTAATTTTAGTATAATTGCAGGACAAGAGCAAGAAGTAAGCATTTGGGTTTGAGTTCTTGAAATGAATCTAACTTTCTATAAATTTTTGAAGACAAATTGTTGGAATTATATATATTTTTTATTATATATATATATATATATATATATATATATATATATTTATAATAATTTTGACATGTAAATTTAAAATATATTATTAATTAAAATATTAAAAATTAAATAATTAATATTTAAATATTTTTTAAAGAATGATATTTGAACAATAATTATAATTTTAAAAATATTATATATATATATATATATATATATATATATTTTATAATTTTAAGAAAAGTAACTACATACATAAAAAATAATATTGTATATTTTATTTAAAATTATATTTTTTCATAAAAATTAAAAAATTAATTAAAAATTACTTTCTAGAAAATTATATGTAATTTTAACAAAATAACAATTTTGTCATTTGAACATGTTTTATATTTGAGTTTAATGGCTATGCACTATCAGTGTAAAACAATTTTATACTGTCAACCAATCAAAAATTACCGTTGGTATGACTTTTAAGATAATTATTATAAAAGTCAACAAACTTACCATACATGATGGATTGTTATTGGATGAAGTAAAATTGCTTTACACTGTCAGTACATAGTCTATTTTCTCTTTATATTTTATCCTATCATTATCTGGTTTGTTATTTGGTGTCCACCAAACATTAGATAAGATTATAGCTTATCTTGCTCTTATCCTATCCTATTCTTATTTTGCTATCATATCATATCTGACCCTATCCTATCGTGACTAACAAACATGCCATAGTTTTTATGTTGTGTCCTTTTGAGTCTTATATAAATTATATTCGTAAAGAATGGACAATTTAATCGTAGTTCGTTAGCTTCTTTGCCCTCTTTGGCTGTGTTCGTGCTTTATTTTTCTTTTCTTTTTTTTTTTGACAGATTTCTCATTGTCTTTTGGATTTTTATCTTTTAACCCTGACTAAATTTAAAATTTTCGTTAAAGAATCGTTCAATATGCTTTTGTAGTTCAGCTTTGTGTTTCAATTCCTTTTCTTGTTGTACTTCCTCCCTTCTTTCTTAGCCTAAAGTTATGACAATTACGTGAATCTAGAGCTTGTCCACCACTTTGACAACTCCAACTAATATCATTGGTACACGATAGACAAAGCATCACTATCTTGTGTCATTACCAACGTTTGCGTATAGTTTTAGTACAAACTGCATTGAAGGTCCACGAACTAGGATGCTGTTATTATTAGCCTTTTGCCTATAGAATATATTTTTGTTCTTTAAAATATTTTAAAATTTGGTTTTAGTCTCTATAAAAATTTAATACGTTTTTAATTCCTGTGTTTATCAAAAGTGAGGTGGTTGTAGTCCCTCATCAAGGACTAAAAATATGTTTCTATTAAAATGTAGGGATTAAAAATTTATTAAACTTTTAGAAAGACTAAAACTGAATTTTGAGATATTTTAAGGGACAAAAACATATATCATACACAATTGCTGAATTATACATGTAAGCATATAAGTGCACTTAGATTTTCAGTTTTCTGCCATAATCCTCTAGACAGCAGATTAAGCTACAATTTTACAATCAAAAGTTCTTCAACAACAATTTGTAATCCAGGTCCTCTTTTGCTCTTCAAGTTTTCACAGTAGCCATGCCTGTAGGAGAAGCATTTTTGTCAGCTTTCCTTCAAGTTTTGTTTGACAGGTTGGCCTCAAAAAATGTTATAGAGGTTATTCTTGCAGGAGACAAAAGCAAATTCCTAAAGAAATTTCAGAAGACTCTGCTGCTCATCAAAGCAGTGCTTAATGATGCCGAGGACAAGCATGTAAAAAATGAGGCTGTGAGAATGTGGCTTGTTGAGCTTAAAGATGTTGCTTTTGAAGCAGAAGATATTCTTGATGAGTTTGCCAGTGAAGTATTGAAGAGGAGGTTGGAATCAATGTCTCAATCTCAAGTTCAAACCACCTTTACTCAAGTATGGAATTTTATTCCAACTTCTCTCAATCCACGTAATTTAATGTTTGATGTTGAGATAGAATCTAAGATAAAGGTGATCACCGAGAGACTGGAAACTCTTGCAAATGAAAGGCATGAGCTTGGTTTAATTGAAGTCGCTGCTGGGTGTTCATACAAAATCAACGAAACAAGTTCCATGGTGAACGAGTCCTACATCTACGGCAGAGATTTGGACAAAGAGAAAGTCATCCGGCTGCTGATGGAGAATAGGCCAAGTGATGGTGATGAAGTCTTAGTCATTCCCATTGTGGGAATGCCAGGTGTTGGGAAAACAACATTGGCCCAGGTTGTGTTCAATGATAACGAGGTGAATACGCACTTTGAACTCAAGGCATGGGTATCTGTAGCTGTTGATTTTGATGTCAAGGTTTTAACTGGAAAGATTCTGGAGTCAACCACTTCCATAACCTGTGATTTCAATAACTTACATCAACTTCAAGTTAAACTCAAAGCAGCCTTGAGAGGCAAGAAGTTTCTGATTGTTCTGGATGATGTGTGGAACAAGAATTACAATGAATGGATTAAGCTGGTAGCTCCATTCAGAGGAGCTGCACGGGGAAGCTCGGTGATTGTAACAACAAGGAGTGCAGAAGTTGCCAACATGATGGGAACTGTTGAATCTCACTATGTCAACCAGTTATCTGATGAGGACTGTTGGTCAGTGTTTGTGCAGCATGCTTTTAGGAGTAAAATTATTGATGCAAATCAAGCCTTTGCAAAAATTGGTAACGTTAGCAAAATTAATGCATTTAAATATTTATGTTATGTTTGGCATAATTAGTGTCATTATTTGTAATTGGTTGATTGATTGATTGTCTTTTCTTATTTCTTGTATTTACTGCTGTATATACCTAAGACAATAAATAAGTATAGCCTTTTGTATTTTGTATGTACTTCAAATACTATTCACATATTCCATACCTAATTAAATCCTTATAATTTCAACATGATATTAGATCTGTGATATCCACCTTGAGCATAGTTTCTCTCTTCCACTGTGTTGAGTTCATGGAACTTGATTCCCCCACCCTTGCGGGCCTATTTTGTGTTTTTGTTTACTTCTGTAGTTAACTGATTGATTGCCTTCCACCGTTTTTTTTTATATGGGGTGCAGATAATATTAACATATTCCCTCTCTACCTAAATTCCTATAGTTTTAATAGGTAAGAAGATTGCTGAGAAATGCAAAGGCTCGCCATTGACAGCAACAACACTTGCGGGTATTTTATCCTCACAGCAAGATGAAAGAGAGTGGGAAAACGTAATGAATTTTGAAATATGGGATCTTGCAGAGAAGGAAAGTAACATCCTCCAAACATTAAGATTGAGTTATAATCAGCTTCCTTCATACCTGAAGCGCTGTTTTGCATACTGCTCCATACTACCAAAAGGCTTTGAATTTGAGGAGAAAGAGATAGTGTTGCTATGGATGGCTGAAGGACTTTTAGAGCAACAATCACAGAAGCAAATGGAAGATGTTGGCCATGAGTACTTTCAAGAGCTTCTCTCTGCATCACTTTTTCAAAGGTCAGCTAGCAACAGATCATTGTATGTAATGCATGACCTTATCAATGATCTAGCTCAATGGGTGGCTGGAGAGTCCTGTTTCAAATTGGACAATAATTTTCACTCTCACAGACAAAAGAAAAAGAAAATTACCAAAAGGACTCGGTATGCATCTTACATTGGTGGTGAATATGATGGTATTCAAATGTTTCAGTCCTTGAAAGAAGCCAAGTCATTAAGAACATTCCTCCCTTTAAAGCATTCAAGACTAGAAGAATGGTCGTACATAGCTAGTCATGTTCCATTTAAATTGTTACCTGAGTTAAGATGCTTAAGGGCATTATCATTGAGTGGATATTACATCAGTAAGCTGCCTAATTCGGTTAGCAATTTGAATCTTCTACGCTACCTGAATCTTTCTTGTAGTAAAATCAGACAGTTGCCAGAATCAATCTGCAGTCTATGCAATCTGCAAACATTACTACTGAGAGATTGTTTTAATCTTGAGCAGCTGCCATCAAACTTGGGTCATTTGATCAACCTACGTCACCTAGATATCACTAGAGCACATTCCTTAACAGGTATGCCGCATGGTATTGGTAAATTGACACATCTTCAAACTTTGTCAAATTTTGTTATAGGCTCAAGTGGGATAGGAGAATTGATGAAACTGTCAAATATCCGAGGAGGACTTTCTGTGTCCAGGCTAGAGCATGTGACTGACACTCAAGAGGCACGTGAAGCTATGTTAAATAAGAAGGTAGGCATTGATGTGCTGAAATTGAAATGGAGTTATTGTACGAATAATCAAACACATATTAAAAGAGCAAAAGACGTGCTTCAGATGTTACAACCTCACAAAAGTCTTGCAAAGCTTACTATTAACTGCTATGGTGGTACAAGTTTCCCAAAATGGATAGGAGATCCATCCTACAAGACGCTAGTGTTCTTAAAGTTGAAAGATTGTGCACATTGTACATCTTTGCCAGCTCTTGGAAACCTCCATGCCCTCAAAGAACTTTACATCATTGGGATGAAAGAAGTATGCTGCATTGATGGTGGGTTCTATGGTAATGCTTGCTTAAGACCTTTTCCTTCCTTGGAGAGACTACACTTTATGGACATGGAAAAATGGCAAAATTGGTTCCTCTCTGACAACAATGAGCAGAATGTCATATTTTCTTCTTTGCAGCAGCTTTTCATTCTGAGGTGTCCCAAACTTTTGGGTAAACTGCCAGAAAATCTCCCTTCCCTCAAACATGTAGTAGTTAAAGAATGTGAACAATTGCTGGTTACCATTTCAAGCCTTCCGCTGCTGTACAAACTAGAAATTGAAGGCTGCAAAGGCTTAGTCATTAATTGTGCAAGTGAATTCAATTCACTGAATTCCATGGCCGTTTCAAGAATCTTGGAGTTCACATTATTAATGGAGAGGTTGGTAGGGGCATTCAAAAATGTAGAAGAACTCAAAATTGTCAGTTGTGCTCTTGATGAAATAGTTCTTAATGATTTATGGGGAAATGAAGTTTGGCTTGAGAAGAATCCACATGGTTTGTCCTCCAAGCTCAGATTAATTGAGATTAGAAATTGCAATGCCATGAAATCTATGCCTAAAGTACTAATGGTCAACAGCCATTTTCTTGAATGCTTGTGCATATGTAACTGTGATTCTCTAGTCTCTGTCACAATGGATCAACTTCCTCCCTCTCTAAAATCATTGGAGATATCAAATTGCAAGAACTTAAGATGTTTACTGGATAATGGAACAAGCTCTTCTTCATCAATAATTATGCATGATGACAATGTACAGCACAGTGGCACAATCATTTCTCATTTGGAGTATTTATACATTGGCTGGTGTCCATCTCTCAATTGCATATCAAGAAGTGGTGAGTTACCTGAATCTGTCAAACTTTTGTTCATTTGGAACTGTTCAGAGCTATCATGCTTGTCAATGAAAGGCCAATTACCAATAAGTCTTGAAAAACTGGAGATTCAATCCCGTCCAAAGCTAGAGTCAATAGCAAACAGGTTACACGGAAACACCTCCTTGGAATCTATTCAGATATGGAACTGTGAAAACCTCAAATCCCTCCCTGAAGGATTGCAATTCCTTGTGAATTTAAAGGAAATCAAAATTATTGGTTGTCCAAGTTTGGCCTCCTTCCCAGAAGAAGGTTTGCCCACCTCTAGTCTGACCGAACTTTGCATCATGAGCTGTGAAAAACTAAAGGCCCTACCAGACTGCATGCACGATCTCGACTCGCTCAAAGAGCTGGAGATAGGATACTGCCCTAACATCCAATATTTTCCTGAAATAAACTTTCCAGACAATTTAACATCCCTTTGGATCAACGATCATAATGCCTGTGAAGCAATGCTCAACTGGGGTTTATACAAGCTCTCTTTTCTTAGGGACCTTACCATCATAGGTGGAAGTTTGTTTATGCCACTTGAAAAGCTGGGGACAATGCTTCCATCCTCTTTAAGTAGCCTCACTATTCAAGGTTTTCCACACTTGGAACACCTGTCATCAGAGGGCTTTCATAAACTCACCTCCCTATCTAGCCTAACCCTTCGAGATCTCTCAAATCTAAAATTCCTACCATCCTTGGGGTTTAAATACCTTACATCTCTCAAAGAACTTTCTATTTATAACTGTCCCAAGCTCTTCTGTTTATCAGAAAAGGGCCTTCCTTCCTCACTTTTGGAGCTATATATTCAAGACTGCCCTCTTCTGAAAGAACAGTGCAGGAAAGATAAAGGGAGAGACTGGTTGAAGATTGCTGACATCCCTTATGTTGAGATTGATGACAAATTTATCTATGACTCAGATGATGAGGATTGAATTTTGACTAACTTTATCATAAGGTAAAACTTAGAGGATGAATTAAACTATTACTTCTTCCACCTTATTATTTACCAAAACTCTATCTTTCTTTATATTGTTTTTCATTACATGATTTTAATTTCTTCATACTCCCTTCTTCTATCTCAGATTTACTACATAGTAGTGTCTATGTCACACTAATGAGGGCACCTGCTGGCGAGTCGAGCCTTACTATAGATGCTGGTCAATGAAAGAATCTTCAGACTGAAAAGGGTACATGGGTAATGAATCATCCATGGTTCCAGGTATGGAAACTTAAACGTTCGCTTAAATCTAAATTACAGTAACTAAAATATTAGATCATACCATTTTGTAATCAATATGAAGGAAATTCTGGTAATGTGTGGTCAATTCTTTGGTACCTTTCATTCAGGGAGTCTTGTATAACAATCTTCCCTTGTCAAAGCAACCAGCATATAGTTTCAAATTAAGTAGACTCGTCTCTTAAATTAGAACCGGAAATACTTAACGAGCAGAAATATGTACCTGACTTCTGAACTTCATTGCATCTGCCTTTCCACAAAAGAAATATTTTGCTTGTTTGTAGAAGAGATTGAATGAACATCTCTAAAAGTCTATTTGCTCATGCCTTCCACGTACTTTTTGCCTTACAAAACCAATCTGATAACTGCATTATGAGAAGACTTAAGCTACTGTATGCTTATCACCTGTTAAATCTTAATTTGAATTCTTAGTGTCCTAAAAAGATGTTCATAATTTTAAGGCTAAATTTTAATTTTGGTCCTCTAAATCTAATTTAGGTTTTGTTTTGCTCCTCTAACTTTCTTTTGATTTTCAATTTAGCCCTCAAAATTGTTTTTTCGTACCAAAGTTTCCTCTAACTATGCTCCATCTTCCATTTTTTGCTGATTCAGGGGATATTTTGGTGTTTGATGTACACATGGGTCCATAGTGAAGATGATTAACAATGGCAATGATAGAAGCCTGAGATTTGGCTAATTATAATGGTTTGACAATGGTTGTTAGGTGTTTGAAATGGAGAATAAAGCAGGAATGAGTGGCTTGTCAGGAATGGTTTGTGGGCAATTAAGGAGGTTTCTAGTGGAGATTTGGGAGTTTTCAATGATAGTTTGATGGTGAGGTTCCAAGAAAGTGTAAAGTAAGAAAAAATCCTAGTCCAAAGCAATGTTATTTAGAGAACTTTTGTTAAGCTGGGAGACAGAGTAATGTTAGAAGAAAACATTGACACAAAAACATAACTTAGAAGACTAAATTGAGTCGAAAAAATTAAAGGAAAATGTTGACACGAAAAAATTACTTTAAGAACTAAATAGAATAAAAAAAATTAGAGGACCAAACCAGTGCATAAAAGACGAAAATTATAATTTTGCCAAATTTTAATGATGAGTAGTATGATCTCAAACTTTTGTCATCGAAACAATTTACAATAAATGCGGTGCTATAGTCCATTAAGACCCAGTTGAGTTTGCTATGTTCATCCACATTTTCATATGAAAATTTTGCTGATCCAGCGCATTCATCAAGTAACTGATAGTGAACTAATCATACAGAAGCTCATACAATGGTTGGGTTACTTACAGCATTGAGAGAGACATAGTCGTAATAAATACCAACATATATCTTCTAAGAGAAAAATAGCTACAAATATTAGAGTAGAAGGCTACATTTGTTACTTGATAATTACCTGCCAGCTTAGTTTTATTTAAAAAAAAAAAACCTAAATTGTTTTTTATTTGTTATATGATAATTACCTCTTGAACAAATCATCATTCTAATGAAAAATTTCAGGAATTCCTCTTCTTTGTATTTGACGTAAGGTTTGAGGCTTCATTCCACCAATCTACGAGGGAGCCTTGCTGTTCTCTGCCCATAATTCCTTCTTGTTCTGGACTAAGCACCGACTTCATATATATTCAAAAGATGTGTACTACATTATAGCTGAGCATGTATTTGATAAAATACACCTAGTCCATGACATTGTATATATCATTTTGAAAAAGTTGAATTGAAAATAATGTGGTCCTCCTTAAAAATTAGTTTGGCTTAGCTTATCCGTGTTGTAACAAATTTTCAACAGTTTGTGACTGTTTCTCGTGTAGCTCTTACTCTTAGCTTTTGAGTTCTTCTGAGGTCTCTTAACTTAGTGTAGTGTTCATGCCAGAGAACAAACTCAATGGAGACTCTAAAGTTTGGGGACCAGACTGGGCTTGGATTTGATGGGCCCATAGGAATCGGCTGAATAATCCACGACCGGGGGCTGCTATTTTCACCCCAATTTTTGCTCTTTTCTCCCGAGCTTTGTTTGTTAATTTTTTTTTTCTAAAGATATCCCTTGATGGAAACATATTTCCATTGTGCATTTGCATTTTCATTGTGTATTTGGGATACATACACAATGACAACACGTTTCCGTTGTGTATTTCTAATTCATACACAACGAAAGTTGCATATTTCGAAATTAATTGTTTATATTTTTAAAATTCAAATTTTTTTGCCTCACAATTTTTAAAGATTCACTGATGCGTGAGCAAGGCACGCGTTTGAATTGATGCAGTTGAGACCCTTGATTTCGTATGTGTAATCTTGACCATTACTTTTTTCTAACGCATAGGACAATGCTTTTAATTAGTGATTGACATGTGAATAGTGCACGCATTTGAATCAGTGCAATCTAGACCTTTGATTTACTATGCGCAATTTGGACCCTTTTTCTTTTACATGCAAGACAAAGCTTTTAATGATTCACTTAAGCATGAATAGGGTGCGCGTTTGAATTGGTGCGATCTGGACCCTTGATTTAGTCGGTGCAATCTCGACCATTTATTTTTCTGACACATAGGACAAAGGTTTTATGATTCATTGATGAGTGAATAGTATTTGCACTAGTATAAAAGAGATGTGCTCTAAAGCACCACATTACCTTCCTTCACATTCATAATTTTCTATCTGTCTAAGTTTCAAGCCATCTTCATTCCATATTTTTTTCTTTTCCTTAGAAGATGGACGAATTCCTTGCTGTTTTGTATTACGATGGTCATATGACAACAACATCTGAAGGGATCTTGTTTCTAATGGTCCAAAATTTCTTAAGGTCAATGAGAACACAAAGGTTGCTGCTCTTAGGAAAAAAATTTGCAATGAGATCGGAGGTACCCAAAAATTACTTGATATTCATTATAACAACCTATATATTTAGGGAATGGCTATGTTCAATATGGGTCTATGGAGATTAAACATGACAAGGATATGGCAAAGATGTACAACATCTTTGCCTAATTTCCTAGACTTGCGTCGATTACGTTAGGCAGATTTCCCAAAGAAATCCTAGCCCGTATGCGTCAACCACGATCTACCAAAGAGATCATCACATGCTTGCGTGAAACAGAGGCAACGACTAGCTTCAATGACTAGACAACCATTAGTTTGAGTGAACCATGATGATGCATTTTGTTTAATGTTTTTTATTTGTATCGCATCAATGTAGAAGTACTTTTATTTTATTGAATAATATTATTTATGTTGCGTTTGTTTATTTTTATTTGTATCACGTTCTTTGATTGTAATAATGTAATAGTGATACCAACAACACAATAAGTCTAACATATATAAAATCCAAAACATATATAAAATCCAAAAATATATACAATAGGATTCATACATACAAAATAAAATACTAAATAAAAATATCCAACAATAAAAAACATAAATAAAAAATAATCATCAAAAGTGGTGGTCCTCTTGTGCCTCCTCTTCTAATAAGTGCACCTAGATGTTATGGCTGCTTGTGCAGTCGTTAATGTCTCTTGTAGGAAGGCATTAAAGTTAGTGCCATTAGGTGCCTCCCTCAGGTGTACCATACAATCCAGGTTCTGAACAAGTCTCTCAAACACCACCTACAAAAAAAGAATGCAAACAATAATCACTACAACAAAAATGGCTTTAGGTAACAACGGAAAACCGTGGCCTAAAATAGAAAAATTGTGGCCTAAACTTTAGGCAACGGATTGGCAACAATTTTTCAAGCGTGCTCTAGGTGGGCGTTGCCTATTCTAATAGGCAACGGTTTTTTCACTTTTACCCACAAGAACTTAAAAACTGTTGCCTAAAATGTCACAATAGGCAACAATTTTGCATACTGCTTTCAGGCAACAGTTTTCTTTGTCAAATTTAGACAACGGTTTAATAAATGTTGTCTATTTATTTAGCCCACGAAAAAATAAATGTTGTCATGTCTTTTAAGCTATAGTTATATAAATATTACCTATACATTTAGGCCATAGACAACACTTTTTAAAATGTGGATAAATAACACAAATAACACTTATCACGATTTAGGCAATATTTTTTCTCTTAAAACAAAATCATTAACTGAGATTTTTTTATTGATATTGTTGAATAAAATAAGCAAAATTGACTTATAAATTATAACACTTGTAATATATAATCTACATAATCAAAATAATTGGACTATAAAGTCTCGTCAATGTATAATACATTAGGGTAAAACAACTTTGTAAAATAAAATATTGTAACACTAAACACTAAACAAAAATTCAAAAATATTTCTTCACTGCATCTCATTATCATCATTCTTCTATATCTTGAAGATGACCTTGTTTGTGTCCAAGCTGCAAATATAAAAACGTAATAGGTTATTTTTCTCTCAACACATGCAAATATGGAAGGGAACATTATAATTTCCATTTATTCATCTATATACCAAAACATTTTTGCAAAACAAATATTTAGACCAACATAATTATTTCATAGTCTCATAATCATATTAATCAAAACAACTCCAGCATCTCATTCCATCAAGTCAAGACTAATATTATTCAAGTAAAGTTTTATTAAGCACTCCAGCACAAATAGTGAACAAAGAAAATAATGGATAAGTAATTAAGTAACTAATTTTTGAACAACTAACATTTCTTTTATCATTGAACAATTAACATTTGAGACAACAAGTAATTTCTTGATTAATTTAATTTTAAGAAATTAAAAAAAAAATTGGGGAGGCAAGGCTCCCTCATCACACTTAACTCTGCCACGAGTACAACACAGTAAACAATCTTTAAGCAATGAACCCAAATCATTCTCAAAATTAACATACAGTCAAACATGCTACAAGAATAATAAAAAGGAAAAGAACTATTGTACGTGTTACCTCTCCAATGCATCCAATAAGAAATTGGCCTTGAGCTACATCCTCATTAATCAAAATGTAAAATAAAAACTATTAGTGGCTAATGTGAAAGCAAAAGAAAGACATATGTAGCAATTGGAAGCAAGACGACTACTTAATTTGATAATCCCAACTTTGCATTGATCTATGCATTTGACTTTTCTTGAGGGGTAACACAATTAGTAAAGGTTTTATCATTGTTCTCCCTACGTGTTCTTCAAAAGAATATCACCCATGACAAGATGCAAGTTATTTAAACTGGGAATAATATGGATAAGGTATTTGCTTTACTTACCACTGCTTGGTAGAATACAGAGGTCAGAGTCTGATCTTAGTGCCACTGCTTAGTGCTTCTCAGGCCCTGCTATATTCTGAAGGGAAATGTCTCTTGCTATGAATCCTCTGCCAATCACAACAAGTATAAAAGGACATAGAAGTGCATAGATCAGATCACAGGTGTAGCACGCAAAATTAGATAGCATAATGTAGTACAATATATGAAACTTGTTCCACCTTCCAAATGCTGACCACTGGATTGCATAGTTGCAGCGCCAAAACTCTTTAATAGACCAAGGACACATAAGAACCTCCAAATATATTTTACACTTAGATGGATGGATTCATAGGAGATAAATGCTCCTGACTAAAGCCACACACAAATGATGCATGAAATTTCTGCTTGGTCTAATTAATTGCAACAGAGAACAACATATTCTAGCCCCGCAGATATAAAGCATTTGAAGGAACAAGTGGCATAATGTAGGTGAATGTTCCCATATATTTTGATATGAGAACAAGTGGCAGGTACATAATGTACAAGTAAAACGTGTCCAGCTGATAAGTTAAAAAACTGTATAATCAACAAATTTTCCCACTTGGTATATATATATATATATATATATATATATATTGAAATGTCATTAACTAACGTGGCTAGCAAACCCATAAGAAAGTTCAAGTTTGATAGGAAACCAAATGATACATACATAATGTGTAAGTTAAACGTATACCCATATTCAATTGTCATTAACTAACGTGGCTAGCAATCCATAAGAGAGTTCAAGTTTGATTGAAGTGACACGTACATAATGTATAAGTTAAACGTGTCTAGTTGATAAGTTATAGAGCTATATATATATATATATATCCTTGAAAAAAAACTTGTCCTAGTGTATGTGGCATTTATTACATTTTGACACAATCTTATATAGCAAACGGTTAGTGATTGAATTTTGAAAAATATATAAATTAAATATACTCCTTAATTATATTATTTTTCATAAGTCCATATTTGAATTTCTTTTTACAAAAAACTAAATATTATTTAATTTTAAAAGCAGGTGGGTAATTAAATAATATTAGTCATGTAGTGTCATGACCTATCACCGTAGAAAATGGAGACATTTACCTACAATTATATTTGCAAATTCCAAAATAAATTATTTATAAGTTAACGTATTATTATTTTAAAAAATTTAGTTAGCATAAATATTTATATAAAATAATAATGTGTTAACAAGTAATTGTTTTAATCTATAGTATTTGTGTAAAGTCAAAAGACTCAAAATAAAAATCTTTGGTAAATAGTGTGAAAGGGGAAGAGAGGGGCAGGGGAAGCCGATGATGGACACACACCTTTCATTCATTGTACTACACTACTATGAAGATCAGACATAGTTAATAAGCTTATGACACCTATATATTTCTCTCTTCATTTAGAATATGAGTACGCACATAATTGCAAAAAGCTCAAGAGCACTTATGAATTTTGAAAAAAATAAAATGAATCTATTAAAAAAAAAGGCATCCACAAATCACAATAATGCAATGTTTAGCAAATCACTTTAAAATATGCTACAGAATCAATCCAGAATTGTTTCTAAACAGATTTGGTAAAATACATGTCAAAACCTTTCAAGGACGTATAATGACCATATGCAGGGACATAAGCAGCTGATCAATGAACATATGAGTGGCCAAAAGCCTTCTGAGAGGAAAGGTAGAGATAATCTTAAAACTGATTAATCTAATAAGCAGAGACAATAATATTGAATCTACACTATGAAAATGAGACCTTTAGTCCTTTACTGGCATTGTAGAATCAATTTTTTCTCTTTAGTTTCACTCGTAACTTTGGGCAGATTTTACTCTGTTATGTTTCAGCAGTCAACACAATATAAAGGTGGTTAGGTTATGGTTAACTTTGGGTAGGTTTTGTTTCAGCATGTCCAATAGCAAGGACAGATTCACAAGACAAAGACCATTGGAGAAGGAAACAATAGGAATTCTAAACTTTTGGAACTCAGCAATGACAACAGTGACAAAATCAGATCAAAAGGAATAAAACCACTATTTTACCACACTAAAATAGGGAGTATTTGGGAGAACTTGTGAGTCTCTAGGTTGCTCAGTTATCTCTTTTCATAATATCAAACCAAGGGAGTAAATAAACAAATCAATGGCAAACATAAAGCCTAATTACTCGCCAACAATAAGAAATCGTAATTATCATTGACCATATATTCCAGCAAGAGTTGGATTTCTTGATGAATCTAGATTAGTATTTTGGTAAAGGCTAAGAAGCATATTTCATATAGAACTACAAGAAAAGAAGCATATTTCATATAGAGATACAAGAAAAGTAAAGGACATAAAAATGAACAAAATTCAATCCTTGCCAGCTTTTACAAAATCTGCATATTTATATTGAGGTTCTCCTTTGGCACCTTCTTTTGTTACTGGTGTGTACATGAAAACTAAACTTGAATCCACATTATCAATGGTTAGTTGATACTACTATTCATCTTCTGCCCCAATAATGACCACAGGACTGTTGTTCCACTTTCTCCACATCAATGACATAGTTACATCACACCATTTTTTTAACAGAATATATTTTGTGTATATAGTCTTAAGCTATACACATGTTATAAACAGACACATGTAAAACATACCTTTTCATAGAGTTCCACCACATCATGTAACCTTTGTACAACCCCTAATGATACTTCCTTCTACCAGCTCCCCAGGCACTTCAAGTTTTACAATCTTCGGAATTCCACTCCTTGTAAGAGTAGAAGTGTAAAAGTATTCATGTATGAGTGAGGAATGTACATGTTAAGAGATAATTAAAAGAACAGGACATTGATATGGAACACTAAAATCAGACAGTTGCTTATTCTTTGGCCACTCTTGAATCTTTGTAAAATAAAACATGAAATTAAATTAATCTTAAACCTCCTTCCAATTTTGCTAGTCGTTCTTCATAAAATTCCTCTTTTTTGTCGCCTTGGAGCCTCGTGAATAGCATCCTCCTTGCATTGACACATGGGCAATTAAGTGAGAATAAGATAGGACGCAATATGCAGTAAAATGAGAGAAAGGTCATCAATTGGGGCAAGATTCTATTTGGGCACTAAGCGATAAAACGAGATGCATGTGTTCTGGATGGTTATCATTAAGGTGGCAATATAAACTGATAATGATAGATTAAATTTGCAATTAATTTGGTGCCACATGCAGCCCTATGTGGCAAACAAGATGCTAGCAGTGCCACATGCAACACTATGTGTCAATCACCTACCAGGTACACACTCAACAACCATTCCAACGGTAGGCGCATAAACAAAATCCAACATTAAGAAGTTAAACAAAATCCATTCCAACACTAGATGCGTTATTAAAATGAGAACAAACAAAAATTACTCAAAAGCAAAACAAATTTTTATCAAAGACTGAGAGAAAGAGGGGGTACCTTGAAGAAGAAAAGGGAGGGAAGCTCAAGTTGAGAATGAAAAACCCTAAATAAAAAGAGAAAGACTCAACAGTATAGTAAGTTTAAGGAATATATTGAAATTTTAGGGCTCTTTCAGATTTCACAAAGACGAGAATAGAATGTCTGTTTCCCAGTTTCAAAATTTTAGTAGTGTGACTTCGCGGGTTTAAAAATTTTAGTAAAGTGACTTCGCGGGAGATCGAGGTTGAAGTTTTTTTTATTTCATTGCTATATGCCACGGTTATCAAGCGTTGATTAAATTGGATTTTAAAGGCAACGCAGGAAAAATGAGGCCTAATTCATCAACGGTGTAGAAAATGTGGCCTATATCTTGTCAGCAGTATTAAAGTGTTGCCTAATATACATAGGCAACAGTTGTATATAAATTTTTTAAAAGAAAGTAAAAAACATATATATTATAGTCAACATTTATGAAATCGTTGCCTATTCTGTGTTTAGGCAATAGTTTTCTAACCGTTGGTTTGTTTGGCGTTGCCTAAAGTACAAAATGTTGTAGTGAATTAATGAAGGCTTTGTTGTTGTTGGAAAAACACATGAGAAAGATATGGATAATTACCTTGCATAAATGAGAGTCGCTAGTCAAATACTCTACCTAGCTACCTCTACGCATAGGAACTCATGGAGGGCCTTGTGGAATATCTCCCTCTTGTGGCCGAATGAGGTATGGATGGGAAACGTGATAAAACCACTCTAGATAGCCATTTGTAACACCCTCACTTTTACTTACTAATCTATTTTTCTAATTATTCTATATTATCTATGGAGAACCAAATGGGAATCCTAGGAGTATGATTCCCATGGTTACATTCGTATTAGTGAATAATAATTAGTTTAGATTTTTAATAATTTTTCTAGAGCTCAGAAAAATGGTAAAATAATTATTTTGTCCCTAGAAAGAGTGTATAGTTGAGAAAATAGATAAAAATAGTTAGAAGTATCTAAAATTTGTTTTCAAGTCATTTATGTACTTAGAATAATTAATAATAATTTAAAAAAAATTTAGGAATTTATTGAGACAATTTTTGTGAAATGATTGGTGTACCCCAATTGACTATGGGAGCTAACTAGAGACTTTTTGACCTCAAAATAAAAATTTCTATTGAGTATATTTTAATTATAAAAATTTTATTTTGAGGGGAAAATGGTGAAAAACTGAAAAATGTAATTATTTGATAAAAACTTGATTTATTAGCTTAATAAATGCCCTTTTTAGTAAAAAATTTATTATAAACAATATATATATATGAGAAAAATCCAAAACATTTTTTTAAGACTCGTAAAAATATGTGTGAATCAATGGTGTGGTCAAAATTAATTAAAACTAACCCAAAAATTTAATCCAAATATTTACCATAAACTATTATTTTATTACTTTTACCATTACTAATTCATGGGTAATTGCAAGTCAACAAAAATAGCTCTTATTTTCTCCCTTCTTCCTCCATTTTTCTCACTGGTTCAGGTCGAATTGGGGGGGGGAGGGGGGGGAGAGTACATGTTTAATTATATTTTTATGGACTTTGTGTAAAAAATTAAACCAAAACTATTTTATTTTTTCTTCTATAAATACCCTTCGTACTACACTTCTATTCTCTCACTTTTATTCAAGTTTTCAAACCCCCTTTCTCTGGTTGTGCTAGACATCCCCTTCTCTCTACTTTCCAAGTCTTAAAAAAAATAAATTCTTCCACCATTAAAGTATTCCAAGCTTAGGTTTAGTTCCTATACTTAAAATACCTCCTCTCCTCTTCCATATTTCACCATCAACAACTACATTTAGAGGTAAAGGGGGAGTGGGGTTTTAGCTTCTAAAGTGTTTTGTTAATGGGTTTAAGTGTTGAGTTTCCCCTTAAACCCATATTATATGATTACTCTTATTATTAGTACTACTATACATATATATGTGTATGTGTGTGTGTGTGTGTGTGTCTATCTTTATTTAGTTATTGTTAGATTTTGCTCTTGTTCATTTTTTTATGCCATTTATTTTATTGCCCATTTTAATTTCCTGTTTTATCTTATTGTCATTTATATTATTGCCAATTAAATTTTTGCCATGCATGTATTTTCTTGTCTATTTTAATTTCTTGTTTTATTTCATTGTCATTCTTATTTTGCCATTTAAGTTATTGTTGTTTACTTTATTGTTTATTTAACTTTTGTTATTTATCTTATTGCTATTGATATTTCTATTTAATTGTTTTCATGTGGATGGTTTTGGAGTGGAATTTTCCCCCCAAACCCTTAGCTTTTTATTTTCCATTTAATTGTTTTCATGTAGATGGTTTTGGAGTGGGATTTTTCCCCAAAACCCTTAGCTTTTTACTTTCCATGTAGATGGTTTTGGTTTTGGAGTGGAATTTTCCCCCAAAACCCTTAGCTTTTTACTTTCCATTTAATTGCTTTTATGTAGATAGTTTTGGAGTGGATTTTTTTCCCCAAAACCCTTAGCTTTTAACATTCCATTGTTATTTATTTCATTGTCATTTATATTTTTATGCTATTTATCTTATTGTCCATTTTATTTCCTTGTCATTTATATTTTTTCCATTTAAGTTATTGCTATTTACTTTTTGTTCATTTAATTCTTGTTATTTATTTTATTGTCTCCTTTGTTATTTATTTTTATGTTGCTTTTATTTTGTTGGTATTTCATTTGAACTTATTATCCTATTATGTTAAATTATCATTGAACGTAATTTTATACAAGTTAATTATTTTAAATCAAGTTTATGGTCTTGGATCACTTGAAATAAAAAAATTTGGAACTTATCTCTAATTATGGGCTCTCGATTTTTTTTTTAATAAAATCAGGCTAGAAATTTTTTACAACAACTAAACAACTAGAATGGTTAAGAATAAAATAATTTATAAAATGGAATTTTTCTAGACAACAAAAATAAATGAAGAAATAATGGTATGTTATCAAATGAACTTTTAAGACTATTTAGCAAGTATTATAAACTCTTGTATTCAAATGAATTTAGAAAGAGGAAACAAATAAATTGGGTTGTTTTATTCTAGGAAGGTATTTGGCTCATTAAGAAAATAAAGTAGAAAAGAATTTTTTTTATCAAATTATTTATACAAAATTAACTTGAAATGGAAGTAGTAGATTGAGATTTAGGATAGTAGGACATTTTGGTCTTTAGAAACATTAACAAGGAATTTGGATTAAATTTTTACAAAAGTTGAAATTTTAATTTTATAAAGTGTTCAAATTTTAAAGTGAGAAAATGAAAATCCTTGGTTGTTTTACATTATTAAGCTCACGGTTTTTTAATAAATTAGGAAAAATAAATTCTTTTATTAATTTAAGCATTTTGACAAATTACTTGTTTTGGTTCAAATTAGTAAAAATGAACCTTAGGATTAGTAAGAAAGTTGGAAGAAAAGTTTTCTTGAAAGATTAATTTCTTTTAACTTTTGTAAAAATTAATTGGAGAAACAAAGTTTTGAGTCTATGGAATTAAATGGGCTTTTGGCCCAACTTGTAAAAGTTTTAAAAATGAAAATTTCTTGTATAAAATTAAATTGTCTTGACATTTAATCTTTTTAACTTATGGCTAAGAAATGAAGATTTTGTTCAACTAAGCCTTTCTAGTAAGTGTTTTTGTCAATTGAATGAAATGCCTACACTTATAAATAAAACACATGTTTTAATTATCGAAATGGGAAAAAGATACATCTTGATTTTAGTGAAAGAAAAATAACCAAAGAGAAATTCTTAGTATGCTCTGTGGTTGCAACCCAGCCTGACCTTCCACATGAGAAAATAAAATCTCTTAAACTTTAATTTCTAAGTTTTCTTCATATTTATGGATTAAGAACTTTTTCTTTAAAATAGTCTAATTTCAAAAATTAGAAAAGGAGAAGGATAAATCAAAGAAAGTAAATTGAAGAGCTATTTTTCAAAGTATGTATATGAAATTTTGTATGCGGCTTTAGTTGTTGATATTTTCTTGCTATATTTCTTATTTGAATTGTTTCTAAGTATTATAAATATGATGGATGAATGAAAATCTCTGTGAAGTATGATTCTATGACTCTACTAGATTACCTAGAGAATATGCCTTGAACTTAGAAACAAAGTCATAGGAAAACCTCAATTGAGTTAGGACCATGCTAAGAAGCATGAGTGCCTCTATCTGGGAAATAATAGTTTGGTACATTGTAGGATGAAAGACAAGGACCATTGTTGGGGTCTTGAGGGTAAAGGTACCGACTTAGTAACCTTGACACCTGCTCAGCATCACCATGATTGGTGGAGTACATATCCCTGATGGATGTGTGGTATAACACTTCTTTAATATTAAATATAATTTATATTAATTTAATTATTAAGTTAAGTTGGTGAAAAGGTGAGTAAAAATTTTTGATTTTATAATAGAAAAATTATAAATTTAACATAATTTGAAGATAAAAGTGAGATGATAAAAGTTGCATATATGCATATCAAATTGTACATCATGATTTGGGTAATACAAAATAGTCATAAAAAGTACATCAAAAGATACTACCTAAACCAATATATACATTAAAAAGGTCTTATACAGAGTAGTGTTAATCTACCCTATCCCTCAAGGAAAATATTATAAACTAGATCTACAAATCTGAAGGAGTATCCTCAGACTTGTCCTCAACATTATTGGGTGTTATTGTCATCTTCAATAGTTACGATCAATCATACAAGGAAGAAAAATAATGGAGTGATGTGTTTTGTTCTAAAATCACTTTTACATGTATGATAGGAATTCTACCATAAAATACAGACAAAACATAGTTGATAATAAAGGGAAACCTAGTGTTTATTTTAAGTTGTACTAGACTACCCTTGACTTGGTATAGATCCATACTTCCCATTAATGAGTAATAGGTCTTAATAGAACCTGAGAAGTGACTGAGAGTATATATACCTCTCTCAACATCATCACATGGTACAATCCTCATAATCAATAAGGAACATATATCAGTCAAGATATCCATTTACAAAGGTATACTCTCACACCAATCCTAGAATGCTGAGTAGTTGTCGGGGTTATTGAGCTTGGTCAGGTGAATATCCCAGCTCACGAGTGCTACCATTGACCTTTGGGACTTTGTAAAGCACAAAGATAACACAAGAAGAGGGTTGAATTGTGTTATAGCAAATTTTTGCAATTCTTTTAATAAAGATGTATCGTCTGAAATAAGATCAAAAAGATTTTCGGAAACGTTTTATAAAACAGATGAAAGCTGAAAGAAAAATCGGAAAGCATACAGGATTTATACTGGTTCGTCTCACCCTAGAGACTACGTCTAGTTCTTGGCAACAACCAAGTTCCACTAACTTTTTCAAGTTATAAGTATTCTTTCCACAAGCCTCTTCAGGCTCAACCCAAGTAGTCTTTCACTTGCCTCTCCAAGCAAAACATCCAAGTATTCTTTGAATCAAAGCCTCTTTAGGCTTCCACCAATCTCGCTGAGAAAAAGGTTTAAGTGTGAGTTACCTCACTGGGTTTAACGTCTTAACAGACGAATATACTATGAAGTACAAAAGGAATTTTACAATCAGAAAATATACAAGAGCTTTTTATTTTCTCAAAGAGTTATGATTTTTCAGAAACAGTAGCAATTTGAGACTATAGCAATAGCAACCCTTTCGAAAGAGGTCTCTTCTTCTATTTATAGGCTTCTCCAAAAGTATCCGTTGAGCGCTTTGCAAGAGATGGCCTTCATCTGATGAAGAAAGTCGTTGGATCATTAAATGCACAATTAATGCCTTTCACCAACTTGTCATATGATAAGATAAAGCAATCTGCTTATCTTTTCTATACTTGTACTCAAACTTGTAGCAGTTGTCATATCTACTTCTCGTTCTGACATTCGCACATAACATTCCTTCTTTTTCGCTGACTTTCCTCGAGAGTAGGTATATAGACTTTATACATTTTGAGGTAGCCTAAGCTCCTAAGATTGATGTGCAGATCATTTTAGAATGGTGTCATCGTCTGTAAGATTCAGTTAGTTACTGATTTACTTTAATCAAAGGATAAAGACAATATTTATTTAAAGAGATCAGACGATTGCTTATTGCGGATGACCAGACGATTGAGTAAAAACATATATTTTAACTGTTTGTTATTATAAAAAAAAATGAGGGTTATAATTTCATCCTTTGTTAACAATCTCCCTCTTTTTGATGATGACAAACAATTATAACTCTTGTAAAACATTTTTCTACTGAAAACGCTTTCTAGTAAAAGAGTTTTAATTTTGAAAGTATTTTTCATATAAGTGTACTTCAGTTGGGCAGAAGAAATAAAAACGATGAATGTAACTAAAAGAAACTAGACGACATCTTTCAAAAAGATAATTCATCATTGTATATATAAAAAAAAAACTTATACTCATACTCCCCCTTAGATTGATATCTCTTGTCTGCTTTTCTCTTCAGGATCTTCCTCAGACTTTTCTCCCTCCCCCTGCCTTCTATATTTCTCCCCCTTTTGGCATCATCAATTAAAAGATTTAGAGTCTGAAGGTGTAGATGATGAGCTAAGGTCACCTTTGAAGCGCTTTGCCAGCTTGGCTAACAAAACTTCTGCTTGTTTGCATTTCCTGCATTCTTTCCTAAGATCAACTTCAAGACGCTACACAGTCTGCTTCAATTCATTGAAAGCTTGTTCATCGTCAGAAGGTTTGTTGGAACCAAAGATGTAGAAGCGTCTAGACCCTTAAAGTTTTGAAGATAACAAACTTATTAATGTTCAAGTTTCTGCCAAAGAACTAACTTCTTTACAACATACAAGCTTCCCTTAGAAGACCGTCCAGTAGACGTGTCAGAGAAGACCGTCCAGTAGACATGTTAAAGAAGACCATCCAGTAGACGTGTCAAAGAAGACCGTCTAATAGACGTGTTTAAAGAAGACCGTCCAGTGAACTATGAAGATGATCGTCTGAATAACATATTCAAATATCTTATGCAAGCTTCCAACGACAAATATTCAAACAGCTAAGTTCTATTTTGAACGTCCAATTTATTTATGTTAGTTTTTCTTGAAACTAACATATTACTACTTATGTGATCTAACGTTCAAATTGTTTGAAGTATTAAATAACATCAGAATCATTCTAGTGCAAGAGTGCAGCAAAATCAGATAAAGTAAGTTAACTTATCAAGCTGCTGAGACGAATGAAGAATGATCAGAAAAACAGACTCGCCAGCATAGTCCTACACTTTCCGTTTTAGTGCAAGTCCAAAAGCTGTCGCGCCTGATCACTTTGAAAAGATAGTTTGCACGCCCTTCTTTGCATAATGAAGTCAAAGTCTTCTACAACAGATCTTTTCCCTGAAGACTATATATACATGCACCAACGAAGAAGCAAAAAAAGAAGACGTAGAAAAAGAACAAGAACAAAAAGACATTAGTAACATTCTGATAAAAGTGTCCAATGGACGATAGCAAAAATCTTGTAAAGATTTTCAAAGCATTCTTGAGCCTAATCTTTCAAATCATCACTACGTGAGTTGATATCCGTTGTATAAACACTTGTTGTGTTGTGAAAGCCTGGAGAGGCTTAGTGTAAAAGAATACTTGGGTTAAGCAATCTAGGGTGATTGCGTTGTAAACTTGAAAAGGCCGTGAACAATACTTGTAACCTAAGGTTGGTTAGTGAATACCTTCTGGGTGAAGGGACTGGACGTAGCTCAGGTTGAGTAAACCAGTATAAAACTTTCTGTGTTCTTTTTCTCTCTATCCCTACGCTTAAAAACGTTTTCATACTAATTAACTTGTTTCGAAAAAAATTTAAATGCACAATTCAACCCCTCCCCTTCTTGTGCGCTTTTTCTATTTCAATTGGTATTAGAGCTCGGCCTCTTGGGGTTGAGCATCTAACACTACAGGGGTTAAAATGATCCTGACCACTCATGGAAAACGAAGGACAAGCCGTTAACAGACCAGTCTCTTTTTAAAGGTTAGAACTACGATTACTGGAAGCAAAGAATGATAGCATTCTTTGATGCATAGTCACATAGACATGTGGGATGTAGTAGAAACTGGCAACTACCTGTCCGTTGACCATGATGGAGTAGAGCTTCCAAGAAGTCAATGGACAGAATCTCACAAACAGAGGTATCTTCTAAACTCAATAGCTAGAAATGCTATGATGTGTGCCTTATCTGAATCTAAATATGAAAAGGTACATAGCTTAAGAAGTGCTAAGAAAATGTGGGATATCCTCGCTCTTGCCTACGAAGGCACTTCACAAGTAAAGAGGTCTAAATTGAGCTTACTCGTAAGACAATATGAACTCTTTACTATGGAAGAAAATGAAACTATCGAACTTATGTTTGGTAGATTTCAAACCATAATAAACAACCTGAGGTCTTTAGGCAAAACCTATGATAATTATGATCACATTGACAAAATCTTGAGAAGTTTGCCTAGGCAATGGAGACCGAAGGTTATAGCTTTAAGAGCTTCCAAGGATCTAACAGCACTCTCAATGGAAGAGTTACTTGGAACTCTTAAAGTCCATGAACTGGAGCTAAAGCAAGACGAAGGACAGAAGAAGTTCATCGCTCTAAGCTTCTAGCGTCCACCTAGAGGATCATCGTCCAAAGCACTAAACGTGGAAGAATCCTCTGAGGAAGAGTCTGAAGAGAATGACTCTGATGAAGATGAAATATCCTTCATCTCTAGAAAAATAAAGGCTATGTGGAAGAAGAAAGGAGGATCAAGAGCCAAAAACTTCACAATGAAGTTTAGCAAGGCACCAAAAGAAAAGAGTCCTTTAGTCTGTTATGAATGCAAAAAGCCTAGACATTTCAGAGCTGAATGTCCTAGTTTGCAGAAGGACAAAAAGAAGATGTTCTTCAAGAAAAAGGATCTCATGGCTACCTGGGAAGACATAGACCTATCTTCATCAAATGAAGAAGGAGAAGAAGAAGTCAACCTGTGTCTCATGGCAGAGACTAGCTCTGATAGCTTAGATAATGAGCAAGATGAAGAGGTAAACTTTGATAACTTAATCTCTCTACAAGAAGCCTATAATGATTTGCTTGCTAACTCTTCAACTCTCTCAATAGGATATAAAGAACTGAAAAAGAAATTTTCTAAAATAACAAAATAATTCAATTTGCTCAACGAAGAGTATAAAAAGGTCTTAAAAGAAAATGAGTTTTTAAAAACAAAGAATATTTCAAAAAAGACATCTTCTCATGAAGTTTTAGAACTTCAAAAAGAAGTCATTCATTTGAAAGAACGTTTGTCAAAAAATTTCTCAGCAGAACAAAGAACCTAAATGAGATTCTATCTTATAGAAGAAGTCCTTATGACAAATCTGGACTTGGTTTTGTTAAAGAAAATTACAAACCTAGTAAAAACATAACCTTCTGTAAAATATGTTGAAAGAATGGGCATAAATCAACAAACTGTAGATATCATCCAACAAAGAAAGAGTCCAATGCCTTTAGAACTAACAGAAAAGGACCCAAGTCCATTTGGGTACCTAAGTCTATGATAATACTTGTTGCAGATCTGCTTGACAACCGAAAGAAGATCCCAGTCATGGTACTTGGACAGTGGGTGCTCACGACACATGACGGGAGAAAGGTGTATGTTCCAAAGCCTACAACCCAATAATGGTGGATGGATCACCTTTGGAGGAAACCAGAAGGGAAAGATCACAAGTATAGAGCACAAGTATAGGAGCAATCGGTAAACACTCCTTCCCTTCCATTGAAAATGTTTTATATGTTGAAGGACTCGGACACAATTTACTAAGCATAAGTCAATTATGTGACAATGGACATAATGTCTCCTTTGACAAAGAAAAATGTACTGTCAAGAATCTAGATGGATCCATATTATTCTCTGCTAAGAGGCAAAGCAATCTTTATAAGATTGATCTAGTTGATCTCACAAGTCAAAATGTATCGTGTCTTGTATCCATCAAAGAAAATCAATGGACTTGGCAAAAGAAGCTTGGACATGCAAGCTTGAGATTAATCTCAAAGCTAAATAAGCATAACCTCGTAAGAGGACTTCCAAATCTTGCTTACAAGTCTGATGTTCTCTGTGATGCATGTCAAAAAGGGAAATAAGTAAAAAGCTCTTTTGAATCAAAAAAATATTGTTTCCACAACTAGGCCTCTTGAGCTATTACATATTGACTTGTTTGGTCTAACTAGAATTGCTTCCATGAGCGAAAAACGATACAGACTAGTCGTAGTGGACGACTACTCTAGATGGACATGGGTTATGTTTTTGAAACACAAGGATGAGTCTTATAAAATCTTTTCTATCTTTTAAAAAAGGATACAAAATGAAAAAGGTGTTTGTATAGCTTCAATTAGAAGTGATCATGGAGGGGAGTTTGAAAACGAAAGTTTTCAAGGGTTCTGTGAGGAGAACGAAATTCTCCACAACTTATCTGTACCACGAACACCACAACAAAATGGTGTGGTAGAGAGAAAGAACAGGTTATTGCAAGAAATGGCTAGAACCATGCTAAATGATAATTCCACTCTTAAGCACTTCTAGAACTGAAGCAGTAAACAATGTATGTTATTTACAAAATAGAATTTATATAAGACCTATTTTGAAAAAGACTCCCTATGAATTGTGGAAAGGACGAATGCCCAACGTATTATATCTTCATCCCTTTGGATGTCAATGTTTCATCTTAAACATTAAGGACAATCTTGGAAAGTTTGATTCTAAGTGTGATGATGGAATACTGTTAGGCTATTCTGAAACATCCAAGGCCTATAGAGTTTACAACTCTAGAACCTTAATAGTTAAAGAAGCCATCCATGTTAAATTCAATGATAATAAGCCTGATAAAGAAATATCAAAGCTAGACAATTCATTTGCAAATATGAAGCTAGAAGATGCTAGTCCTTCAGCGTCCAGAGATTAGATGGACGATCCAAAAGAAGAAGAAAAGGAACCAACTAGACGGTCTTGGCAAATGAAGACCTATCATTCAGATAATCAAATTCTTGGAAATGTTCAAGATCATGTCAGGACAAGATCGACCTTCAAGGAGCAAGCTCAAGCTGCTTTGATTTCTCAACTAGAACCAAAGACAGTGGAAGAAGCTCTCTTGGACGATGGCTGGATTAGCGCCATGAAGGACGAACTTAGTCAATTCGAAAAGAATGATGTCTGGATGCTAGTTCCTGCACCCAAGGACAAGTCTATCATTGGAACAAAGTGGGTGTTCCGCAATAAGCTAGATGAAGCTGGCAAAGTGGTAAGAAATAAAGCAAGACTGGTAGCTCAAGGCTACTCTCAACAAGAAGGTATAGACTTTACCGAAACCTTTGCCCCAATAGCTAGATTAGAAGTCATCCGCATCTTACTTTCATTTGCTGCTCATAGTAATATGAAGCTCTATCAAATGGACGTAAAAAGTACATTCTTGAATGGCATAATAAACGAGGAAGTCTATGTGAAACAACCTCCTGGTTTTGAGGGTGATACTTTTCCAAAACATGTTTACAAATTGAAAAAGGCGTTGTATAGACTTAAACAAGCTCTAAGAGCTTGGTATGAAAAGCTAAGTTCATTTCTTTTAGAAAATAGTTTTACTAGAGGAAAAGTGGACACCACTCTCTTTCGCAAAGACGTTAAATCACACTTTATTGTTGTGCAAATATATGTAGACGATATTATATTCGGTGCTACTAATGACGCTTTATGCAAGGATTTTTCTAAGATCATGACAACAGAATTCGAGATGAGTATGATGGGAGAATTAAAATTCTTCCTGGGATTGCAAGTAAAGCAGACTGCAAATGGCATATTCATACATCAAACAAAATATGTCAATGAACTTCTCAAGAAGTACAAGATGGACGATGCCAAGGAAATGAGTACACCTATGCATCCATCGTCAGTACTCAGCTTGGACGACTCTTCTAAAAAGGTAGACCAAACTACATACCGAGGTATGATTGGGTCTCTTTTATATCTCATAGCGTCCAGACCTGACATTATGTTCAGTGTATGCTTATGTGCCCGTTTTCAGTCTGACCCTAGGGAAACTCATCTAACAACAGTTAAAAGAATTTTTAGAAACTTAAAAAGGACCACTAACCTTGGTTTGTGTTTTAAGTCAAACAAAAGATACAGGTTAGTTGGTTACTGTGATGTTGACTATGCAGGAGATAGAATAGAACGCAAAAGCACCAGTGGAGGATGTCACCTCATTGGTGGGAATCTAGTCTCCTGGACGAGCAAAAGGCAAGGGACGATTGCCCTGTCTATAGCGGAAGCAGAGTATGTCTGAGCTGCGTCTTGTTGCTCACAACTTTTATGGATCAAGCATCAATTAGAAGACTACAGTATATACGAGAGTAACATTCCTATCTTTTGTGGTAACACTGCTGCTATAAATCTGTCTAAAAATCCTATTTTGCATTCTCAGGCAAAGCATATTGAAATAAAACATCATTTTGTAAGAGACTATGTTTAGAAGGGAATTGTCGATATTTAGTTTGTTAACACTGAAAATCAATTGGTCGATATATTTACAAAACCCCTTCTTAAAGATAAACTCATCCATATTCGAGATCTTCTTGGTATGGAATTTATAAATGAATAGTTTATTCAACATGCCTTGACCGTCCAAAGATGTGAGCGTCCAATGTGTTGTAGCATCCAATATTACATCATCCACTTGCATAGCTTTTTGCATTCCATAACAACTTACATTTATGTGTGCATAATGATCCTTATCCGTACTTTATTATGTTTTCTCTAAAAATGATGTGAAATAAATGCCTTATTCCGGTCTGAGTCACTTATGCGCCGTATAAACAACCTCGAGATATGTAAGCGCTTGACCCAGCATTTATTGCACATCACCTCTCTCTTCGATATTGAAAGAACCGCCAAAAGCAAAACTCTTCGGTTTCTTCATATACACTCAAACCTAAACCAAACACTCACCTCTTCTCAAATCTACTTGAACTCTCTCAGTCTCTCGAAACCTCTCAAACCCTAACAATCTTTCAAGCTCTAAGAAATGGCATCTAAAAAGGCTGGTCCTGCTGCAAAGGCCGTGGCTCATGTGGAGAGCTTAGACAAGGCTGTTGTTCTTATCGAAAGTCGTTTCAATATCCAAGCTCTAGAGGACATGGGTGTGAATGTAATGGACAACTTACTCAAATGTGGAATTCTCAACTACTTCCACCTGAACGAGATCATATACCCAGAACTCATTAGACAGTTTTGGAACTCTGCCATTTTCTCAAATACGAACATCACTGGAATTGCTTTTGGAGTTAAGGTCATACTGGACCTCGGCTTTGTTGCCCAAGCCATTGGCTGTGAGCGGGCTAGGTCCTACATCAAGAATGGCTAGGAAAGCAGTTTTGGAGGACATGATACTGTTGACGTTGCACTGATAGGTCCAGAAGGTGAAGGGCCAGTGGAGTACAGCAAGCTAACAAAAGAAGTGAAGATTTTCCAGTAGTTTTTGAACAAGGGAATTCTTCACAAGGACTGGATCGAAGGATAGCGTTACCTTTCTGCATAGGTTTGCGTTGTTCCATATGATCACAGGTCAACAGTTCAACCTGCCGCACCTCATCCTGAGCAACATCTTCAGGACCATGAGAGGACGCAGAGAGCGCGACCAGATCACCTACGTCGCTCTCCTTAACAGACTCTTCTGGCAACAGTAGGTATATCATGCCTTCTTTGCTCTATCTCTTAGAGAGCAAAGTCAGATTAGGATTCTGGGTGGTGGCCATCATTTCACTCAACTGTTGTTTAAACGCAACAATGTTGCACAGATGAAGGCTGGGTTCGTGCTGAAGTCTTTGGAGACCACGTCTAAACTAATGGATGATAAAAAGGAAGTCGTGGAGATGGCACCTCTGCAGACAATTGAGCCAACTGTCTAGGTTGCTAAGACGATGGACAATGAGGTACTATTTGTGAATCCAGTTGTTGCCAGACCGTCCATCAAGAGGAGGTCGTCCAAGACACAAGCAACCAGAGTTACAAGGTCGAGGACCCAACGGCCTTCAGCTCTATCTGGTCCTCTTGTAGTAGCTCCTATCGCTAGTCTCTGCTCCTTCACCTACTCCGACAGAAACTTCTGCTAAAAAACGGTTGATCGTCGCTTTTGACGACGAAGATGATGAGCCAATTGGTAAGTTTGTCAAGAAGCAGAAAGCTGCCATGGTTGATGTTTCTGTTCAACCACAACCACAACCATCTGCCTCATCTAAACGACGAACAGAAGCACTGCCAGGGGAAACACAGTCTAAGAGAAGTAAGCTTTCCTCTTCTACTTCTGATGAACCTATTAGTGACTTTGATGATTTAATCATTATTGAACCTTCTGAACCTCTTACCCAAACACAAGCTAACACACAAGCCATACCTAAACCAAATTTGCTACTGTTTGGTGATGAAGGTTATACCTGCACTATCCCCACCCCCGGCATATCTAAGACACATCTTTTCATCAAGCCTACTAAATCACCTTCCTTCTCAACCATCATTCCCTTCCCTACCCCTTCCTCAGAAACCTTGGAGCACACCAAACAGAAATGGCCTCTACTAGACGTTGATTGCTCTTTTATGCATCCACTGGACGATAGTTAAAAACCCTATGATACATTACTGTATTGTGCTTAATCTTTTATATCCTCACTTGGTGAGTTGATCTTCTTTGTAATCAACTATATTTGTTGTGAAAGCCTGGAAAGGTTTAGTGAAAAGGAATACTTGGGTTGTTGAAGCAATCTAGGGTGATTGCATTGTAAAGCCTGAAGAGGCCGTGAAGAATACTCGTAACCTAAGGTTAGTTAGTGAATATCTTCTGGGTGAAGGACTGGATGTAGCTCAAGGTTGAGTGAACCAGTATCAAATTCTAGGTGTTCCTATCTTCTCTCCCTTTTGCTCAAAATGCTTTCGAACTTGTTTTTAAAATTATTAAAAGTTTTTATACGCACAATTCAACCCCCTTTCTTTTGCGAATCTTGCTCTTTCAATTGGTATCAAAGCTCGACCTCTTAGGGCTAAGCATCTAATAGTGTAGGGGCAAAAAGATCCTAAGCTTACATCGAAAACAAAGGACAAGCTGTAAACAGACCTCCACTTTTCAAGGGTCAAAATTATGACTACTGGAAGTAATGAATGATAGCTTTCTTCGATGCTTGCCACATTGACATGTGGGATGTGGCGAAAACTGGTGACTATCTACCCCTAGACCAAGCTAGAACTGAGTTACCTAGAGGTCAGTGGACAGAAGCTCACAAATAAAGGTATCTTCTTAACTCTAAAGCTAGAAATGCTATTATATGCGCTTTATCCGAATCTGAATATGAAAAAGTGCATATTTTAAGAAGTGCTAAAAAGATGTGGGATACTTTCACTCTTACTTATGAGGGTACCTTACAAGTAAAGAGATCTAAACTAAGCTTACTTGTAAGACAATATGAACTCTTTACTATGGATGAAAATGAAACCACTGAGCTAATATTTGGTAGATTTCAAACCATCATTAATAACTTGAGATCTCTAGGAAAGACTTATGATAATTATGATCATATTGACAAAATTTTGAGAAGTTTTCCTAGAAAGTGAAGACCACAGGTCACAGCTTTAAGAGCGTCCAAGGATCTAATCACTACTCTCCTTGGAAGAGTTACTTGGAACTCTCAAGGTTCACGAGTTGGAGCTAAAACAGGACAAGGGACAGAAAAGAAAGTCCATTGCCTTAAGCGTCCAGCGTCCAATAAAAGGGTCATTGTCCAAAGCCCTAAACGTGGAAGAATCTTTTGATGACGCATCCGAAGAAGATGACTCTAATGAGGATGAAATATCTTTCATATCAAGAAAGATACAAGCCATATAGAGAAAGAAAGGAGGGTCCAGAGCCAAAAACTTCACGAAAAAGTTTAGCAAGGAGTCCAAGGAGAAAAGTTCACCAATCTGCTTTAAATGTAAAAAGCCTGGACACTTCAAAGCTTAAATGTCCAAGCCTGCAAAAGGAGAAAAAGAAAATCCCCTTCAAAAAGAAGAAAAAAGGACTTATGGCTATTGTAACACCCCAAATTTCAAATAGTAGAAATAAACCACAAGATAGCTCTTAGTAGGACCCTTCCCATGTGTTATTAGATAAAAGACGTTTTAAGAGTTATTGTATTAGATCACTTATTATTCTTATTATTGTTCCTATCATTATTATATTTAATGTTGTTGTTATTGCTATTATTATTATTATTATTATTATTATTATTATTGTGTTGTGTTATTGTTGTTATTATATTCATTATTGTTGTTGTTGTTATTATTATTAATTCTTTGTTATGGTGTTGTTATTATATTATTATTATTATTATTGTTATTATTAGTGTTATTGTTATTAACGCCTTAGCATTAGAAATTAACAAAAATATTATCATAGAACCCAAAAGAGCATCTAGGGCCGAATAGGAGACTAAAGCCCACTAAGCCACATACCCACCCACATGTTATAAGAAGGGAATAGAGAATGAAGGTTAGGTTTAGCCATCACAAAATAGAAGAAGAAAGAAGGTAGAGAGAGTATGGGGAGAAAAGGAAGAAGAACAGAAAGAGAAAGAGGAGGAATAGAAACGGGAGGACCCAAACCCTAGGATCAGCTTTGAGGGTGAGTGCTCTTCCCTGTGTCCTTCCTCATCCTTTATGTTGTTCTTGTTCATCTATTTATCTTTTTCCCTCCTTATACCTAAATTTAGGGATTTGATAGGTTTTGAAGGGATTGTGAGAAAGTAAGGAAATCATAGATTAGATTGACCAATTATCAATGTAGAAAAGTGATTAAGAATCTAATTATTTATCTTGAAGCATTTAGAATCCAAAGACAATAGGAAAAATAAATTAAAATTAGTACCTCGGATCCGCCCGGCGAGATTAGATAGCCGTTGGGCGGCTTTCCTTTAAAAACTAGATTCTGCATTGACACTAGGCACACGGATCCGGTGGGCGGGGTAAAACACCCGCTGGGCAAGTTGGGTTCCGACGCAGACCTGCTGGGCGGGTTTGCTGGACTGCCGGGCGGGACTTCTATCCTGCTAGGCAGGTACGACTTTTGCTATTTCGTTCTTTGTGTTTATGAGCTCCTCTTTGTAGTTTTTAACTCATTGTTGTTTGTTTTCTTATTCCTTGTTGAGTTTATGTTGTATGATTATTATTTATCTTGAAAAAATTGAGTGTGATATGAAATAAAGTCTATAAAACGTTGTAAGCATTATTTGTGACCATGCATCATAACATTTGAGTTATGTAATGAGGAAAGTATGTAGGAATCTGGCTGGTGGAGGCTGTGATGGGTTGTCTAACCTTAGCCTTGGGGGTTATCCGGTTGGGAAAACTCCAATGGTCCACGTTGATCCCATAGAGCTGGGGCGTACTGGCAAAATGGGTAACCTTGACTAGTCACCGGGGGATATCATGCTAGTTGAGGGTGTGAAAGCCGAAGGCATCGGTACCGATGACGCTTCTTATGGCCTGCATTTACTCCTAGTCTACTTTTCGAAAGGTTTAGGTTGGTGTCACATGTGCATGAGTAGTGGTTTAGTAACATAGTATGCATATGTATCTTGTTATTGTGTGATATGTTGAAGTGTGCTACAATTGTAATTATGTGAAGTCTGTGTGACCTTCATGAGCAATTGATGTAATGTGAACATGTGTGAAAACGTAATTGTGTCTTATGATGAAGTGTCGAGATTATGCATATGTGCTTATGTTGTGAATGTATGTTATGCTTGTTTGATGAAACAAAACGATGCGTATATCTAGTTACTAGGCAAAAGATGAGAAATAAATGTATGCTTGTAATTAAAATCGTGTTTGCTACCTTAAGGATAAGTGAGAGTCTAGGCCCTAGGACAATGTTATGAGGGTTCTAGTTGGATAATAATAGTTGTGAATAAGATAGAGAAAGAGTGAATCCTCACACAACGTAATAGAAGGATATAAGACAAGTAAGAGAGAACAAAATGAGGGTATTAAGGTGAATGTTAAGGGAGTGTCAAAAGTATTTTAGAACGTCTGTGACCTTAGACTTAACCCCTAGAGAATAACCTTAAATATAAAAAGGAAGGAGAGTAAAATCTAAACATGAAGAATTTAAATACTAGAGAAGGTTTTGGGTAAAAAATAGTTCTTAGGTTAAGAATGAGATAGTAAGATTGTATAACAATTGTGAGAATGAGAAAGAAGTTAACAAGAAACACTGATTATTGAAAGGTGTAGATCCGACCATAGGTATGGATTATTATGAGAGGCCTAGTGAGGCTAAAGCCATGAGAGATAAGTAATGAAGGTTGTCCAAGTAGAAGAGTCTGACCTAGCCGTAGAACTCTTAGAACACTCACTGAGACATTATGTCTCACTCCTTTAAGTTCCCTTTTTTTTTTCAAGATACAAGTGAAGACATATACAGGTGGAGCTTGGAGTCACGTGCAAGAAGATATAGCCTAGTTTATATTGTTTTCTTATATTCCTCTTTATGTTTTATTCGACACCTTCGTGTGATAGATGAGTTGTATTAGGCGTGTATTTTTCTCATTGTATTATTCGTATATAATATTTAATTATATTTATGAGTCGCTTTAACATGTTTCTATGTTTTTAAGTCTTTTTTTGTTCTTAGAAAGCTAGGCTTAGTTACGGTAATACCCCTTAGGGTATTACAGCTACTTGAGAGGACATGGACCTATCCTCGTCTGAAGATGAAAGGGAGGAAGAAGCAAATCTATGTCTCATGGCAGAGACTAGCTCGGAGAGCTTAGAAGATGAGCAAGACGAAGAGGTAAACTTTAATGACATAACTTCTCTTCAAGAAGCATAGAATGAACTGCTTGCCAATTCCTCAACTCTTTCAGTAAGATATATGAAGAATTAAAAAAGAAATTTTCTAAAGTAATAAAAGAATTTAATTTGCTTAAATAAAACTATGAGAATGTTTTAAGAGAAAATAAAAAATCAAAAACTAAGAGTATTCTAGAAGTGATACTTCCTAATGAAGCGTCAGAACTTCAAAAGGAAGTTATTCACCTAAAGGAAAGCCTATCCAAATTCGTCAATGGTACTGAGAATTTAAATAAAATCCTATCTTATAGACGAAGTCCATATGACAAATCTGGACTTGGCTGTGTTAAATAGGAAATCTCCGAAACATCTAAAGTTATTACTCGTTATAAATATTGTGGAAAATTTGGTCATGAATCTTCAAGATGCTTTCATCGTCCAGTTAAGAAGGCGTCCAATGCCTTCAGAGCTAATAAGAAAGGACCCAAGTCTATTTGGGTACTTAAGTCCATGATAATTCTTGTTGCAAATCTACTTGACAACAGAAAGGAAACACCAATCATGGTACTTGGATAGTGGCTGCTCACGACACATGATAGGAGAAAAGTCTATGTTCCAAAGCCTCCAACCAAAGATGGTAGACGGGTCACATTTGGAGGAAATCAGAAGGTTAAGGTTTCAGGTATAGGTAAAATCGGTAAGCATCCCTTCCCTTCTATTGAAAATTTTATATGTTAAAGGACTAAGACACAATTTGCTGAGCATAAGCCAATTATGCAACAGTGGACACAGTGTCTCCTTTGACAAGGATGAATGTACAATCAGAAACTTAGATGGATCTATATTTTTTTTTGCTAAAAGGCAAAGTAATCTATATAAGAAATCAAAATGTGTCATGTCTAGTATCCATCAACGAGAACCAAGGGATTTGGCACAAGAAACTTGGACATGCAACCTTGAGGTTAATCTCAAAGCTAAACAAGCATAACCTCGTAAGAAAACTTCCAAATCTTATATACAAATCTAATGTTCTCTATCATGCGTGTTAAAAAGGGAAACAAATGAAAAGCTCATTTGATTCAAAGAATATTGTTTCCACAACTAGACCACCTGAGCTTTTACATATTGATTTGTTCGAACCAACTAGAACAACCTCTTTTAGTGGAAAACGATATAGGTTAGTGGTAGTAGACGACTATACTAGATGGGCATGGGTTATGTTCCTAAAACACAAGGACGAGTCTTACAAAATCTTTTCTATCTTTTGCAAAAGAATTCAAAATGAAAAAGGTGTGTGTAAAGCCTCAATCAAAAGTGATCATGGAGTAGAGTTCGAAAATGAAAGTTTTCAAGAGTTTTGTGAGGAGAACGGAATTCTTCACAACTTCTCTATACCACGAACACCTCAACAAAATGGTGTGGTAGAGAGAAAGAATAGGCCATTGCAAGAAATGGCTAGAATCATGCTTAATGGTAACTCTACTCCAAAACAGTTCTGGACTAAAGCTGTAAACACAACATGCTATTTACAAAATAGAATATATATTAGACCCATTTTGAAAAAGACTCCCTATGAATTGTGGAAAGGACGAAAACCCAACATATCATATTTTCATCCTTTTGGGTGTCAATGTTTCATTTTAAACACTAAGGACAATCTTAGAAAGTTTGATTCTAAGTGTGATGATGGGATATTGTTAGGCTACTCTAAAACGTCCAAGGCATATAGAGTTTACAACTCTATAACCTTAACGGTTGAAGAAGCCATTCATGTTAAGTTCAATGACAATAAGCTTGATAGAGAAATATCAAAGCTAGATGAATCCTTTGCAGATTTGAAGTTGGACGATACAAATCATCCAATGTAACATCTTGTTTTCCTAATGTGTGATTAAGTATTTTAATAACTAAAAGTGGAACTTATATATGTAATCTAGGTGATTAAAAGAAATAAATGGAATAGTTTTGATGTATGATATGTAATATATGATGATGGTTGTGTATTTTCTGTTTGAATTCTAGATTGAACTTAGGAAGTTTGAAATATGTGATTGACCCAATTTGGATATGTTGCAAGAGTGATTTTGGGTTTTGAGAGAAAAACAGTTGAGTTAAATCAGTTTTAGGACAAGGCGAGTGGTTGGGTGAGATTTGGGCCTCAGTTGGCCAAAAGTCCGTGCGAGAGCTCCGGGGAGCTCGAATTATAAAAGGAGGAGAAAGGAGGGAGGACCACCCATTCTCACATTCTCCTTCTCTCTCATCCCTTCTCTCTCTTCACTTTCTCTCTCTTCCCTTCTCTCTATTTTCTTCATCTCTCTCTATTACTCTCGAGATTTCTCGAGTTAGTTAGGGTTTTTAGAGGTTTCTCAACCCCGATTTTGTGTTCTTGAGTGCGGATGGTGGATTTCTTGGAAGATTGGCTCAAGAGTCTTTTCTCTCATATTCTCATATTCCCCAACTTTCAAATTTGGAAGCTTTTGAGGTAAGGGAAGCTTACTATTGCTTGATTCCATGTTTGTGGTCATTGATATGTTGATTCCTTGCCTTGAAATTGGTTGATTTTGGTGATTGCTTGTGTGGATGTGGGTTTTGGGAAAAATGGGTTTTGAAAGGGGTTTTTGGAAAATTTTGATGATGGGTGGATAACTCGTTATATAATTGGTTAGAAATGTACTAAAAGTGTCTAGAATTGTTTTGTGATGGATTGATTAGGTCAAAAACGACATGGATCATCTTTTAGCGAACTACAAAAGTCGTGATTTGGCGCTGGGTGACAGTTGACAGAATGCTGTCAATTAGCGACGGAATTTTTAGTTTAGCAAAGGAAATTTTTCCTATAGCGACAGATTCTGTCGCTGGGCGACCAAAAAGTGGCAGCGGGCGACATTCTACCCGAGCCTAGAATGGGATTTCTAGAAGAACGCCGCCGGGCGACGATTCTTTCCCGCCGGGCGGGATGTTGGAAAAAAAGTGTGTGATTTTGTTATTTTAGTTTAGTGAAACTTGAATCCAAGTAAGAATGTGAAAGGTAGTTGATTACCTTGGATTTGATGTTTAGGTGTGTTCCTTTGAAGCATTGGAAAAATGTTTAGCCTTAAAAAAAAAACTTATTTATCATGTGTTCCTGGATTTATAAGCTTCGTTATTGCTTGTGTGTGTTGTTATTACCCTTCCAAACTTGGCTATTTGTATACTTTATTACTGTCATGGATTGGTTGATAATTGTTGAAAGGTAATAGTTAGGTGGAAGGTTATCTAAGTAGGAACTTCTACTAGTTGTAGAATGAGGTGATAATGAAAAATATTACCTAACTTGTTGACCATGCAAGAGGCTGGATTGGGCCTGCGTGGGTTGATGATGATTGTTGTAATTGAGTTGTTATCGTGGATCATGAATACATGCATCTGTGTAGGCTGAGGTTGTGTGGGCCTCAAGCCGCGATGTGGGTAGGCATGTAAAGTGGAAAGGTGAGCAGAGTTGGAACTCAGATGGGCATGAAGGGTGACCTAGAGTTGGAACTCAAATAGGCCTGTATGGTGACCAGAGTAGGAACCTAGATGGGCCTGGATGGTGACTAGAGTAGGAACTCAGATGGGCCTCCACCCTAGTGCCTACGCCTGAAATGTTGAAAATCTCTCGAGAATTGTGTCATTCATACATCAATATATAGGGTTGATAGCATGATGTATTGTGTTGTAATGTTTGTAAACCCATTTCTCTATAAATATAGTTTCCATATTGAGATGATTAATGTATTTGATTTTGTTGGATTAAACATTTTATGTTGGTTTTTGTTTTGTAAGCTTACCCTTGCCTTGCTATGTTGTTGTTGGGTTGTCTTGTTGGTGTGACTGTGATGATCATGTCATCTTGGCGTGGGAGCAGAGGGAGAGCCATCTGCAAATCCAGCTTCTCAAAATTGATGAGAGAGGTCTCAAATGGAGATTGTGGAAAACCCTTTTTGTTTTGAGTAGAGCTTTTTTGGAAGCTCCTTTAGTTTACTTTTGGATTTGATGTATATGTTTTATAGCTAACCAATTATAGGGAACTTTGAATTTTGTATACTCCACGAAGTTGTATATATATATAAACTGATTTATATTTTGCTTGATTCTACATCATATATGTATATTTTACATATGGGACGATGATTGTGATGATATTTAATATAAATGACTAGAATAACTTCATGAAATAAAATCTTTTATGTAGTGTTGTAGCGACAGAGGGTCGTTACATCCAACATCCAGAACCCAGTTGGACGATCCAAAGAAGGAAGAAAAAGAACCAACTGTATGACATTGGCAAATGAAGACATATCATCCAAAAGATCAAATTCTTGGAAGTGTACAAGATCATGTCAGGACAAGATCAACCTTCAAGGAGTAAGCACAAACGGCCTTGTTCTCTTAGATGGAACCAAAGACAGTAGATGAAGCTCTACTGGACAAAGGCTGGATCAACGCTTGAAAGAAGAACTAAGTCAGTTTGAACGAAACTGGTGTTTGGAAGCTAGTTCCTGCACCAAGAGATAAATCAATCATAGGAACAAAATGGGTGTTTTGCAACAAGCTAGACATAGCAAGTAAAGTGGTAAGAAATAAAGGCAAACTTGTAGCTCAAGGCTACTCACAACAAGAAGGTATATATTTCACTGAAACTTTTGCACCAGTAGCTAGGCTAAAAGCCATTCGCATTCTACTTTCATTTGCTACTCATAGAAATATGAAGCTTCATCAAATGGATGTAAAAAGTGCATTTCTAAATGGTATGATAAATGAAGAAGTTTATGTAAAACAACCTCCTGGTTTTAAGTGTGATACTTTTCCTAAACATGTTTTTAAACTTAAAAAGGCTTTATATCGACTTAAACAAGCTCCAAGAGCTTGGTATGAAAAGTTAAGTTCTTTTCTTTAGAAAATGGTTTCACAAGAGGAAAAGTAGACACTACTCTGTTTTGCAAAAACGTTCAATCACATTTTATTATTGCACAAATTTTTGTGAACGATATTATATTTGGTGCTACTAATGACACTCTGTGCAAGGATTTCTCTAAGCCTTGACAGTTGAATTTGAGATGAGTATGATGGGAGAACTTAAATTCTTCCTTGGATTACAAGTGCAGACTAACAACGGTGCATACATACATCAAACAAAGTATGCAAAAGAACTCCTTAAGAAGTACAAGATGGACGATGCCAAAGAAATGAGCACACCAATGCATCCATCTTCAGTGCTTGGACTGGACGACACATCCAAAAAGGTAGACAAAACCACATGCAGAAGTATGATCGGATCTCTACTGTATCTAATAGTGTCCAGACTGGATATCATGTTTAGTGTATGTTTATGTGCTCAATTTCAGTCTGATCCTAGAGAAACACATCTCAGAGCAGTAAAGAGAATTTTTAGATACTTAAAAAGAACCACTAACCTTGGTCTACGTTTTAAGTATGATAAAGAATATAGGTTAGTTGGATTTTATGATGCTGACTATGCGGGAGACAAAATAAAACGAAAAAGCACCAGTGGTGGATGTCATCTCATTGGAGGAAATCTTGTCTCCTGGACAAGCAAAAGACAAGGGACGGTTGTCTTATCCACAGCAGAAGCAAAGTACATTTCAGCAGCATCCTGTTGCTTACAAATTCTGTGGATCAAGCATCAACTAGAGAACTACAGTATTTATGAGAGTAAAATTCCTATACTCTGTGATAATACTGCTGCCATAAATTTATCTAAAATCTCATATTGCATTCTAGAGCAAAGCATATTGAAATAAAATATCACTTTATACAAGATTATGTTCAGAAAAGGGGTTATTGATATTCAGTTTATTAATACTGAAAATCAACTAGCAGACATATCTACAAAACCACTTCCTAAAGATAAACTCATACATATTCGAGATCGTCTTGGTATGGATTTTATAAAGGAATAGTTTTCTTTTATGTGCCTTAATCGTCCAAGGACTATTAGCGTCCAACGTCATATAAAGTCCATTATCATTACACCAACCTTTATGCATGCATCCATAAGCATAAACCGTTCGCATTCCATAACAGTTCATATTTATGTACACAAAAATCCTCATTCGTACATAATCATGTTTTTTCATTGATAATGATTTGAAATAAATGTTTTATTCTTGTCTAAGTCACTTATAAGCCGAAAACTGCCCTCGTGAGACATGTGTACCTAACAAACATTAAATGCACCTTTATCTCTCTTTTGAAATTTTAAAAAACTGCCAAAAAGAAAAACCCATCAACTCCCTCCTATACACTCAAACACCTGCAACCAAAAACTCTTACCTGACCCTTACGTTCTCAGAAAATCCTTTTCTCTGTCCTAAAATCTCTCGAACCCTAAACCTTTTTTCTTTCAACAATGGTGATGGAGAAAACCGATGCCACCATGAAGGCTATGGCTCACGTGGAAAGCCTAGACAGCACTATGGTTCTTATAGAGAACCACTTCAACATCCAAGCTCTCGACAACATAGCTGTCAAGGTCAAGGATAATCTAATGCACTGTGGAATTCCCAACTATTTCTACTTGAATGAAATTATCTACCTAGAGCTCATCAGACGCTTCTGGAATTCAACAGTGCTCTCTCAAACAAACATTGTTGGAACTGTTCTAGGAGTAACAGTCACTCTAGACCTTGGGAGTGTTGCGCAAGCTATTGGGTGTGAGCATGCTGGCTCCTACATCAAAAACGGGTGGGAAGACAACTTTGGAGGCCATGAAACAGTAGACGCTGCTCTGATAGGACCAGAAGACAAAGGCCCCGTCAAATATAGCAAGTTGATCAAAGAAGGAAAAATATACCAGTAGTTTTTAAATAAGGGTATACTACATAAAGTTGGGTCCAAGGATAGCGTGACCTTCCTACATAGGTTCGCATTGTTCCACATGATTACTGGTCAACAGTTTAACTTGCCTCACCTTATCCTGAGTAACATCATGACGACCATGAAGGGACGAGGAGAACATTACCAGATCACCTACACTGCTCTTCTGAACAAAGTATTTTGGCTGCAGAAGGTATACCACACCTTTTTTGCTCTGTTTGTTGGTGAGCATACTTAAATCAGAACACAAGGTGGTGGCTACAAGTTTAACCAAATGCTTTTTGGACGAAACAATATTGCCCAGATGAGAGTTGGCTTTGTGTTGACACCACTAGAAAAGTTTGACAAACTGGTGGACGTCAAGGAAGAACCAGTAGAGGAGGCACCTCAACAAGTAGAACAACACACCTTTCAACCAGCCGAGCCGATGGACAATGAGGCTCTATTCGTCCATCCTATCGCAGCTGCCAAACCGTCCACACGAAGGCAACCATCCAAAGCAAGGACGTCTAGAGCAACAAGAACCAAAACACAACAACCTGCTACTCTGCCTACTCCTCAAATTGCTGCTCCTCCCCCATCTGCACCTACTGTTGTCCCTACACAAGCACCGGCCAAGAAAAGACTCCAACTAATAATGGAGTTAGATAACAAAGATAATGAGCCCATTAGAGCTCTTGTGAAGAAGCAGAAAACTGCCACAATCATTGTTCCAACTTAACCTCCAGCACTAGCCGTCCAACCCTCTCAACCATCCAAACGACCGGCAAAATCACAACCAACCAAAGCACAGTCAAAGAAAAGTAAGTTATCCACTCCTATTGTTATTGAGTCAGATGTTGATTTTATTGAAACTTTGATTGTTGAACCCCTTGAGCAACCCTCAACCTAAACACAAACCCAAACAGCAACCGCACCTGAACTAAACACGTTACTGCCTGGTGATGAAGGTTATAGCTGCACCATATCCACACTTGGACTCCCTAAACCATATCTCTCCATCAAGCCTCCCAAACAACCTTCTTCATCTTCAATCATTTCCATAACCACATCATCCGCACAAGAGGAGCTCTTCAAAACCAAACAACAATGGCCTTACTCTTTGTTGACGGAAACAAGCAAAATCTGGTGGATGACAATGCTATCCTCCTGCGTCTAGAACCTTTGCCAGAACCAGACTTCTGTTTTAACTACTCACCGATCTTTCTAGAGAAATACATGGGTGACTATGTTCATCAGCGATCTACTGAATACTTGGCACTACCCCCTGGTTCTATTGAGTACTTGTCACTCAAGCGATTCATCTGTTGAAGGTATCCAAGACTTGTGCAAGCCTGGCACCTAACTGCACATCCCCCTAAAGTACTTCAACATCGAGTACCTCCAGTGGACGAAATTGAATAGGCTTCGCAACAAAGGCGAGATTGTGCGTCCAACTGGACAATCCACTTAAGGCCAGCAAATTTGCAATTTAGGCCATTTGACCAGAAGAAGCTGGATTCTTCCCTTCACTGTTTGAGCATATGTTTTGCAACTCTCTCAAGAGCTTTGCAATTTTGAAGTATCAGCTTTCATCCCTCCCACTCAATATATCAAACCATCTACCACCTTCCGCATCTAACCCGACCGCATATGCCCAAGGCTTCCAACCTTGAATGTAAATAGTAAGAAGGAGAAAATTATGACCAAGCCGCCTTCCTTGCCGCAACCGTCAAAAGCTGAAATTCAACATCATCCAACCATTACTCCCGAATGGTGCATAGCTCAGTGTCTTTCGCAGGACATGGACGAGGACAATGTTGAATGCTTCTGGCAGCAGCACATGTTCACTTGTGAACAGGAAGCGTCTAGTAGTAGACTGTCACAAGACGACAAGGTCGAAACTCCAACAACGAAGAGTTGTGAGTACACGCAACGTCCAACTCGTTCTTTTCACTTCTCCGACACTTCTGCCACCTTCGTTCATCCAATTGATGCACATCCTCTCCTTGGTATAGAAACCTCTATACTCTACACTATCATTGCTGCCCTAACTCATCCCAACACCTTCAAACTGCCTTACCCTTAGGAAACACCGCATCCATACCAACTCCAAGTTCCAGACCTTCTGCTCATAGAAGCACCCCCTCCACCCACCGAAGTTCACCCACCAACCCCTTCCCAACCACCCTCACCAACACATCCACTGCCGCTTACTCTTGGATCTCAAGTATCCGCAAGCCTTCCCATCTCCACCACTGCCCCTCCACCTTTCTCTACCATTGACTCCGCCATCCAACAGTACATCGCTAGCCAACTACAACCCATCTTCACCCTTCTCTAACAAATCCTCCAAAACTAACAAGAACTTATACGCACATCGCAACCTTCTCCACCTCGTCCTCCAGTGCCCAAGTGACCATGATGGCACCCTCTTTTCCTGTCGTCTTTTTTGATAATGACAAAGGGGGAGAAACAAAATAAAGTTGTCTGTATGAGGTCTTAAGTTTTGTTAAATAAAATACTAGTTTTCTATATGATCTGAGTTAAGTATGTTTACTCTAATGTCTTTACTCTGCTAGATTGCTTTGATACGATAATCATGACTGCTCTGATACTTGTTGCATTACATGACGTTCATGCCTGACCATAATATTCTCTAAAATTTGGATGGTTATCTGAACTAATATCTTGTGTGCCTCTAGTACACAAAATATGACATATCAGACTTAGGGAGAGCATAATAAGTTTATCGAAACCTAGCTAAACATGCGCTCTTTTTATGATATATATATACAAAACTTAAAAATTAATAAGATTTGTCATCATCAAAATGATGGAGATTGTTGGAACCAAAGACGTAGAAGCATATAGTCCCTCAAGTTTTGAAGATAGCAAACTTATTAAAGTTTAAGTTTCTCTTTGCTATTACCGGACTCACAGCGTCAAACCTTATGGAGAATCTTAAATGAGCGTCCAATAGATTCATCTAAGAGGACCGTCCAAGAGTAAGTCTCTTTTTATGGACTGCGCCTTAAGATCATTCACCAGTATTAAACGTGTACGGACGAAAACTCTTTAACGTCATAATTCAAAAATGCTCGTCCAGTCTATACGTTTTATATACATATATATATATATATATATATATATATATTATTTTGAGACTAATGTTTTACCTTTTTGAGATTTAACGTTCAAAAACTTTAAGCATTAAATGATAAACAGAAACTTTTTAGTGCAAAAGCGCAGCTATACAAAAAAAGCAAGTCAACTTATCAAGCTGCCAAGGCAAATGAAGAATGATCAAAAAAGAAAAACGCTAACACAGTCCTGCACCTTCCGTTTTAGTGCAACCTTAAACGTTGCTTTTTCTGACCTGCCTGGAAACTTGATATGCGCACCTTTTTCTTGAAGAATGAAGCTAAGTCGTCCAAGCCATCTTCAATGGCTCTTTCTCGCTGAAGACTATATATATACCAAAGAAGAAGAAGAAATACACACAACAAATCAAGCAAAAACATACAGACGCTAATTGCTCTTTTATGCGTCCACTGGACGATAGTTAAAAACTATCTGATACATTACTGTATTGTGCTTAATCTTTTATATCCATACTTTGTGAGTTGATCTTCTTTGTAATCAACTATATTTTTTGTGAAAGCTTGAAGAAGCTTAGTGAAAAAGAATACTTGGGTTGTTGAAGTAATCTAGGGTGATTGCATTGTAAAGCCTAAAGAGGCCGTGAAGAATACTCATAACCTAAGGTTGGTTAGTGAATACCTTCTGGGTGAAGGGACTGGACGTAGATCAAGGTTGAGTGAATCAGTATAAAATTGCAGGTGTTTCTGTTTTCTCTCCCTTCTCCTTAAAACACTTTCGAACTTGTTTTAAAAATTATTAATAGTTTTTATTCGCACAATTCAATCCCCCTTCTTGTGCGAATCTTGCTCTTTCAGCCCACCGCATGCAAAGTCTCACATAGCAATTTATACATCACCAGTGAAGGTCCTATCTAGGCAACCTACCACTCTAGGGTCCTATCTGAGCTACCCATAACGAATAGTTAGAATCCCAAATAACCACACTTTCGTCAAGTGGAGGTCCTAACTAAGCAACCAACCACTTCTCCCACATTCTCCCCCTTAGACTCACCTTAGAAGTCTTAATTCATAAGCTACCTAGTTACACATCAATGTTGAACACAAACAAAACACTGTGTTTGCTCAACAAACCCCTTGCTTACTCAATAAGGGCCTTCTTTACAGAGGACCAATCTCCCTCTATGAAGGTTCTCGCTCAACGACCATGAGTTTTACTCAGCAAATCAGGGTCACTTCGCTCAACCACAACGTAAGTCGCTTTGCGAATCTGTTCTAGGGATCACATTCCAAAATCTTTCGTCCACTTTTCGCTCAGTGAGTTGCTTACTCACCAATGAATGGTCATTTTGAAGAGCAGCCAAACTGGACACACTCCCCTCGCTCAGCGAACCTGTTCTTCGCTTAGTGACTCACCCTTAACAAAGAGTAATCACCCTCTAGGGCCCCAATTAACTTAGCGAGCTCAATGTTCGCTTAGCGAGTTTCTCTTAATAGAGAATGACCACCTAATTCACTTACCAAGCTCAATGTTTGCTCAGTGAATCGCTTCCAGGCATTTTGGGACACTCACCTTTGCTCAGCAAACATTTTGTCCACTCAGCGAGCCATTTTCTGGAAAGTTTCCAAAATCCTCATAATCACTCGCTTAGCGAATTGGTCATCACTCAACGAGCTTCCAATCTCACGTAGTTACTCCCTGCAACTCAAGAACACTCGCTCAGTAACATAAGCATTCGCTCAGCGATTCCCCAACCTGAGAGCCACACTCCACTCCTAAGGCCACTCTCACTTAACGAGCCCTTCCCTCGCTCAATGACTATCAGATGACTATAACAGAACTCTCTTCAAATAACCCCAAAATCTAAACTTTTCACTCGTTCCTACCTCAAATCGACCCCACAAAGATCGAATGTGACCATACAACAACACACAACAACATATTAAACACATGCAACAATCCACACATCATTTCAACACCAAATCATCATCATTCGAAGGAAACTCATTTCCAATACATTTCAACTAAAACTCAGCCAAACCACACGTTTCAATCCATTCCACAACAACATTCACATGCTACTATCTCCATACAACAAGTATTCAACTAAAGTAAGCTTCCCTTACCTCTTGGAACTTTGGAAGTCCGAATTTGGGGAAAAGAGAAAGAATGAGAGAGATGAATCCTTGAGCTAATTCTCTAGAGAATTAATGCTCCTCACCAAAAGGGGAATGAAAGGCTCTGAATCTTGTCTCTAGCCTAGTGAGGTTGAGAGGATTTGGGAGGATGGGAGGGTGTGAAAGATGAGAGAATAAGGGAATGAATGGCAAAAAGGGAAAATGACCTCTTCCTCCCTCTTAGGTGTCTAAAAACCTTCCCAGGTGCTCACAATGGTTTTCTAGCCCACAAAGGCCCATAGTTCATCTAAGCATTCCCAACACTCACAACCAATCCAACTCAACTGTTTCCCTCAATAATTCAAACAACCCCCAACAATATATCCCTTTGGCTTAAGTTCATTTTCTTAGGTTTCCCTAAATTCCAACAGGAATTCCAAGATAGCAACATAACCAAAACCACACAATAACAATCAACAATAGTTCATTTATTCATTTTAAGCACCAAGGTCAGACATTAATTTCCACTTTTAATTATTAAAACACTAAATCACACATCAAGGAAAATAAGGTGTTAGATCTAAAGTATCAAATCCTAGCAAGGATTCCTTACTTGGATTTGATTGCTCTCACAGTGTTCCATTTAGCTCACCATGAGTTGACCGTGATCGACTTAGTGGAAGTAAATCAAAACCAAGTAAGGAAGGAAACATATATGATGGTTGTGTTTGAAAAAAGGGTGTAGTATCTTATGATCTTGAAGGCTGGATTAAAAGGCTTGAAAGAGTGATTGCTAAGCACAAAGTAGCAAATGTGTAGTATAAGATTTGAAGCGATAAGTTCTCGGTTGTGTCATGTTTCAACAATTTTACAATGTGCCATTTAGCCATCATGAGTTGGGCTCCCTCAAACTCATGAAAATGTGGCAACAATAATGGAAAAGAAAGTTGAGGATCCTATGACCCACCACCTAGTTTTACTTCCAAGGTTAAAACAAAACATGAGAAAATTTTGTTGAGAAGGAATGAAAATTGTCAATTATTGAACTATTTATTGCTTCTACTAAAATTAGATGTTTTCGTGATGATCTTGGAAATGGAAAGGCCTATACTATTGGTCCTCTAATTGTTGTTTTTCCAATCCTAACTATAAGAGAGCAAAGAGTGGATTTGTGACTCTACATTCTCCATCGATCACTTGAGAGAGAAAAAAAAACAATTTTGCCTTTAGAAAAGGAAAAAGCAAGAAAAGTGCTTGCTTGTTTGTAATGTATCACTAATCTCATATTGTATGCAGGACGCATAATAAGCAGGGACGGGTATTAACCAATCATATTAACACATCTAAATCCTAATTATTACTAATGAGAGAGCAAGAGAGGAAAAAAGGAATAATTTTGTGTCCCCAAAAAGAAAAAACAAGAAAAATGTTTTTTTGTTTAAAATATATGAAGGGGTCCATATTGGTTATGTAACACCCCAAATTTCAGGTACTAGAAATAAACTACGAGGTAGCTCTTAGTAGGACCCTTCCTATGTGTTATTAGACAAAAGACGTCTTAAGAGTTATTGTTATTAGATCACTTATTATTATTATTATTATTGTTGTTGTTATATTTATTGTTGTTGTTACTGTTATTATTATTATTATTATTATTAATTCTTTGTTATGGTGTTGTTATTATATTATTATTATTGTTATTATTAGTGTTATTGTTATCGACACCTTAGTATTAAAAATTAGTAAGAATGTTATCATAGAACTCAAAAGAGCATCTAGGGTCCAATAAGGAACTAAAGCCCACTAAGCCACATACCCACCCACATGTTATAAGAAGAGAATAAAGAAGGAGGGTCAGATTTAGTTGTCACAAAATAAAAGAAGAAAGAAGTTAGAAAGAATGAGGAGAAAAGGGAAGAAAAAGAGAAAGAGAAAGAGAAAGAGAAGGAATAAAAACCGGAGAACCCAAGCCCTAGAACTCAGCTTTGTGTGCTCCTAAAGATGAGTGTTCTCTCCCGTGTTCTTCCTTGTCCTTTATGTTGTTCTTGTTCATCTATTTACCGTTTCCCCCTCCTTATGCCTAAGATTAGGGATTTGATGGCTTTTGAGGGGATTATGAGGGAGTAAGGAGTTTATAGATTAGATAGTCTTTGGACAACTTTTCTTCAAAAACTGAGTCTGTGTTAATGCTGGACGCGCGGACCCGCTGGGCGGGGTGCAACACCCGCCGGGCAGGTTGGGTTCTGACGTGGACCCGCTGGGCGGGGTTCAATACCCGCCGGGCGGGTTCGCTATTGGTGTGACCGCTGGGCGGACCTCTTGTCTCACCAGGTGGATACGATCTTCATTATTTCGTTTTTTGTGTCCATGAACTCCTTTTTGCAGTTGTTAATTCATTATTGCTTCTTCTCTTATGCCTTGTTAAGTTTATACCTATGATTATTATTCACCTTGAAAAAACTGAGTATGATATGAACTTATGTCAGTGTTTCATGACAAAAGCCTATGAAAAGTTGTAAGCATTATATGTGACCATGCATCATAACATTTTAGCTATGTGATGAGGAAAGTATGTAGGAATCTGGCTAGTGGAGGCCGTGATAGGTTGTCTAACCCTAGCCTTGGGGGTTATCCGTTTGGGAACTCTCCAATGGTCCATGCTGAGCCCATGAAGCTGGGGCGTACTGGCAAAACTGGGTAACCTTGACTAGTTGTTAGGGGATATCATGCTAGTTGAGGGTGTGAGAGCCGAAGGTATCGGTACCAATGACGCTTCTTATGGCTGTACATTTACTCCTAGTCTACTTTCCGAAAAGTTTAGGTTGGTACCACATGTGCATAAGTAGTGGTTTAGGAACATAGCATGCATATGCATCTACGATTGTAACTATGTGAAGTCTGTGTGACCTTCATGAGCGATTGATGTAATGTGAACACGTGTGAAAATGTGGTTGTGTATTGTGATAAATTGTCAAGATTATGTATATGTGCACATGTTATGCATATATGTCATGTTTGTTTGATGAAACAAAACAATGCGTATGTCTAGTTACTAGGCAAAAGATGTGAAATAAATGTATGCTTGTAATTAAAATTGTGTTTGCTACCTCAAGGATAAGTGAAAGGCTAGGCCCTAGGATAGTGTTGTGAAGGTTCTAGTTGGATAATAATAGTTGTGAATGAGATAGAGAAGGAGTGAATCCCCACACAGCGTAATAGAAAGGTATAAGACAGGTAAGAGAGAACAAAATGAGGGTATTAAGGTGAGTGTTAAGGAAGTGTCAAAAGTATTTAGAATGTCTGTGACCTTAGACTTAACCCCTAGAGAACAACCTTAAATATCAAAAGAAAGAAGAATAAAATCTAAACATGAAGAGTTTAAATACTAGAGAGGGTTTTGGCTAAGAAAGAGTTCTTAGGTTGAGAATGAGATAGTAAACTAATGTAACAGTTGGGAGAATGAGAGCGTAGTAAACTAATAACTGATGTAAAATTGGTGTTTTTATTTACAAGTTTGCCACCATGCTTTTGTTTACATTGGTTGTTTATCAACCAATGTAAAAACATGTCCTTATATGTGTTTTTTGCACTAGTGGGCAAATCGCAAGAGTATAATGATCATGAATAAGGCCATTTTGGAAGCATTCAGGGGCACAATATCTAAAAAGATAACTACAGCCAAATAGTTCCTTACAAATATTGAAAAGAGGTTTGTCAAGAACAGAAAGGCTAAAATAGGTATGCTTTTGGCAAATCTAATTTCAATGAAGTATATGGGTAAGGGCAACATTAGGGAGGACATCATGGAAATGTCTTATATTGCTTCAAAGCTAAAAGCATTTAAGCTGGAACTCTCTTAGGACTTGCTAGTGCATCTAGTTCTGATATCTCTTCCGACGTAATTTAGCCAATTTAAGGTGAGCTATAATTGTTAGAAAGAGACTTGGTCTCTGAATAAGCTTATCTTGCATTGTGTTCAGGAAGAATAAAGGTTGAAGCAAAGACAAGACAAAAAGTGCTCATTTTTCCTTTACTTCAAAATATATGGGCAAGGGACTGAAAAGGAAGAAGGATAAGGAAATTGTAGATACAACGCCTTAAAAGAAACAACAAAAGAAATCAAATGAATCAGGTGGCAATGGTTGTTTCTTTTGTGAAGCTAAAGGGCATGTATAGAAGCATTATAGTAATTATCACGGTTAGCATGCTAAGAAAGTATGCTTCTTAATTTGGTTTGGTCTGAGGTTAATTTAACTTCAGTGTCTAAACACACATGGTGGATAGATTCTAGTGCAACAACTCACATTAGTGTGTCTATGTAAGGTTGCCTGAATTACTGAAAACCAATTGTTAGTGAAAGATACATCTATGTGGGTGATGGCAAGACAGTAGGTGTTAAGGCAAATGAAAAATTTAGATTATTGTTAAAATTTGGATTTTATTTTGATCTTGATGAAATGTTTATTGTACCGTCTTTTAGACAAAATTTGATTTCTATTTCTACTTTGGACAAATTTGGTTTTTCTTGTTCATTTGGGAATGGAAAATTTAGTTTGTTTCATGATTCAAAGTTAATTGGTTCTGGTTCTTTATCAAGTTATGATAATCTCTATTTGATTGATACAATTGTTTCATTTAATGAATCACTATAATTAAGTACATGAAACATAAAGAGAAAATTAATGAATGAGAATTTAGCTACGTTATGGCATAAGAGGATAGGTCATATCTCTAGATGGAGAATAAAGAGACTTGTGTCAAATGAAATTCTAAAACCCTTAGATTTTACATATTTTGATATTTGTATCAATTGTATAAAGGGGAAACAAACCAATAAAAGGAGATTTGAGGTCAATAGGACTTTGGACATTTTATAACTTATACATACAAATATTTGTGGGCCATTCCCTATGGTTACTTAGAATGATCAGCAATTCTTTATAATGTTCATAGATGACTTTTCTAGATATGGCTACATTTTTCTCGTTAATGAAAAGGCAAAGTTGTTGGACATATTCAAAAATTATAAGGTTGAAGTTGAGAATCAATTCAACAAAAGAATCAAAAGTGTTAGGTTTGACCATGATGGTGAGTATTATGGCAGATATAACGGTTTGGGTGAACAATGTTTAGGGCCATTTGCTAAATTCCTAGAGAAATGTGGTATCATCCCACAATACATTATGTTGAGCTCGCCCACTATGAATGGTGTTGCTGAAAGATGAAATAGGATGCTTAAAGACATAATAAGGAGTATGATTAGTCATTCTAGCTTACCAAAATCACTATGGGGAGAAGCATTTAAAATTGTAGCATATATCCTTAACAGAGTTCCAACTATAGCAACTACAAAAAACCCTTATGGACTTTGGACAGGTGAAAAGCCTAGTTTAAAGCCCTTGCATGTTTGGGACTGTCCAGTTGAAGCATGGCCTTATAAGCCAAATGAAAAGAAACTGGACTCTAGGACTGTGAGTTGCTATTTTATTAAATACCCTAAAAGATCTAAGGGATACAAGTTTTATGATCCCACAATTAAGTCAATTTTCGAATCAAGAAATGCCTAGTTCTCTGAGGATGTCAAGTTTGCAAGGGGAGATATAGTAAGGGACTTTGTCTTTGAAGAGGAATTTGTTGATATTCTCACAGGTGTTACTAACATTGTTCAAGATCCTCTTCCTAACTCTGTTCAAGGACACAATAGATTAAAATAGTGTTGAACCTCCCATATGAGAAATTGTTCTAATAGAACAAACTCTTCCACCTTAAGAACCCATGCCTTTAAGGAGATCCACAAGAGAAAAGAAAAGTGCAATACCAAATGATTACATTGTATTTCTCCAAGAGCATGAGGTTGACATAAGAGTAATGGAAGATGACCCGATCAACTTCTGTTAAGCCATGGAAAGTTCTAACTCTTAGAAGTGGTTAGATGCCATGAATGAAGAGATTAAGTCCATGAAAGACATTGAAGTTTGCGATCTTGTCCCATTGCTAGAAGGTGTGAAACCCATTGGTTGTTGTGAACACCTAATTTTGTCTGGGTGAACAAGGTAAAAATGAAAAAAAAGAGAGAAAATTTAAAACCAAAAAGAAAACAATGAATATTTCAAAAAATGGTAAAATACATAAAAATATAAAAAATGCAATTAAGAAAAAAACAAAAAATGAAAGTACAAAAAAAAGGCAACAACAAGAAGGAAAAATACAAAAAAATATAATAGAAATTTGTAACCAGAAAAATATTAATATATATATATATATACAAAAATAATAAAATATAAAAATAAATTTCAGCTTTGGCTATGTTGGGTAATGCAGCAAAATGTTTTACTAATGTTTCTTGCTTTTACCATTTTTGCTCCAAGCATATTTGCTTGCAGGCATTACCCTCCTTAGCACCAGTTGTTTGGTCCACATTAGAAGACAAAATAAACCAATAATCAAAGGGGGGGGGGGGAGGGGGGGGGGGGGGGGGGGGGGGAACAAAGGCCCATTCACAACAAACATTCTCAAGAAAACTCCCATGCCATCCTAGTGCACACAAAGAGGAATCTTTCTTCCTTTTTCACCTAAGCCAAGCACTCTCTTTTCTATAAACAATTCATTGCACCTTCACATAGACTTGGCCATTTATTCTAAGACAGCATTGACACCCATCCTCTCTGTCTCACACTTTATTCATGCTCACCTTCTCCACACAGCACTCACATTGGTCCTTCTCTCTCTCTCTCTCTCTCTCTCTCTTTTATGTAAAAAATAACAACCACACCACTCTAGATTGATTCTCATCCAATAACACCTTCTATCTCACCCCACACAAAAACCCACTCACTCATTCCATTACACATCACAAACTTTCAAGTTCACAGACACACATAGCGCAACTCTCAACATTCTCACAATCACAACACACCCATTTTTCCTCCTTCTTATTCATGTTCTCTCACTTCTTCACACACCTACATGTTCATCTCTTCTCACAGTTTCTCCAACACATAATGGTGTTTGTTTTTTAGCCTCTTTGAATGGCACAATCCTAGCATGTAAACAAACATGTAACATACACACACACATAGTATTCTCACTCTTTCAAACACTCATTCACACACATAAAATGAGAGGCAAAGGCAAACAAGGAAAAGGCATCATCATATTCCTATCACCTAATCCATAGCATTCTTAATATTCATATTTCCATAGATCTCATGCTACTCTAAACCTTCACACACACAACATTCACCTTCAGACGATCTCTTGCAACATTTCATTCTTGCATTCACTACTTAACATACACATAAAAAAACTAGCACACATTGATTTCACCACAAAAAAAGGAAAAAAATGTCACACAATACATCACAATAAATAGACATATCTCTCTCTCAATCCCTCTTACTACATCACTCACAAGAACAACACAAACAGCTTGAACACATGCTCAACCACTACTCATATGAACCTCGCTCAACATGTTTAGTACTATACCAAATGAGGCACAATGAGAACCAACCAAGTTCATCATGGGTTCAGCTTCATCTCTTGCACCCGTGTTGTCTACATTGTAAGGTTCACTTTCTCTCGTGTTTATTGCATCAAATGCAACTTCTAGGAGGTTTGAAATCTTCATTCCTTTTTTTATTATTAGTATCATGAATATCATTATTTAGTTTAATATATGTGGTTTCATTTGAAAAGTGCCTTTAAGTGCTTTTTGCATACTCACTTTCGTTTTAAAATAATAGGTACTTAGTGCTATGCTGATTTTCTTTTATGTTATTATTTTTTTAATATGCATTAAAATAACAGGTTTCCTTATTTTAATACATTTGCAATTAGTAGTATTCCTTCCGTGTATGTGAGATGAGAACATTGTCTATTTATTAGTTTTGTTATCATTTTAAATAATACAGTAAATTACACTTACACCACCTAAGATTTTTCCAAATTACACATGATACCCATCCTTGTTCTATCCCGACATTAAGCCTCTTAATTGTTTGAAAAATATTATACTGACACTATAACACCCTAAGGGGTATTACCGTAACTAGGTCTAGATTTCTAAGAACGAGGAAAAAAACAAACTTAAAGGTAGAAACAACATGCAAATACTTCTCATAAATATAATTAGATATTATATACGAACAATAAAAAAAAACATACATGCTTAATACAACTCATCTATCACTCCAAAGGTGTGGTACAAAATATAAAGAATACACAAACAACATAAACTAGGCTATGTCTTCTTGCACGTGACTCCAAGCTTCATCTGCACATGTCTTCACCTGTATCCTGAAAAAGGGGAAACTTAAAGGAGTGAGACATAATGTCTCAGTGAGTGCTCTAAGGGTTCAACGACTAGGTCAGACTCTTCTACTCTGACAACCTTCATCACTTATCTCTCATGACTTTAGCCTCACTAGGTCTCTCATAATTCTCTGTAACTATGGTCGAGTCTACACCTTTCAACAGTCAATACTCCCTATTAACTCCTCTCTCATTCTAACAATTGTTATACAAGCTTACTCTCATTCTCACAACTGTTATACAAGCTTACTATCTCATTCTCAACCTAAGAACTTGTCCTCATTATTTATATTTTCTTACCCAAAACCCTCTCTAGTATTTAAACCCTTAATGTTTAGAATTTACTCTTCTTCCTTTTGATGTTCAAAGTAGTCTCTAGGGGTCAAGTCTAAAGCTACAAACATTCTAAAATACCTTTGACACTCCCTTAACACTTACCTTGATACTCTCATTTTGTTCTCTATTACTAGTCTTATAGTTTTCTATTATGCCGTACTGGCAAAACTAGATAACCCTAACTAGTCGCCGGGAGATATCATACTAGTTGACGGTACGAAAGCCGAAGGCATCAGTACTGATGACGCTTCTTATAGCCATGCATTTACTCCTAGTCTACTTTCCAAAAAGTTTAAGTTGGTACCACATGTGCATGAGTAGTGGTTTAGGAACATAGCATGCATATGCATCTTATTGTAGTGTGATATGTTGAAGTGTGCTACGTTGTAACCATGTGAAGTCTATGTGACCTTCTTCATGAGCGATTGATGTAGTGTGTACACATGTGAAAATGTAATTGTTTCTTGTGATAAAATGTTAAAGTTATGGATATGCAATCATATTATGCACATTTATTGTTCCTGTTTCATAAAACAAAATGGGGTGTATGTCTAGTTACTAGGCAAAGGATGTGAAATAAATGTATGCCTGTAATTAGGATTGTCTTGCTACCTTATGGATATGTGAGAGGCTAGACCCTAGGATGGTGTTGTGAGGGTTATAGTTGGATAATAATAGTTGTGATATAGATAGAGATAGAGAAAGGGTATTTTAGAATGTCTGTAGTTGTAGACTTAACCTCTAGAGACAACTTTGAATATCAAAAGGAAACAGAGTAAAATCTAAACATGAAGTGTTTAAATACTAGAGAGGGTTTTAGGTCAGAAAATATAAGTAATGAAGATGAGTTCTTAGGTTGAGAATGAGATAGTAAGCTTGTATAACAGTTATAAGAATGAAAGAGGAGTTAACAGAAAGTATTGACTGTTGAAAGGTGTAGACTCGACCATAGGTATGGAGAATTATGAGAGACTTAGTGAGGCTAAAGGCATGAGAGATAAGTGACGAAGGTTGTCCGAGTAGAAGAGCCTAACCTAGCTGTAGAACCCTTAGAGCACTCGTTGAGACATTATGTCTCACTCCTTTAAGTTTTCCCTTTTTTAGGATACAGGTGAAGACATGTGCAAATGGAGCTTGTAGTCATGTGCAAGAAGACGTAGCCTAGTTTACGTTTTGTTTTTGTATTCTTCTTTATATTTTGTACGACACCTTCAAGTGATAAATGAATTGTATTAGGCATGTATGCTTTTTTTATTGTATTGTGCGTATATAATATCTAATTATATTTATAAGTAGCATTTGCATGTTGTTTCTACCTTTTTAAGTTTTTTTTTTTTTGTCGTTCTTATAAATCTAGACCTAGTTACGGTAATACCCCTTAAGGTGTTACAAATATCATTTTATAATATATATAATAGTTAATATTACAGTATGATAGTAATATAATATATATATTATATATTATGGTAATACATTATTATTAATATAATTATATCATCATTAATATATAATATTATAAATAATATAGTATATATATTAATGATATATACCATAGTAATAACTATACTATCATAATATCATATAATAATATATATATTAGTTATTACTAATATATAATTACGATTAATATGCTATTATGATTATAGTATAGTTATTAATAATATATATATATATATATATATATATATATATATATATATTATAAGTATAATTATATTAGTATAATGTTATAATGATAATAGTAAATATTAATGTTATAATATAGTATATACCATATTATACTATATACTATATATAGTGTTAATATATACTATATTATAACTATATATTACTATACTATATAGTATTATAGTATACTATGATACTAATATAATAGTATAATATACTATTATATTTAGCAATATTAATATAATTATATAGTATCATTATACTAGTAATAATGTTATATGATATCATTATTCTATGATATATAATATACTAATATAAGATAATTAATATAGTACTATATTATATTAGAGAAAATAGACTATACACTGACAGTATAAAGTAGTTTTACACCATCATCTAATTACAACCCACCATGTATTATAAGTTTGTTGACTTTTATAATAATTACCTTAAAGTCATACCAACGGTGATTTCTGATTGATTGACAGTGTAAAACTTTTTACACTGACAATGTATAACCATTAAAATCATTATATTATACTATGATAGTTATAATATAGTACTATCATAATTATATAATTATTAATTATACAGTAATAATATAGTATATTAATTATAATATAGAACTATAATATACTATATTATTAATGTATATAGTTATGATATACTATATTATTAATTATATTATATACATAATTATAATATACTATATACTATATTTAGTATAGTACTATATATGATTACCATAATTATTATATTATATAATGATATATTGCATTATAACTATATTATATTATAATATTAATATAATATTAATTATTATAATATAATATATACTATATCATAATATACTATTAGTATATAGTATTATACTATATTATAGTTATGCTATATTAATATATATACCATAACAGTATTAATTATTATATACTATACTAACTATATAACTAATACTATTGTAGTGTATATACTATATATTATATATTAATGATATACTATAGTTATAATATATAATATAACTAGTATTACTATAGTATAATTATATGATAATATAATTTTTCTCCCTGAGTAGAATTTTTGCGAGAGAAAGAAGAAAACAACCATGGCAAATGTGATTGCAATCTATGTTATAAATTTTAAATGGAAAAAAATGAAAAACACATTAGATTTACACGTTACAACAAACAGGATGAAGGTTCTTCCTGCAACACCTTATGGTAAAGCGAGAGACAAAAAGACTGACGTGAAGAGAAATGTTGATTCCTATTTCCCAATTAAACTCTTCTCTTGCACATACAAAAAATAATTAGAATAACACTCCATCTCATTGAAGAAATCTGTATTGGCAAAGAGATATGTAACATCTTGTTTTTCCTAATGCATGATTAAGTGTTTTAATGACTAAAAAGTAGAAATTGGATATGTAATCTAGGTGATTAAAAGAAATAAATGAATTGTTGTTATGTATGGTATGTAGTATGTGGCGATAGTTGTGTGTTGTTTGTTTGAAATTCTAGGTTTGAATTTAGGACACTTGAGATATGAGTTGTTAGTTGGGTCAGTTCAATTTAAATTATTTTTAATGGGATTATTGGAAAAAAAATTAAACTAAAAATATACTAATTTTCTCCTATAAATACCCCTCCATCTACACTTCAATTTTCACACTTTCTTCTTCAAATTTCAGACCCTCTTCTCTGCTGTGGTGTTGAACGTCCCTCTCCTCTCCATTCTTCAAGCCATATCCACCATTAAAGCACCTCCAACCATAGGTTTAGTTCTAACACCTAAATACCTCCTTTCCTCTTCCATATTCCACCAACAAGCTACTTATTTGAGGTAAAGGGGGAGTGAGGTTTGGTTATCCCTTAAACCCATATTATTATACTAATCCTACTATTATTTATATATATATATAAGTAATTATTTACTTTCTTGTTCATTTTAATTTCTTGCTTTACTTTAATGATATTGGATTTGATGTTATTTATTTTCTTACTCTTGTTATTATTTTTATTTATGAAAATGGTTTTGGAATGGATTTTTCCCCCCAAGCCCTTAGCTTTTTACTTTCCATTTAATTGCTTTCATGTAAATAGTTTTGAAGTAGATTTTCCCCCTAAAACTCTTAGCTTTTTACTTTCCATTTAATTGCTTTTGTGTAAATGGTTTTGGAGTGGATTTTTCTCTAAAGCCCGTAGTTTTTTACTTTCTATTTAATTGCTTTTATGTAGATGACCAGATGGGAATCTCATAGGTATGATCCCCTGATTACATTCGTGTTAGTAAATAATAGTTAGTTTAGATTTTTAATAATTTTTCCGGAGCCCAAAAAAGGGTAAAACAACTATTTTGCCCCTATAAGAATTGTATAATTGAAAAAATAGATAAAAATAGTTAGAAGTGTCTAAAATTTATTTTTAAGTCATTTATGTATTTAGAGTAATTAATAATAATTTTAGAAATATTTTTAAAAATTTATTGAGACATTTTTTGTGAAACGACCGGTATACCCCTAAGCGACTACGAGAACCAACTAGAGACATTTTGACCTCAAAATATTTTAAAAAATTATATTGAGTATATTTTAATTATAAAAATTTTATTTTGATGGAAAAATGGTGAAAAAATGAAAAATATAATTATTTGATAAAAACTTGATTTATTAGATTAATAAATTCCCTTTTTAATGAAAAATTTATTATATATATAACAGTAGGATTAGTATAATAAGAAAATTCTGAAAAAAAAAATTAGATTCACAAAAATATATGTGAATGCATGGTGTGGTCAGAATTAATTAAAACTAACCCAAAAAGTTAATCCAATTATTTACCATAAACTAATATTTTATTACTTTTACCATTACTAACACATGGGTAATTTGTAAGTCAACAAAAGCAGCTCTTATTTTCACCCTTTTGGCTCCATTTTCATGCTCCATCTCTGCCAACTATCAAAAGCGACGTCATACCATAAACATATACAAATAAAAAGATAAAGGAGTGTGGTGATTTAATTATTAAATCACTTTCACAAAAGGTCCGTAGGATTACCTATGATAGTTACACATAAAATTAACTAAACATAGAATAATGAATGTAGTGGTTCCTAAGATTTTGACCTGAGTTTCATGCTACTCTCATAACTTAATACTCATATGGATCCATATCTCAACAAATGAATGTCATCGTCATTGACCAATCTCTGGTCTTGAGAAATGATTGGAAGTACATATCCCTCGCTTGGTACGATCATCATCATGATCATCATATTCTTGAGAAAATGACCCACTAGCCAAATTCTGGGGCATACTTTCTACCAATCTTAGTGATGCTGAGCAAGTGTCACGGTTATCATGTCATTTACATGATTATCCCAATCTAAAGGGCGCTATCCTAACCATTAGGACATTCACAACTTGATACCATATCCTCTAGACCTTTACAATGGTCCCTGCCTTTCATCCTACAATGTACCAAACTGTCATTCCCATCTCCACAAAACTCATGCATTCACCACATGTTTTTCCCTCCATCATCATGTTTCTCAGACTCAAGGATTATTCATAACTCACATAACACATACTTTATTATCTGGTTCCCATGATATACCATGGTTAACATATAGTATTTTTTATTGTCTCTACCTTTCTAATTGAACAAGTCTCAGCAGTATCAATACCTCTTCACAGGTATTGTACTAATTTCACAGAGATACAACATATTAATTATATCCTTTAATTTATATATTTGACTAAGAGCTATAGTTAACTTAATCAGAAATTTAATTTATTCTATTTATAAAAATTCATCAATTTTTATTTATTTCAATGATACTTAATATATATATATATATATATTCAAACCAAATAGTATATTTAGTATATAAATATAACTGTAACAGTGTCCTATTTTTTTTAAAATAAAAAAATCACTTATTTTCTATATATTAATACGGTATCATCTCAAAACGAGATATAAGTTTTTTTTTTATTATTATTATATCTTTCAAAACTAATTTATATAACAGAAACACAAATGCGATTATTTTACTAAAAGAAAATTCCTATTTATATTCTAAAATCAGTATTATAATTAAATAATAATATATTATTTATTTTTATCAAATAACTTATAATACTAGACGTATATATTATAAAATCATATTATATCTATATTTGTTTAGTTAAAACAGATTAGCTTTATTAACCATGTACTATACATATAATTATGTTAATATATATATATATATATATATATATATATATATTTAATTACTCCCTCAAAGTGAACTACGTTTACCGATTTTATCATACATATGTATACATGCAATGCATATATTTTTAAGATTTTGTTTTTCTTTGAAAACCGAATAAATATATATATTTTCTCTTAAATTTTCTTTTGTAACGGTATGCTAATTTAATCAAATTTCAATAATTATAAATATATATTTTCAGGTTATATATTTTTATATATATTATTTTAAATAAACAATTTATAATTATTTGTAAAAACATAACATTTTTTTTAATAACAGCAATATTAACATGACCAAAATAAAAATTAAATAACTTATTAGTTATTAAATCACATATATTTTTACAAAAACGGTAGTTATATTTGTAATTAAATATAATTTATTTAAACCGGTATTTAACTAAAATAAATGGATTAAATTGTTATCTTAACAAATTTAACCCAATGAATCCGTTAAAAACAAGAATCCACCGATTAACATCTTGACTAATCCATTGGAATTACAATTTGACCGTTTAGATGTTATAAAAAAAATGATTTAACTGATTATTTAAGCAAATAAACCGATTGAAATTAATAATTCATGATTAACTCTAAATTTAACCGGTTAAAACAGAGAAATACCACATAGCAATCATAATCTGTATAAAATAATAACAACATATATCAAAACAAGTAAAGAATCATACATAAAATTTACAACTAATGGATTTGGGGGCCAAATCCATCCCATAAACCTTATGTTAAGCAATAATAAATTGAATTAAACACCCCACTCCCCCCCTTACCTTAAAATAAGCTTGATTGAGAGAAGAGAGTGATGGAAAGAGGATAAGAACCCAAACAAAACACTAAGAATTAAAAGCCTTTCTTGCTTCTAACACCACCAAGTATGTGATTTGTGTGTATTTTAGTGGGAGGAAATTAAAAAGTGAGAGGAGAGGGGGAGAGAGAGCTCTCATACAGGGAGAGAAAAGAGAGGAAGATGGTGAATTTGAGTTTTTAGAGTGGTTAGTTTTATTAAGTGTACGAAAAGTAATATGTGATCAAATTTTTTTTCCATTTAGTAATTAAAATAAATAAATAAACTTGGTTTTATCTAAAATGATGTGGAACATGGCTGCCAAGTTATTTCAACCGAAATATCTATTAGATATTATCCAAATATTTTCAATTTTTTTAAATATGTAGTTAGTAGATAATTATACAATTAAATATTAACTAAAATAAAAAGTTTTGGGCTTTCATGTATTGATAGTGGGCTTGGCTCAGTTGGAATGTCCAGCCCAACTACTATTAACATATTTTATAAAACTTTTTATTATTTTTAATTTATTATATAATTATTTATATTTATTTTACATTAAAAATACTTAATAAATCAATTTTATGCACAATAATTAGTATTTTTTTCTTTTAAAAATTTTAAAATTTAAATTTCAAATAAAAAATTTTAAATTAAAATCAACATATATTTCAAAATTTTCCTAAGCCAAAAGGTCTTCTGGTTAGCCTTTTGTAGTCAACTAAGGACATTTTGGTCATTTCACACAGACAAATTCAATTAATTCCTAGAAAATTTCTAAAATTATATTTTATTATTTTAAGCATATTTCTAAATTAAAAATAAATTGTAAACCTTTCTACTTATTTTTATTAATTTTCTACCTTGTTAGTTTTTTACTAGTTTTTAGGAACGTAACGGACATTTTATAACTTCCCCGCTCTAATCCGAAAAAATTATTAAAATCTAAACTCAAATATATTTGTTATTCTGAACGTAACTACGTACTCAAAATTTTTGAATTCCTACCCAAATGCTTAAAACAATTATTGAATAAATAGAAAAATGATAAGCAGAAATGAGAGTGTTACACACTGTGCATTAGGTCCCATATTCGAAGTTAACCTTTGCAATCTTTTCTCTTGTAAGCCTTCAGGCTTTTACACTAATAGCCTTTCACCTTCACACTCCTCCAACACTGTCTATTCCTCCTTAAAGCTTTAGTCAACACTTTGAAGCCATACTTGAGCTTCCACATCTTGAAAGTATCCAAAACAGATGGAATGGTCAGGTTTTGCACTTTAAGGTCGCGCAATAACTGCAAAAATAATGATGTGATGATCATTAGTCACTGTCTTCATGCAAATAAGAATATTGTTTTCAAAATGCCAATGATTGGATCATAGTTGGTTGTCGAAAAACTCTGCATGATTGTACTACATAGTTAAATGAATGGATACCCAATAAGAGATCATAGGACTTTGTTAACCACTTATCAATTCAATTGTCGTCATTAACTTCCTGCAAATTCCTCGACCCTTGAATATTGACATTGTCTCATTTGCATGGCAATAAATGGTATTTCTGCAACCCTTTTGAAATTATTATTGCTTTTAAGTTAAAATTTATTTTTGATCCTTGTTAAATGTAAAATTGCTTATTGTATATCATAATTTTAATAATAGCTATTCAATTAAAATAAATTTAATTCACTTAACAAAAGCTTTAAATATTTCAATAAAATTTTATTAAATTGTTAAATTCGTTAAATTATTAAAAAACAACATTTTAATTTTAATTCAATTTACCAGAATAAATTAAAGGAAACAGATTGAACCCTGACACACATAGGCCCAACAAGTCCAGGCTCATTTTTCAGTCATCTGCTTACCGTTTACTTCGCACATCCTGCTTCAAATTTCTCCCTCACGATGAAATCAAATTTTACTCAAGGGTGTAAGTGGGTTGTGATCAAACCACGAATCCGATAAACCCAACCCAACCTAACTACATTTCAGCGAGTTGGGTTAAGTCATTGGGTTAGTTTGGGTTCATTTTGGCTTACTCAATTATAATTAGGTTGGGTATTAGATTAAGGGAATTGCTATTTGTACTCCCTCTTATTTATAATACGCTCCCCCTTTATAATCCTTTTTTCTAAAATACCCTGAAAATTAATCTCCACAGCATAGGTCCTGCAAACCCCATCTCCACAACACAACCATAATCATCAAAAGACCATGAAACACCCACCACAACACCTTATCTGCCATTAATGGAACCCTATCATAGAACCCAGAACACCATTGCACTGTCAAATTAAAGATTCCACCGAAACCACCTAAAGAACCAACTACCACACACAATGTCATCGTCCCCAACTCCACCATTCTTTCTTCATCACTATATCCAAACAACACCCAAAACTAGCATCGCTCACCAACCTTTGCAAAGTTCATCTTGAATCAAACCTAGTAGTAAGCCATCGTAGCACCCCGAACCCTCGCACCATTGTTTCTTTTGCCTGCCACTTCGATCCACTCTCTCTCAATCCCTCATTGCCTCAATCTTTCTCTCTCAATCAGAGCAGGTGGTGGTCAAAGGCTGGCGCGGCAATAGAGGAGTGTAGAATCACCTATTGAAGAGACCGAAAGATGGGAGTGCAAGATTAATTTCTAGGTATCTTGGAGAAAAAAATTATAAAGGGAAGTGTATTAGTAATAAGGAGGAGTGTAAATAGAAACTCCCTTAGATTAATGAGTTCCAAACCCAATGAAGCCGACCCAACCCAATACACATATAATATTAATAATAAAATAATAATTATTCTATTTCTATTAGTATGTTATGTGTGTTTCGTAACCCTAAGAAAGAGTAGAGGCAAAACAAAATTGTGGTCATGTCCTTAGCTGATTCTTGGATGCCTATACACCCAGAAGAAATGTGTACAATGTAAGTGACACATAATCTAATACCGACAGAATGTTAAGCATAGCGGTAAAATTAATCTCTCTTTAGCAACAAATGTCACTTGATGTTCAATTGTTTATTCATATTCATTTGATATCACACAGGCAAGCAAAGAAGCATTAGTTAGTATGTAATTATGTATGAAACATTAAGAAGCCTTTGGCAAGAAGATATTAGAAGCCACTACAGTAAAGAAAGTTGTTTTATATCCCTCTTCAAAAAGATATTAGAAAAATGAAGTACCTAATTATACTCAAAATAATTAGTTACTTCATTTTTCTTTTTTTTTCTTTTTTTATTTTAATTTTTGAATCTCTAGAATATATTATTATTTTAATTAGTCAACCTAACTATCCAACCCGAACCAAACCAATTAAGGTCAAGTTGATTCGGCTTGGGTTGCTTCAACCCAATTATGTTTCATTTGATTGGGTCTAAAATTAGACTAAACCCAACCCAAGTCAGGCCACTTACACCTGTAATTTTTTTTGGTTCCCAACTGATATCTTCCTTTGGAGACAATCCTATTCAACGCACTGTCGAGCCATAAATATGTGGGCATCTCTTCCAGCGAGGAACCCCTAATTCTATTATATATACATCCTAAAAAACAAAAATAATAAATAAATAAATTCAAATCCCCTTATCTTCATTTCATTTATTTAAGACGTCTTCATTTCATTAATCTTTAAATTCAAATCCCTTTATCTTCATTTCATTTTTTCTAAGACGTCTTCATTTCATTAATCTTTAGATCTTACAAAAATATGAAACAGTGAACACTCGCGCACTCTCTCATTCTTCAATCCCCCTTTTTCTTCTCACTAATTGACATCTAAAAAATAATAAAAAGAAAGTTGATAGAGGAGTGAGTAGATCATGAATAAGATATGAGTTTGTATAGGGATTACATGATAAGACTTGAGTAGAGTATTACAGTATTTAACCCCGTACTTACATTTTGATTTTATGAAAATACCTATATTTTGATTCATACACCTGCATTTAATAATCAATATTAATTTGCACTCAGATCTATACTTATATACTAATTAGTAGGTACTTATATACTTGGACCCATTAGATATGCATCTAAATTAATTAAAATATCATTTTTTATTATGTGTTTTGTTTGAGAAACTAGTAATACATTTATGCTAATATTAACGATGAAAACTAATAAAAAGATAGAGTATTAATTTTTTTGGTACATAAAAAGAGTATTAATTAAACGTATGGTATGTAACTTGATTAAAAAAAATATTTAAAGATATTATGATTCCTAATTATAAAAATATTACAAATAAAATTATTTAAGTTAATTAACTCAAAGATATAATGATTCCTAATTATAAAATATTACAAACAAAATTAATTAGTTTAATTAATTCAATGATATAATGATTCCTAATTTTATATCGCATTATACAATTTTATTTTTTTTTTATCGATTTCACGTTTAATTTATGTCATTTGTTGTTGCTTTATTTATGCTTTGATTGGAGATAATCAAAGTGTTTATGTATAGTAACTCTGGGTGTAATCCTGAAGTGATCAATTGCAGTTGTCAATGAGAAGTATCCTTTTCTCTCTTCTTGATACAATATCATCCTCCACATTGTGATATGGTATCAAAAGTAATTCCACAGCTTCTACTCATCCATTCCATTCTCTTCGCTATCTTTCTGCAATATTTCATGAAACTCTTGGATTAAACTTGGCTTTGTTGATGGCAACATTAGGTAACTTGATGAAAGCTAAAGGTCCTATATTTCATGCCTGGCTATGTAACAAAGGTTCTATCTTCTTGGCTATCAAACTTCGTCTCAAGAGAAATTAATTAGTCACAAAATCATATATTCTTCAACTATAGCAAACATTTGGAAACAAGAAATATTTATTTTAGTGCTACTGGTTCTAATACTCCCCCCGCTGGCATAAGAAGTTGTTTTGGTGTGCAGAGAAATTTCCTTAAACAAAGGCTATTGTCTGTGAAAAACCGCAAAGAAAAATCATGTACAAGATTTTAATTTAATTAGAGTCATGAGAAGCTGTCCGTTCTTATAGACAACACTACTAGTTGCATAGGCTCAATTTCGCTGTGTGTTTTTGCTTTCGCAGGGAGGAATACAAATATCATCTAACCAACTTACATCAAATCATAAATTAAAGTACAAATTACGATCTTTTATCTTCCCCAAGTTAACCCAATAATCAAGAAGGCACGAGTTGTCTTCTTACTTATGTCCCACATAGGGAAGGACATGGAAAAACAAAGTCTTTATAAGCGCTCCGACAAGTTAGTCAGAACGCTGAGCTGAGTTACGCCAGCTTGTGACCCAAGTGGGGGCACCAAGGTGATGGAACAGCACTTTGGCTTTGTTGGGTTGGGCTGTGGCTGCAAAATGCTGGCCTGCCCGCTTCAAGTTGAGAGTTGAATCATGGGAACTTAAGCGAAGGCACAGGTTTCTTGACTCTTAGAGAGGGGGCACCGCGTGAGGCTGGCTTCACAGAGCAGCAGCGAACACCTCCTACTCCCAACAGTGGGGAGGGATAACAGGTTGCTGCAACTACAGTCCTCAATGGCCTGGTGAGCCTAGTTGCTTGGACCATCACTTTTTTTTAGCTTCTTTTCCAAGGGAATGTCCATAAGTCAAAAATGGTTACTGTCTTCAGCCAAGTGCTATACTGCCATTTTTTGATTCATTCAGTATTTCCCTATCTCATATCATACACAGCCATTTCCTTGTCTTGTATAACCACAACAATAATATAATGTTGAGAATCTTTCATATTTCAATTCACCCAAAAACTGTATGTTATCTGCAAGCGGTTCTTATACCACATTTCAGAGGAGGTTTTATTTTGAAGACCAATCTTTTATCCACAGAGGATTTTTACTTCTGGCACCAAAACCAATACACACTCCCATTCCAAATTTCATTCCACACTTACAATATCCATTTCATTGCATTTTGATATCTCATAAAAGAAAAAGAAAACTTGATTTGTTTATTTATTTTTTGTTTACTTGTGTCATGGTTTTAGGTTGAAAAATCCAGTTGCTGGAAATTTACACCGCAAATTTAGGGTGAAAATGGAGAGTTAATTACAATGCTAAGCATTTTAAATTTTAATAATTACAATTATCTTTACATATGGTCTGAAATTTGGAATGGGAATGTGTATTGGTTTGGGTGCCAAAAGTAAAAATCCTCTGGATAAAAGATTGGTCTTCAAAATAAAACTTCCTCTGACATGTAAAGAAGGATAAAAGATGCAATGATCCAATTTCCCTTGCTCTTCCTTTAATAATTCTCAAAGAGGAAATATTCATGCAGAATCTGTACTGGTTAATGGGTGTGGTTATTTTGACAGACTCCAAGGGCATTCATTATCTTTGAAGTATAAAATAATTCAGCTCTTCATGTGAAATTGGTGGGCTTGGAAGGTGGAAAATGTGACTTTGACTTCAGTGGTGAGGATTAATAATAATTTTCTGGGGTTTTGCTTGTTTATTAATTTATTTGCGTAGCAAGTTGTTTTCAAAAGTCTTGTGACTTAATTCAAAGGTTTTTCATTTTAGTTTTCGAAGTATCTTGGATCAATATGGCACTGGTTTGCCCTTTTTTCAAAGGGATGAAAATACTTCCAAAAAATCAGATGAAAACTCAGTTAAGTATCCGGTAGAGCCTGGTAATAAGGTGAAGAAAGAGTCATTTAAGCTTCTCCAAAGATCCCATTTGGATATGACTAAGCCATTAACATTAAACTTGGTCCTCTTAGCTGTATGCCTTGTTCTCATATCCAAGTTTGTATCATCCCCCATGTTCTTTTGTTGAACCTACACTGCACTTTTCTCAGCTCATTTCTAATATACAATATAATTGAAATCAGAGCAAGTCTATCATCTCCCATGTTCTTTGCTAAATCCAAGGATGAATGTCTTGGGCTGAGAGAAACAACAGGAAGGAGTGCAGCCAGACTTTGTATTTACTTGTGTTCCTGAAATGACTGTTTTTACCTGCATTACAGGCAATTCAAATCATGGAAAGCATTCAGTGCAAGTAGTAATTACAAGTTCAAACAGACACAAACAGGTAGTGTTTACTATTGGAAAAATCACATCAGCTATATCTCCTGTCATGCAGCATCTTGGTGTCTTGTCTTTATATAGGATCATCAATTTAGAGAAATTAATGAGCTAAAACCTGATTAGGATATGGAATACACTTGCTAAAGATGTTATATGGTTAGCAAGGTTAGATGATGAGAATAACTATAAGGGTCAAGATGGGAATTTAAGTTGGGAGCAGTCTGCATGCCTGACAGGCACAAGAAAGGAAGGTTTGAGATGTGAATTTGTCTGAGGAAATTATTTTAAAGGCAGAGAGGGAAGAAGGGAAGGTACGCAAAAAATTGTGTAGAGAGTGGTTTTAGGCAGGGTTGGCCATTCCTAAGGCTGCAATTCTCTCTCTGTGAGAGTCTCTATTTGCTGTGATTTTTCTTATCTTCTTTGCTGTCTTCCATTCTGATTGAAAGGAGCTTGGCTTCACTTTGTCGTCCATAGTGGTCTTACTTAACTTGAGTAGGATTATCTCTAATATAGGATACATATGATCTCTACCAAAAAATAACTAATAAATATTGAAGATTTTTAGGTATTTTTTTCAAAATTTATATGTTATTTTTAATTGATATAAAAATTGATATTTTTACTTTATTTATAAAAAGTTATAATTTATGTGTGATATTTTAAGCATAAATTAATATAATTAGAATTTAATTCAAATTCAAATATTATTTATTAGTTTGTTGACATGAATTAATTATGTTAGTTAAATATTTATTATGAATTATATGACAAATAATAGTAATAATAACGATATAGTTTATTAATGGTCAAATTAATGTGATTATTATAGGATATTGAAATTTAAATTAATTAGAAAAATAATAAATCATAAAAGTTTCAAATATTATTTACATAATTTTAAAATAATCTTAATTTGAATCTAATATAAACTTGAATCATATAGATATGTATATAATCATATATATATGTATATATATATATATATAAGGTCAGTATCCGTTGACACTAGGTGTCAAAGTTAGTTAAATTACACCTTCAATAACTTTTTGTAGAATGCAAATTTAACCAATCTAACTGTTGAATTTGATGTTCTTATTAATTAGATTAAGTATACAAAACTTCATACAATTCTAAAATTATTTAATAGTTTATCACATCACTTTATTTTAACGTACAATATGATATTAAAATATACATAAATATTCAATGTTAGATGACATATCCAGAAAAGTCCAAATGATGTGAAATTTGATACACATGATCATGAAGATAATATCACATAGGTCAACAGTTGAATTGGTTAAATTTGCACTCCACAAAAAGTTATTGAAGGTGTAATTTGACTAACTTTGATACCTGGTGTCAACGGATCCTGACTCATATATATATATAGGAATAAGATCCGTTGACACCAAGTATAAGTCTAAAAACTTACACCAAATCTAAATTGTTAACATAGGTTAATCTTACGATTTATAATATTTTAATATATATAGTAACTTTAACATATTTTTTAACAATCTATTAATTGAATTTAATCAATCAATCAATTAAATCATTTGATTTGATTTAATTGATTCTTTGATTGATTTAACTTTTTGCTTTAATTATTCAAGAAAATCATTAACAAATTATTTTTTTTACAATTTTTCCATAATAATTAGAAAATATATATATATATATATATATATATATATATATATATACATATATAATTATATTAATTTTGAGATGTTTTATTGTAATAAATTAACTAATTAAATCATTTGAGTAAACTGTTTGCTGGTTTGATTGATTTTTTATAACATTATTTACATAAATTATTAAAAGATTAATTTGTAATAATTATTTACTATTTATGTAAAAAAATTAATTGATTGATTAATATAAAATGTGTTAAAATTAGCTTATATATATAATTTATCAAAAATTTCCTAAACAAAACAAAAGAATTCCTCCCTGCGTTTCATTCTCACATAAGTGGAAAAATCTTTGTTCTGGCTTATAATGATTGATTTTAAAAATAATTTGCATGGCTGAAAAAGTGTATTTTAATCAGTAATTTTTTTTTTTGTAAAAAGGAAAAAATTAAAGTTATGGAACCCAAAAAAAAAACAAAACGACAAAAGACAAATGCTGTTGTTAAATAATTTTGCTAAAAAAATAATCAATCAAATAAATAATTAATTCAAATGATTTAATTAATTATTTTAAGATAAAAAATAATTAATTATAATATAACATGTCAAAATTAATATAATTATATATAATTTTCTATTTAATATGGAAAAAATTGTAAGAAAACTAATTTGTTAATAATATTCATAAATAATTAATGTAGAAAGTTAAATCAATCAAGCAATCAATTAAATCAAATCAAATGATTTAATTGATTAACTAAAATTAATTAATTAATTGTTACAAAATACGTTACAGTTATTATATATATTAAGATATTATAAACCGTAAGATTAATTTATATTAGCAGTTTAGATTTGGTGTAAGTCTTTTAGACTTACACCTAGTGTCAACAGATTCTATCTCATATATATATAGGGGTTTGCTAGCGTACACTCACTTGTTTTTTAGTTAGAGTACGTTAGCAAGCTACACCATTGGTGTATTTTAATATATATTATAGTTATAGCTTGCTACCATATTCTAACTAAAAAAATAAGTGCATATACGTTGGCAAACCCCGTAAGTATTTGCTAACATATATACACTTATTTTTTAGTTAGAATACGTTATACCATGGTGTATTTTAAGATATTGTTATAAGTTGCTAACATAATCTAACTAAAAAATAAGCACCCGTTTGAGGTGGTTTTTAGTTATGAGTTTCAGAAATTTCAAAAACTGTAATTAGTTTTTAGTCTCTAAAAATTAGTTTTAGTTTTTTCTCAAATTTTTGGTTTCAAAATAAACTCATTTTAAATTTTTTTAATTTTGTTAAAATTAGTTTAATGGTATGTTTGCGTGATGGCAGCAAAGGTGATGGTAGTAGTGGTAGTGACGATGACAACGACAGTAGTGGCGGTGCTGATGGTCGTGGTGGTAATGGTGGTGGTAGTAGTAGCGGCGGCGGCAACAGTATTAGTGGTGGTAGTGAGAAGAGTCATTGTCAAATGTAATTATGTGTACTTTTTTAAAAACTAAAAACTAGATTCACAAAACTTTTTTTCTTTGTTTTGAAAATAAATGTAAAAGTGTTTTAAAATTGAGTTAAAAACCATTTTAACTCCATTTTAACCAAACACATTTTGTTTTGAAAATTTGATTTGAAAACCAAAAACCAAAAACTCACAACCACCTCAAATGGGCCCCAAGTATGTGTAAATTAGCAAATCTCATATATATATATATTAAAATTTTCAATTAATTCAAATCAAAGTTATATATATCAGTCATAATTATCTTAATTAATTTAAATCAAAATATATCTTGGTCATAACTAAAATATTTAAAACTCACGTTGAAGTTTGCAAGAACAACTCGATTTTTTGGAACAGGATTAGAATTGTTAAACCAATAAAAAAAATCCATTAGTGCAAGGCTCTGATATATATCGGTAAATATTGGTATTTTCTTCCACATAATGTCCTAATTTATGTAAATTGCAAGACGTGGGTGCATGCCAATTTTGAAAGGTACTTGGTCCTCCCCACATCAGTTGAATCATCCTTTTCTTGTACCTAATAATACAACAAAGGAAACGATGCTACAGTGAAACAACACGGTGAGACTAGAATTTCAACAAGCAGGGAAGCATGGCTTTCCTGGTGGACATTGAAGCCACCGTGGCACCCATGGCACATACAGGACTGGTCCAATAGTAAAGCTATTAAAGTTCAAACTTTAGGCACACCAACAAAAAAATATTTGTTGTTAGTTTTTATAAAACAAAAAGGCTACATATGTTGATAAAAAGGCCCAACATATAACTCTCTCATTTAAAATAAAAAAAATCTTTTTAAAATTTGTTTTAAGCCTCACGCATCGTTGTGTTGGCCTTGGGCGCGTAATGCTGGATTGCTTCACAAAGCAGATGAAGGTGTTCCTGCTCAGCTGCCGTAACAGAGCAGCAGGGCTTATATCTCTGGAGAATTGCATACCCCTAAAGTAGAGGGGGAACGAAAGCAGTGGGCTACTGCACTACCAAGGGTTCAGAATGAATACTGCTTGAACCATCACCTTTTTCTGTTTGTAATAGCTGCTAAATATGAGGTCCGCAAGTATTGATTTGATCAATCTTAATCAAAGTATTATGCCAAGTAAGGCTGCAATTCTCCAGAATAAATAGTGCTTGGACCATCACCTCTTTTTTTTTTGTAATAGCTGCTAAATATGAGGGCCGCAAGATATTGAGTTGTTCAATCTTAATTGGAGCATTATGCCAAGTAAAGCAAGACTACCCGATTCACATTTTTATTTTATGTTATGTGTCACTGCTACTCTAACCTGATGGCATTGAACTTGGTTTGGACTTTGGTGCCCTGATGTCACTGCAGGAAATTTTCCCTTAAACAAAAGCTATCCTCGAAAAATAAAAGAAAAACAGCATAGGAACAACAATCGTCTCAAATTAAATAGCATATGTACAAGATTTTAATTAAACTGGACATGAGAAACAGTCCCTTCATTTAAGCAACAGCATAACTGGTTCAATGGACACCATTTCTCCGTGTGGTTTTGCATTCCCCGCGAGTAAAACAAACAAACAACATCTAACTAGTACAGATTACAATGTTTGTCTTCTAATCAATTGAGTTACCCTTTGCATCTTTCCGGGTGACATAAATGTTTCTCGTTAATGTAATCTGCCTCCGCATTTACAAGTCCCACATCGATTATAAACTGGATCAACGCAGTCTTTATAAACCCTCTGACAAGGTTGAGAGTTTGCCGAGCTGAGTTACGCTAGCTTGTGACTCAAGTGAGGGTACTTAGGTGATGGAACAGCTCTTTGACCTTGCTGGGTTGGGCTGTGGCTGCAAAATGGCTGGCCTGCCCGCTCCAAGTTGAGAGTTAAGTCACGGGACTTGAGCGAAGGCACAGGTTTCTTGGTTCCTAAAGTTGAGGCTGGTTTCACAGAGCAGCGAACACCTCCCACTCCCAACAGTGGAGGGATAACAGCCTGCAGCAACCACAGTCCACAATGGCCTGGTTAGCCAAGTTGCTTGAACCATCACCTTTTTTAACAGCATCATGCATTTTTTGTCATTTGAAGTTGTTTAAGATGACTGGCAATAGTTTCTGCTTATGAGATTGAAATATTCAATTCTCGGCTCTCATTTTGAGGCTTCAAGAAATGATTTCTCCAACAATCAACTTCTATACACGTACCAAAAGCTTATTGGTAAAGGGGTCGTAATACAAATTATCAGATCAGAATTATATACATTTTAATTTGCTGGGTTGCAATTTTCAGCCAAGTATATATTACAATTTCGTTCACTCATTATCTCGCTGTGTCTTATGAACATAGACATTTTCATGTAGTTATTTCCATTTTGTCGTACATACCCACAACAATAATATTATGCTAGTCTTTCAGAGTTGAAATTTACGCAAAAAAGTATCTTTTTTCTGCGAGCAGTCTACGGGAATTTTTGCTTTGACCCCAATATTTTATCTACTACATTGAAGAAGGTTTTTACTTTGAACTCTAAACCAACCCTTATTGACCCTTGTAGATTAGATTTCAGAAGTTAATTTATTCCAAACTGTGGCCCAAAAATATAAACGTGTTTAGGTTTTTGGAGTTCATCATGTTAAATTTCCTTCATTTTTCATTCAAAGGAACAATGCGGTTAAGGTATAGTGCATAGCCATCTTTTAAGAGCTGCACTTTTGTGTTGAATAACCTTTGTCTAATCTCTTTAAGATTTCTGTTTGTAGACATTACTGAGTACTAATAGAGGTTGAAAGCATGGCTGAATGGAAGGATAATAAAATTGAATTTAAATTGATTTTCATGGCATGGTCTAATACTTTTCCTTCCCTCTCTGCATGCATGCATGCATGATGAAGATCTGATTGAAGCAACCCTATGGTTGCTTTGTCTGTAATCATTTCAAATTGAATAGTTGAAAGCTGTCTGAATTTTTACACCAAATATGTTGGGTGAAATATGTCTGATACTGGTGTCATACTAAAAAGTTGGGTAAAATTACGCCTTAGTCACCTGGCACTGCAACGTAAGTCATAAGTAAACAGTTAAAATGATCAATCTCTATCTTTTTATTTACAAAGAAAACAGGTTTAGTTTTCCCCTTTTCTCTTTTTTTTTTTCTGTTAAAATAAGCTATGAAAAAATAAAAGTCGATAGACCAAGAGTACCCTTGATTAATCTTAAATCTATATATCTCTATTGTCTTTAAATCTTCTATCATACAAGAAAATGAGCTCCTACAATCAGTAGCATACGTACGACTGAACATTGACCCTGTGTAGCCTTGTTTGTTTGAGATCAAATTTCCGAAAACTTGTGGTAATTACAAAGAGGATTAGGATTTATGTCTTCGGCCAAGTGCCACACTTCCATATTTTGATGCACGGCATAGGCATTTTCTTGTAGTTTTTCTCTTTGTTACATACCCACAACAACCATATAGTGTTGAGTCTTTTATATTTGAAATTCACACATAATGTATCTTTTATCTGTAAGCATTTTCTATACCACATTTCAGAAGAAATTTTTATTTTGATCGCCAATGTTTTATTTACAACATTGAAGAGGATTTTTTTTTTTACTTTGATATCCGAACCAATACATACTCTCGATTGAAATAAAGTAATGTCAGAAGTTAATTTTATTCCAAACATTGTGTCCCAAAAAATAAAATGAATAAATGTTTTGGGTTTTAGAGTGGATCTCACTAGTTGAATTTCCTTCATTTTTCATTCAAGATTTTTGTTCATAAATATTAAACACAATCAATAGAGGTCATATTCATTGACTAACTTTTTTCCCTTTTCATGAAAAATACAAGATGAATGACGGTTTGGTTGAAATTAGATGAACACCTATTCTTGCTATGTCTTAACGCAAATGTCAAGTTGAATAGTTGGGGGGTACGTTGTAATGAACTCAATAAAATGTAAAAAGAATTTGAGTCACAATATAAGTTCTGGATATGTTTACAATCAACAATCCAAAATAGGCAAAAAGTGTCCGTATAACCAAATAACAGAAAGGCCAGAAAATAACCCAAAGGGTTCGGAGAGGGAAGAATCAGAAATCAGTAAGAAAGAAAGAGATCACAACTAGGGGTGGCAAAATGATTGATTAGATAAATTTTTAGTCAGATTATAATGGATTGGATTATAATCTATTTTGATCTATTAAAAATTTATTTAAAAAATTCAATCCATTCATGATCCTGCTAATAATATTCATCCAATCCATCTATTAACAATTTTTTTATAGATAGATATTCAATCCATCTACAAAACTAATATATTTTAAAAACTAAAAAATTTTTATTTTTAAAATATTCTCTCTTTTCTCTCTCCTCTTTCAAATCCAATCCACAATCAAAATTTAAAATTATTTAAATTTAAATTCAAAGTTTATAGAAAGTAAAAATAATAAAAGAACTAAAAGAATAAAATTCCCAATCTTACGCTAGCATATGCTTGGGATCTATAGTTGCCAGCAATGTTGAACTGGATCGTTGTTTCAATTTAAAAAAAAAAAAAAAATTGTTGGATGAATATGAAATAAATTGTAAACTATATATAAAAGGTGTTTCAGCCATATTTCCAAAACTACAATGGTCAACGACAATTGATGTGTATTTCTTTTAGTTTCATTATATGTTTATCATTTATTTGTCTTATACATCTTTATCGTGTGTTATCAACCACAGGCTAACCTTTTTTTACTTTAGATTTTATTTTTTTTTGTAAACTGAACTGTGTGTTTTTATTTTTATTTTATAATCATTTTGATGTTAAGTTAATTAATTCTCTCAATCGATAGTTTAATGTGAGCGAAGTGAATATTTCTTTTTTGGCATTTCCCTATTTTTCAATTCAAATAGGGGAGAGAGAGAAGAGAGAGAGAGGAAGAAAGAGGAGAGAGAAAGGAGATAGAGAGTATTAAAAAAATATATATGAAAAAAATTAGTTAGATTAATTTTAATCTCTTAAGTATTATTTAGACGACACATTGGATTTGAAACTAAAAAAGAATGGATTGTTATTCATCTATTTAATTATGTGATCCATCTAATCCAATTTAAGTCTTTTTTATTTTAACAACTGGATAGATTGAATTGAATTTTACATTAGTGAACTGAATGGATCACAAATAAATAAATAATTTTGCCACCCCTAGATTCACATCAACCACCCCTCTCACACTCTCCTAACAGAATATATTCCCTAAGCCTTCCCTCAATTTCCACGTGGCATGCTTCTCACATGTGCTGCGTCGAATTTCTCTACCAGTGGTGGTCCCCTTCTGCACTTGGTCAATTTTGACTTCATTATCCCCCTCGGCATCCAGCTCACCCTCCATGTCATCTTGCCCTTCGCTATTCGTAACATTGCTCCCCTGTAAGAGCGAGACCTTGTCCCCAAGGTCGAAGGAAGGATAAAATTCCTGTAAATCAGAAACATGCTCCCATGAAGGTTCATCTGCACCATCCCAGCGAACTAAAGCTTGCAGTACCCATTGCAACCCTCTTTTAATGATTCCAGCACCCAGAATTGCAGTAGGCTGAAGGATAGGACCTTCTAAAGCAGTCAATAGAGGCAGAGGAATGTGAGGGGCAGTAGCAGAACCCTCAAACTATTTAAGTAGAGAAACATGAAAAACTGGGTGGATTTTGGCATTGGCAGGAAGTTCCAAACGATAAGCGACTGTCCCGATCTTCTAAACTACCAGGAAAGGTCCAAAATATTTAAGGGCAAGTTTTTTATGTTTCCGCAAAGCCACAGAGTGTTGGCGATATGGTTGTAGCTTAATAAACACTAAGTCACCAACTTGGAAGTGCACCTCTGTCCGTTTCTAGTCTGTAAAATTCTTCATTCTGGTTTGAGCCTTGAACAAATTTGCTTTCAGTCATATCAAAATTTGATCACGCTGCTATAGTTGTTAGTACAAATTAAATCATCCCATAAATGATCTAAAAGAGCAACAGTGAGTAAAGAAGGAGGATTTCTCCCATACACAGCTTTAAAAGGAGTCATCCCTAAGGAAGTATGATAAGCTGTGTTGTAAGAATACTAAGCCCATGGAAGATGATCGAGCCATTGGCGAGGACAGTCAAACACATAACACCGAAGGTACATTTCCAAGCATGGTTCTAAATTGCGGTTCTCAACTACAATTGCGGCCGCAACGTAAAGGTTTTTGAACTCACCGCAACTGCATCGCGACTGCAATTGCGGCCGCATCAACCGTATTTTCCCGTAATTTCCTGCAATATCAGGGATTTCAATGAAACCGCAATTGCGATCGCAACCGCAATTTAGACCCATGTTTCCAAGCATTTATTCAATGCTTCAGATTGTCCATCCGTTTGTGGATGATATGAAGAACTCATATGTAACTCTGACCCATGTAGTTTAAGTAAATGCTTACAAAAGAACTAAGAAATACTTTGTCACGATCTGATACAATGGTCAATGGAAAACCATGCAACTTCACAACATTTTGGATGAAATGGGCATACTTAGACAATCGGTCCACCACCACAAATATGACAGAATAATCCCTGACTAAAGGTAAAGAAGTAATGAAGTCCATGGCGATAGCTTCCCAAATCTGATCTAGAATTGGCAATGATGCCAAAAGTCTTGTGGGATGAGAATGAATATGCTTGGCTTGCTGACATGTTACACATTGCTGTACAAATCTTTTAATATCTCTACGCATATGGGGCCAACAAAATTGGGCAGCAACCCTTTTGGAATGTTCGTAATGCACCAGCATGTCCTCCAATAACTGAAGAGTGAAATTCAAGCAACAATGGATGAAGTAAATCAGAACACTCAACAGGTAATACCAGACGGCCTCGCCAAAGCAACATATCATCTCTCATTGTATAATCAACCATATCATCAGGATTTATCTTATACTGAACAATCAGGTTCTGAATGGAAGAAGAAGTTTGAATAGCTCGCTGTACGTCATCCATTAGAGTGGATTGAATTTGCACCAATGTCATGCACGACATACGTGATAGTTTATCAGCAGCCAAGTTTTATTTTCCAGGCTTATACTCAATAGTAAAATTATACCCCCATCAACTTTTTGTAGTAATTGAGTGAGTGGTTTAGCAATCTGAGCATAATGTTCGATAAATCGCCTATAGTAGCCAGAAAGCCCAAGAAATCCGCGAAGCTGTGCTACATTATGTGGTTGAGGCCACAATTGAATGGCAGCAATCTTGGAAGAATCCATTGTTAATCAGGGATCCATTATTATTATTGTTTCCTTTTATATGGTGAATAGAATCAGCCTCATAATTGTATATAATTAGAATTCCTGTTTTAACTTGTACAAATCAAATTAGGAATTACATTAATTTGTCATTAAGAACTGTAATTAAGAATGTATTATTTATAAAGAGAAATACAATGAAAGAGGGACAAGAAGCCATAAATTCTTGACATTGTATCACGACTCTCGTTCCTTATGTAATCCCTGTTCTTCTGCAACAGCAATACGCATTCTCGGTTCAGCAATAGTGTCTCGCTGTTCACTCACTCGTTGTTTGATCATGGTTTTTGGCTCGTGTTTTTTTTTTGTTTCGTTCCTTCGTACCAGCGTCTCGCCATTGCCGCTAGCTTGCTTGCTGTTTGTTCGCATTTTTTCAATCTCGGCTTTTTGGTTCCTGCCTTGGTTTCGTTTCACGTTCGTGGTCCAGTTTCGTCTTGTGCTCCACTAGGACGCTTTTTTTTTTTTTTTAATTCTTGCGTCTCCGAGTGTGATTTTTGGTTTACCCTTTTTTTTCTCATGGCAACAGAGACCTTTAGTGTCCGCTTTATGGGAAAAAATTATGTCGCTTGGGAGTTTCAATTCAGGATGTTTGAAAAAGGGAAAGGCTTATGAAGTCATATCTATGGGACTACAACTGCACCTTCTGCCCAATTTGCATTAAGGGCATGGCAAACAAAGGATGCAAAAATTATCACGTGGATCTTACCTTCTATTGACCCTCAAATGGTTAACAATTTACGCTCTTTTTCTACTGCTAAGGAAATGTGGGCCTACTTGTAGCGCATATACAACCAAGACAATGCTGCCAAATGCTTTCAATTGGAGCTTGACATCGCTACTTATCGTCAGGGAAATCTATTTGTTCAAGAATATTATTCTGGGTTCCTAAATCTGTGGGCTGAACATTCAGCTATTTTACATGCTGATGTTTCTAAGGACTTCCTTGCTGTTGTTCAACAAGTCTACGAGGTTAGCAAGTGGGATCAATTTCTTATGAAGCTTTGACCGGAGTTTGAAGTAGTGTGTGCTGCTTTGCTGAATTGGACTCCAACCCCTACTTTGGATGTGTGTCTTAGCGAACTACTTTGTGAAGAGTAGCGTCTATTGACTCAAGGGGCCATGTCTCATGACAACTTTGTTCTGGACACTATTTTTGTTTCCTATTCTGCTCAGAGTAAAGGGAATGGTTGTGATATGAGACAAGTTCAATGTTTCTCCTGCAAGTAGTTTGGTCATGTTGCCCCGCAATTGCAATAAGAAATTTTGTAACTATTGTAAGTAACGTGGTCACATCATCACAGAGTGCCCGACCAGACTAGCGCAAAAACTAGTGCAAGCTTTTCATGCTGCTACCACTTCAATGGCCCAGATCTCTGCTCCTGCATCCTCTAGTACTGGCACTTTGACTCCCAAGGATGTCCAGCAAATGGTACTATCCACCCTTTCTGCCTTGGGTATTTAAAGTAAGTCCAATGCTATTGTTCTTTCTACAAATGTTGTTGATCAACCTTGGTTTGTTGATTCTGGGGCCTCCAATCACATGACTAGTGTAACATTCCGGGCGCTGACGAGGGCAAAGAGTGATCGCCAGTCTAAAAGAGATAAGGCATAAACAAGGAGTAGCTCCTGACAGGCTTCCTGCAGGAGGAGCACATGAATGAATCAAATACAGACCAGAATGAGAGGGATCCAGAGGTTGTACAAGTATAGGACTGTACAGTTGAGGATGGCTTAAAGGAATTAATAAGTGCTACCTATATCAACAAGATGCATCTACTTTTTGGTAGCCTATCACTTAAGAACTCCATAGTTAAGCATGCTTAACTTGGAGTAATTCTAGGATGGGTGACCTCCTGGGAAGTTTTCCAAGAAGCGTATGAGTGAGGACAAAGCACGCTGAAAAGTCTTGTATTGGTTTGTGGGAACAGCCGTCGTTCCTGAAAACGACCAGGCGTTACAACTGGTTCCCTTGAAAATTTGCACAATGTTCACACTTACAATTGTTCTCAAAACATTCAAATTGCTGATGGTAATACTCTCTATTTTTGCTATTGGAGACATTAATTCCACCTTTTGGGATGTATTTGTATCCCCTGGACTTGTTTCGAATTTGATTTTGGTTGGACAATTGGTGGATAACAATTGTAATGTTTATTTCTCTCGTGCTGGTTGTTTTGTGCAAGATTAGACATCAAGGAAAGTGATTGCGAAGGGGCCTAAAGTGGGCAAATTATTTCCAATCCAATCTTCTCTACCTAGCCTTTTGTCTTTTGCTTGTAGTAATGGACCAAATAAGTGTGAGGATTGGCATAGAAAGTTGGGCCATCCAAATTCTGTTGTTTTGTCTCATTTATTGAAAACGGATTTTTGCCTACTAAGATTTCCCTTTATAATCCCTCATTTGATTGCTATGTGCAAACTTTCCAAAAGCAAAACTCTTCCTTTTCCATCTATTTTGCATCATACTGATAAATGTTTTGATCTAATTCATAGTGATGTTTGGGGCATATCACCGGTATTATCTCATTTGAAATATAAATACTTCATAACATTTTTTTATGACTACAACCGCTTTACTTGGGTATATTTTCCCTGCTTTAAATCAGAGGTTTTTTCCATGTTCAAGAAGTTTTTGGCATATGTTGAGAATCAGTTTCACATGTGTATCAAATGCTTAGACATAGATTCTGGTGGGGTATATATTTCTCATGAGTTTCAAGAATTCTTGCAGCAAAATGGTATTATTTCCCAGCGCTCTTGTCCTTATACACCACAACAAAATGGTGTTGCCGAGGGCAAGAATCGACATTTACTTGATGTCACCCGCACACTACTTCTTCAAGCTTTTGTCTCCTTTCAGTTCTAGGTTAAAGCTTTGTCCATGGTTGTATACTTAATCAACCATCTTCCATATCAGGTTTTGCACTTTGATTCCCCTTTCTTTCGTCTTTATAACAAACAACCTGATTATCATAATCTTCACACTTTTGGTTGTGTATGTTTTATTCATTTGCCACCTCTGAAACGTCACAAATTGGGTACTCAATCTGTACGATGTGCCTTTATAGGTTCCCACTCAGAAAGGTTTTCTTTGTTATGATGCTAATGCTCAGCGGTTGTGCATTTCTAGGAATGTGCTTTTCTTTGATCATCAATATTTTTTTTCTTGTCTTTCCTTTAACTCTCCTAGCTTTGTTTCCCTCCCTACTTTCTAGAGGACACTCGCCCGATATAGCAGTTTAAACCAGGGCATGTCTTTGTCAAACGACAACATTTCTCCCCCCTCTCGCCACTGTCCCTTCGCCTGATCCAACCCCAATAGCACCATGCCAATCCAGCCGTATATCTCGTCCACTGAAAAGGTACGAGTTTGAATCCCCTTCTTTGATTGCCACTTTATCTGGCATATCTATTCCTACATGTTATTCCCAAGCAACTATAGACTCATGTTGGGTAAAGATAATGCAAGATGAGTTGTAGGCACTTCAAGAGAATTATACTTGGGACATTGTCCCCTGTCCACCTACTGTTAAACCCATTGGCTGCAAATAGGTGTACTCTGTGAAGCTGCATTTAGATGGCTATCTCAATTGTTTCAAAGCTCGCCAACTTGCCTTGGGTAATAGAAAGGAATATGGAGTGGATTATAATGAGACGTTCGCCCTTATTACTAAAATGACTACTATTAGAACTATTCTCTCTATTGCAGCTTCCAAAGGATGGTTTCTTCATCAAATGGATATGAAGAATGCCTTCCTTCATGGTGACCTGGCAGAAAATATCTATATGACTCTTCCTCCAGGTTTGTTCTCCTCTTCTATTGGTGTGTGTAAACTAAATCGTTCTTTATATGGTTTGCGGCAAGCTCTTCAGGCATGGTTTGAGAAATTTCGATCAACTCTTCTTGGATTCTCTTTTACGTAGAGTCACTATGACTCCTCTTTATTTTTTTCATCACACAACTGCTGGCATTGTTCTCCTCCTTATCTATGTTGATGACATGGTCATTACGGGATCCGATTAGACATCCATATAAAGACTTAAATGACAACTCTAGACTTCTTTTCAAATGAAGGATCTTGGTTGTCTTTATTATTTCTTCGGTCTTGAGGTGTATTCTACCTCCAAGGGTATCTTTCTCACTCAACACAAATATACTGACGATCTAATTTCTATGGCTGGCCTTCAGTCTGCTACCCTTATGGATATTCCTCTCGAGGTTAATGTCAAATATCATCGTGATGAGGGTGATCTTTTGCCCAATCCTTTGAAGTATTGTGAACTAGTGGGTAGTCTTAACTATTTGACTACTACACATTCAGATACTTCTTTTGCTGTACAACAAGTTAGTCAATTCATGCACATTCCTCGTCATCTTCACTTGGCTGCTGTTGTCACATTATTCATTACTTGAAAGGTACTTCTCATCAGGGTTTATTTTTTCATGCTAATTTGTCCCTTACTTTGCTTGCCTATAGGATGGACAGAATGGAAATGTACATCAAGTCCACTCACTATAGCATCTGGAGAATCATAACACATAGAGATCATGTTGTAACCAAGCCAGAAAATGAACACAATCAAGATGACTACAACATGTTACAACAAAACGCAAAAGCTAAGTATATTATAACTTGTGCCTTATCAAAAACTGAATATAATAAATTTTGCAGCTGTAGAAGTGCTAAGGAAATGTGGGATGCTATACGCATAACACATGAAGGCACAGAAGATGTTCATCTCAAGAGAGCAGTAACTCTTCAAAGACACTATGAGATGTTCACCATGAAAGAGACAGAGACTATTGATGAAATGTTTAGAAGATTTCAAACAGTTCTAAATTGACTTCAAAGTCTTGGTGTTGAGTTCTCTAAGGCTCAGAACAATCTCAAGATCCTGGATAGTCTTCCAAAAGTATGGGAACCCAAGGCTACAACCATAGTTAAAGCAAGGGACATGAAGACTTTAACTCTGGATGAGTTACTGGGAGCTCTAAGAGTACATGAAGTACATCTTTTCAAAAGAGACGGTAAAAAATAATGACTCAGTTGCTCTAAAGATTGGAGAATCAAGTCAAAGAATAGGCAAAAAGACTGAGAGGAAAGTCAGAAACAAAGCACTGAAGGTTCAGTCTGAAGAATCCGAAAGCTTAGACAAAAGCTCCAGCTATTCAACAGACGATGAGATCTCCCTCATCACCAGAAAATTCAAAAAGATGTTCAAGAAGAAAGCAAGATTTCAGCAATCCTCTAGAAAGAAGGACACTAGATACAAAAAGCATTCTCATGAAGAGAACAATGAGATCATCTGCTTTGAGTGCAAAAAGCCTGGACGTATTAAGGCTGAATGCCCCAAACTAAAGAAAGGATGGAGTTCAAAGAAAAGATACAAGAAGAAAAACCTTCTAGCCACCTAGGAAGATCTGGACAGCAGCACTAGCAGTTCAGACGATAAAAAGGCTAATATTTGTCTTATGGCAGACACTAAGGAACTAACATCTGAGGTATACTCTATCCCTAAAAACTCTTTACAATCATCTGATAGTTTTAAATCTGAGTCTGATGACGAAGATATGTCATATGAGACTCTTCTTGCTAATTCTCATATGATTGCTCTTGAGTATAAGAAATATAAAGAAAAATATCAAAAAGCTATTTGAGAAAACGAAATACTTAAGAAAGATCTGACGAGAATGCATAAGAGCCTAGCCACAGATCCTGAAAAGGCAATGTTTCTTTCTGAAGTTGACAGACTAAAGAAAGAGGTTATTAGTCTGAAACATGATCTGACCAAATTTGTAGACGGATCTTCAAAACTTCAAATGATTTTAAAACATAGAAGATTTCCGTCTGACAAATCGGGGATAGGATTTGTAGAAGACAGAAATGTTAAACCAACATCTTTTAAATCTTATTGAACCTTTTGTAACTTTTGTGGCAAATCTAGACACTCATTCCAAAGATGTCAACACAAAAGGAAACAAAGGTCAAACAAGATCATTGGGACTAACACAAAAGGACCCAAGAGTATTTGGGTACCAAAATCTCAAATAATTCCTGTTGCAGATATCCTTAATAGGAAAAATGAAGGATTCATTCTGGTACCTGGACAGTAGATGCTCACGTCACATGATGGGAGAAAGGTCTATGTTCCTAGACCTTTAACCACATGAAGGAACGGTCTCCTTTGGTGGAAATGGAAAAGGAAAAATCACCGGCATAGGTAAAGTTGGTAAGCCTCCTCTTCCATCTATAGATAATGTCTTATGTGTTGAAGGATTAAAATACAATCTACTTAGCATAAGTAAATTTTGTGACAATGGATTTATTGTATCCTTTAACAAGAAATCATGCATAGTCAAAAGATATGATGAATCTATTCTTTTCATTGCCAAAAGACATAACAATATGTATAAGATTGAGTTTGAAGATTTAAACAAACAAAATGTTACTTACTTAATGACCAAAGAAGATAAAAAGTGGATTTGGCATAAAAAGCTCAGGCATATCAATCTGAAACATATCTCAAAACTATATAAAAAGAGCTTAGTAAAAGGATTGCCTAAGATTTCTTGGAAAACTTATCTTCTTTGTGAACCATGTCAGAAAGGGAAACAAATCAAAACCTCTTTTAAGTCAAAAGATGTTGTTTCCACTTCCAAATTATTATAATTACTACATATGGATTTGTTTAGACCTACAAAAACTCTTAGTCTTGGTGGGAAAAAGTATGGCATTGTCATTATTGATGACTTTTCTAGATATACATGGGTTTATTTCCTAGCCCACAAACACAAGTCTTTTAATGTGTTTGAGATATTCTGTAAGAGAGTTCAAAATGAAAAAGGATTTTGTATTACTGTAATTAGAAGTGACCATGGAACTGAATTTGAAAATGTTGAGTTCAAATCCTTCTATGAAAAGAATGGAATTTTCCACAACTTCTCACCGAGAACACCTTAACAAAACGGGATAGTTGAAAGGAAAAATAGAACTCTACAAGAGATGGCAAGAACCATGCTCTATGAAAACATAGTCCCTAAGTACTTTTGGGCAAAAGCTGTAAATACAGCGTGTTATGTTCAAAACAGAATATTGATCAGACCAATAATTAAAAAGACTCCTTATGAATTGTAGAAAGGTAGAAGACCCAACATTTCATACTTTCATCCTTTTGGATGTAAATGTTATATTCTCAACACTAGAGATCAACTAGGAAAATTTGACTCTAAGGTTGATAAAGGCGTTTTTCTTGGATATTCAGATACATTAAAAGCATTTAAAGTATTCAACTCTAGAACTTCTGTTGTAGAAGAATCTATTCATGTTAAATTTAATGATACACTAACCCCTGATAGGAGACTATCAAACTTGGAAGAAGATTTTGCAGATTTACAGATAGGATCGCTTGATCAAACAAGAACAGACGAAGTAAAAGAATTAGAAGAAACTTCACAACAACAGATTGATAATCTGATGAAGCGATCTCACAAGGACTAGAAGTTCGTTACCTATCATCCTCAAGATCAGATTATTGGCGAACAAACTGAAGGAGTTAAAACAAGGTCATCACTAAAGAATCAAGTGTCTTGTGCCCTAGTCTCAAAAATTGAACCTAAGACGATAGAAGAAGCACTAACAGATGATGACTGGGTGATAGCAATGAAAGAAGAATTACATTAATTCACAAGAAATGATGTTTGGATTCTTGTCCCTAAACCAGAGCACAAAAGCATAATTGGAACAAGATGGGTATTCCACAACAAGCTCAATAAAAATGGAAAGGTAATCAGAAATAAAGCAAGATTAGTGGCTCAAGGCTACAATCAACAAGAAGGTATTGACTTCACTGAAACTTTTGTACCTGTTGCTAGATTAGAAGCCATTAGAATTATGCTTGCCTTTGCTGCTCATAAAAACATTAAGCTTTTTCAAATGAATGTGAAAAGTGTCTTTTTAAATGGTTTTATTGAGGAAGAAGTCTATGTTAGACAACCTTTTGGTTTTGAGGATCCAAATCTCACAGACTATGTTTTTAAACTTAAAAAGGCTCTGTATGGTCTTAAACAAGCACCTCGTGTTTGGTATGACAGATTAAGTAGTTTTATTGAAAATAGGTTTATGAAAGGCAAAGTTGACACAACTCTCTTTAGAAAAGAATCCAACAGAGATTTCATTATAGTTCAAATTTATGTAGACAATATAATCTTTGGAGCTACTAATGAAATTCTATGTAAGGATATCTCATATTTAATGCACAGTGAATTTGAGATGAGCAAGATGGGAGAATTAAAATTCTTCCTTGGCCTACAAGTTAAACAAGAAAAGAAGGGTATATACATTCATCAGCAAAAATACACAAAAGAATTACTTAAAAAGTATAAGATGAATGAGTCAAAACCTATAAGCACACCAATGCACCTGTCTGTCGTTATGACAGAGGACGAATCAGGTAAACTTGTAGACCAGACTATCTATAGAGGTATGATTGGCTCACTTCTTTATTTAACTGCTAGTAGACCAGACACCATGCATAGCATCTGCTTATGCACCAGATTTCAATCTGACCCTAAAGAGTCTCATTTAAAAGCTGTTAAAAGGATTTTTAGATATCTTGATGGTACACCTAACCTAAGTTTATTCTATTAGAAAAATAAAGATTTTAGGTTAGTAGGATACTGTAACGTAGACTATGCTGGTGATAGACTTGAAAGAAAAAGCACAAGCGGTGGATGTCACTTCATCGGACCATGTCTCATATCTTGGATCAGCAAGAAGCATAACTTAATTGCATTATCAACTGTTGAAGCTAAATATGTATCTACTGTAACACTCTTTTAATTTTAAATATAATTCATATTAATTTAGTTATTAAGTTTAAGTAAATAAAAATGCGTGTAAAATTTTCCCAGTTTTAAAAGAAATTCCAAACTTAACAGAATTTGGAAATGGTAATAAAATATGAAAGATATATACATATATTTCATAAAACTGTACATCATGGTTTGAGTAATACATAACAGTTAGAAAACAAAAATACATTGAAAGAGATATACTACCTAGCTCACTATATACATCAAAAAGATCCTATACAGAGCAGTATTTATCTACCCTATCCCTTATACAAGAAGAAAATACTATAGGTCTTTAGGTCCTCCCCTGTTAAGATGTTCTCTATCTTGTACTCAGCATCACGGAGCGTTAATGTCGTCTTCAATAATCATGACCAATCATACACAAAAGAAAATAATGGAGTGAGGTGTTTTGTTCTAAAATCACTTTTACATGTACGGTAGGAAATCTATCATAAAACAAAGATAAAACACAACTGACAACACAAGAAATCCTAAGGTTCATTCTAAGTTGTATCCGACTACCCTTGACTAGGTATGGATCTATACTTCCCATTAGTGGGTAATAGTTCTCAACAGAACCTGGGAAGTGACTGGGAGTACATATACCTCTCTCAACACCATCACATGGTACAGTCCTCATCATCATTGAGGAACAAAATAACAATTTAGGATATCCATTTATAGAGGTATACTCTCAAACCAATCCTGGAATGCTGAGTAGTTGTCGGGGATATCGACTTTGGTCAGGCGAATATCCCGGCTCAAGGGCGCTAACCTGGCCATTGGGACTTTCACCACTCGATGCCTACCCCCAAGACCTCCGCAAGTGGGTCCCTGCCTTTCATTCCTCAGCGTACCAAACTGTGGCTTCCCTAGCAGGGTGTCATGCCACTGCATGTCACTTGCTTTACATTACTCACTAAATTATCACTTCCTAATTTCTCAAACAGAGGTTTCCTTGGTCTCATTTAATTTGAGCACCAGTATAATCAACATTTCTGCCTTATTTTGCAGAAATTGCGCTATACCAAAATTTTAACAGAATAACGATATAACAATTATAGTATAATTACTAAAATTTTGGTAGAATAACAAAATAAATGCATTTTGATTTTCTAAATTTGAGTTGATTAACAGCTTAGTAAATGTATTTTTATTTTTTAAAATTGAACAGAGTAACAGCTTAGCAAGTAAAATTTAATAATTTAAATTTGAGCAGAGTAACAATTTAATAATCATGATTTAATAATTTAAATTTGGGCAGAGTAACAACTTAGTAAAAATTAAAGTTTAACTTTAAACAATAATAACAATACTAAAATTTAAGCCTAAACAGGTTTAGGGGAAAACCCTTCCTACCAACATGCAAAGTGAAAGTAATTTAGAACCAACCCCACTCCCCTCATTACCTCTAAGATAATTGATGGAGAGGATGAAATTGTTGATGCAGAGCTCCTAGAAAGAGAACTTTACTAGTTGTTGGAAAACTAGTAAAATTTTAACATAAAAACAAAATAAAAGAAAAATTTTTCTAGAGAGAGAAGCTCTCTAAGAATTTGGTAGTTTGAGAGAGAGAAGGGTGCTGAAAATGGTCTAAGACCATGGGTATTTATAGAGGGGAAGAAGGGGGTTAGGTGTCCCTTGGATGATGTAAGCAATGATGCAATAAAACTTATTTTTAATTTCTTTTTAATTAATTTTAGGGACACATACCCCAAATAGGTGGTGAATCACCTATTTTAGGGTTGGGGACGTGCTCCACCAGCTGTCCCAAGCCTCCATGTGTCAAATTTTATCTGTAGGTGAATTAACCGGTATCGATAAAAATGCCTAAACTTGAAAAATTAGCTTTTAATATCAAAATAATGCATTTTAATGCAAAACTGGACAAATACATTATTTTTTTATCAAAAATAAATTTCTAATAATAAATTTTAATTTTTATTAATTTATTTCAAATTATATGTATTTATTTTGTATTTTTAAGCTAGAAAATTCCTAGAAAATCCATTTTAATTCAATAAATACCAAAATTTTTATCAAATTCTAAAATTAAATATTTTACCCATAATTAAACTAAAATTACCATTTTTACCTTTTTTGAATGTCAAACCAGTACTGGCTGGCTTATTAGACACGTAAGGGTATTTTGGTCATTTTACACAGAAATTCCAAAAAACTCCCAAAAATTTCCAAAATTATATTTTAATATATATGACATAATTCCAAGCTCAAATTTACATTTTAATATTAATTGAATCTTTTCCTCATGTCAGTTCTTAATGTTGAGGAATAGGGACAAAATTGTCATTTTCTAATTTCTCCGGGCTCTGGCTCAGAAAAATTATTAAAAATCACAATTAAATAGATCTTGAAATTTTGAGCAAAATGGTGAGAGTCAGAATTTCAAAATTCCTTGCCGATTTTTCAGAATTGTATTGCCAAATATTATAAAAAACAGTGGAAGAATTGAAATAGGATTATTATATTTTTCACTACTTTTCTCTCAAAATAAAGTTTTTATAATGAGAGATACTTAATATAAAATTTTCAAAATATTTTGAGGTCAAAAAGTCTCCGGTTGGTTCCCACAGTCAATTAAGGGTATTTTTGTCATTTTACAAAAATTATCTCAATAAATTCTAGAAAAATTTCTAAAATTATTATTAATTGTTCTAAATACATTGATGACTTAAAAATAATTTTTAAACATATAGAATAATTTTATATATAAAAGTAAGGGTGTTACATCTACTACTAGCTGTTGCTCATAACTCCTATGGGTAAAGTATCAACTTGAAGATTACTCTAGTTTTGAACATAACATTCCTGTGTTATGTGACAATATTAGTACAATCAATTTATCTAAAAACCCCATTCAGCATTCTAAAGCAAAGCATATAGAAATAAGACATCACTTTATTCATGATTATGTTCAAAAAGGTGTTTTTGATATTAAGTTCATTAATACAAATCATCAATGGGTTGATATCTTTACAAAAGCTTTACCAGAAGAATGTTTTAACTTCATTCTAGAAAATTTGCACATCAAAGTTTCGCAAGAGTAAAGTGTCTTATAGGCATTGTCTTGTTTAACCATTTTAAGTTTCGTCTTACTCTTTACCGTCTTACATTTAACTCTATTTCGTCTTACTGACACAATCGTCTTTGAATATGAAGAGTTTTTAAATCTATTAGTTTGATATTTCCCTTAATGATTACTCTTGATAACCACCCAAGAAACGTGCGCCGTCTCCCCTGCCCAATCAAGTCATCATAAATGCACATCTTTTCAATACTTTCAACCTTCTCTTTTATTCAAAATAACCACTCTTTCTTTCACTTACGTACTCTCTAAAAAAAACTATTCGAACCCTCTGAAAAATTTCTCTCCTTCGTTCTTATTCTCAAACCCCTTTCTCTCAAACCTGCATTCATAGCCACCTAGAAATAGCTTGTACCCATGGAAAGATTCCTCGAAGGTGACTTCATTGTTGGAAAGTGGGTCGACCTGCAGAAGCTGGAAAACGAAGGATTTCCTCTACAAACCTACATCCAGAATGTTGGATGGGAAGCATTCGTACAAAAATGAACTGCATGGTACCACATCCCATATGCGTACTTCTAGGCTTCTACGTCTAAAGTAAACGGAACCATTACTGGAACCATCGACAATCAAGTCATCATCATCTCTACCGACACCATTGCAGCAGCGTCTGGATGTAAAGAGGAAGGTGACCTCTTTTTTGAAAACTGGTAGAAGGTTATCACCCCAAAGATTGTTAACAAGGCGTTGTATGGAAAGCCCAGGCCTTAAACCGAGAATAAGGATGTTCTAAAGAGGTTTCTATACTCTTCAAACATGAAACCTAAATGCAGATTCATTCATAATGTCTTGCTGCACATTATCCTGCCAAGGAAAGGCTCAAAGGATAATGTATCCTCCAAGGATAGATTCTGCATATATAAGATGCTGACTGGTCAAAAGGTAAATCTGCCTGCGTTAATCCTTGATAACTGGCGATCCTATCTCTCCAAGTCAAAGGAAAGTGCCAAGAGTAAGCAGAAGCATCCTATTCCCTACGCCATGCTCTTCACCGAAATCATCCGTCTAGTAGGAATTAAAGAATCTGGGTTGAAGAAGATGAAGCAAGATTCTGAGATCGATGAATCCATCATCAGGAAGATGATGATTGCACATCTCTTCTCTGGATCTGTTGCCAGACATCCAAAGTTGGCATTGATCAAGGAAAAACCACCAGAAGAAGTTGCTGGAACTGCATTCAGAGTGGGATCGTCTGCTGACCCCTCTGTTGGTACTACATCTACTCAACCTCCACCACAGACAAAACCCCAACAATCCTAACCACAACCCAAACAAACTGAAGCAGAAAAACCTAAGTTACCCATCAAAAGACCTTTACAACCAGACCCTTAACCTCAACTGACCAAACCTCAAACACCATCGTCTTCCCTCACAAGAAACAAAAACCCTTAACCATTTGTCTAAGATCCAAACCAACTCCCTAACCTGACTTAGATGATGACCTTTCCATTAACACCTTTCTTCCTACCCCAAGCACAACCATTCCTGCCCCTCCATCAAAACAACCACCTCCACCACCTACCTCTACTGAACCCACTCCATCTGCTCAACCTTCTAAAAAACCCTCAAAATCCAAAAAGATTCCATTACCGAAGACTCAAGCTCAAGAGGAAAAGTAGCTCAGGAGAGCCAGAGCTGAATCAAAACAGATTGAGAAGAAGAAGAGAAAAGAACAAGAAAAACTGGCTAAGGCAGAGCAAGAACAGATTGTGGAAGCAGTGCTTCAATCTGTGATTAAGCACTTGCTACAAACAGCCCCTACAGAGCCTGAAGCGCAAGAGCCATTGTCTCAAGAGGACATCACTGCTACCTAAAGAGGTAGATTACCTAGATCTCTTTTCTGGGAAGTTCCATAATTTGTTTCTTTGTCTCAAGTCTTTAACTATCTTTCTGTAGATTGAACAGCCACACCCAGCATTGATAAGCCTGCAAGGGCTATTTCACTCTCTGTGCCAGAAGCAGAAGGAACTTCGTTTGGAGGAGTTGCACCTATGATAGACAAAACATCACTAGATGCATATCGCTCAGAAATGCCTCTATTTGAACGACTTAACAGATGAGAACTTACATACTTTGAGCAACCTGAGTCTCATCTTGTTGGAAAAACAAAGGAATATCAGACCCCAAACCCCTTCGACTCATAAACACTCAAAGTTATCCTCAACTATGAACTGGCGAAGTCAACACTTGGTAAATGTGGGTGAAGATTGTCAATGAAGAATGGCCACTTCTAGTGCGCCATGGGTATGCTGAGAAGTTGCCTCTGATTGCAGAAGAAGCTACCCCAGCACCCTTTTATGAGCCCAACATCACTCCCTACATCTTGAAGGAAGGGTATAGTACCCTATCAGACGCTCCAATCTTCATATATTCGCCCTCAACAAGAACAAGATTTCCTACTGGATATAAAGTCTGGAGAAAATGCAGGATTCCTTGCCACACCTCCCCTTTCATGCTGAAGTGTAACTACTCAGAGTATTTGATCATATGTAGAACGTACTATTACGAGCCCAAGATTATATATCCGTTCTGTCAAGGGATGATCAAGACCTACCAGTTCGCCATCCGTCCAGAAGATAGCCCAGATTTTGAAGAATGGTAGATTGATGATGACAATTGGGAATTAGGAAGAGTGATAAACAACTTCCAGCGGGAGAAGATGCAAATATCTTTACAGCAAGTAATCTGTGAGTGAAGGTGTCCATACCTTAAGCTAGGCTTGCCTAGACTCATGGCTACTCGAATGTCGCTCTTCATGAAGCCATGGACCACCTTTTGTATTTGCTGTCAAAAGAATTACCTGTGCCAGAATCTATCTATGGGGAAAGGAAAAGAACTAAAGTTCAGATGTGACCCCCGAAGACATTTGATGATCAGACAGAGAGCTCTTTCGTCTGCACAGCTGGCTAACCTTAAAGGCAAAGTAACTCTTAGAAGCATAGACCGAAAAAGATTGCAAGACCATATTGAAGCACTACAACGTTTTTCGGGTCTAACTGTAGAAGAGAAGAATCTTCTAAGCCATGAAGCTGCACTTCATCCGGTTGGTCACTAGATGCAGATCTCTCTGTCTCCCTCCATTTGTACATCCAGCCCCCAAAACTAATTATCCATAAACCTACCCAAAACCTACATCTTTTTCTCCTCCGAAACCTTTGAAATCTCTCTACCATGCGGCCACTTCTGGGTCTGTGGTCCCCTGTTCCCTATGCTTTCAATTTATGTTTTGTAGAGGAACCTAGTGATGAAGCAACTACCAACTCTGCACCTACACCACAACCTTCAGACGACAGACAAGCTTTCAATGAATTGAAGTAGACTATGCAGCATCTTGAAGCTGGTCTTATGAAAGAACGCAGGAAATGCAAATGAGCAGAAGTTCTGTTAGCCAAGTTGGCAAAGCGCTTTAAAGGTAACCTCGGCTCATCATCTACAGGTTCAGACTCTAAATCTTTTGATTAATGATGCCAAAAAAGGGAGAAAAATAGAAGACAGGGGGAGAAAAGTCTAAAGAAAAGATAAAGTCTTGAAGGGAGAAAAACAAACAAACAGAAGATATCAATCTTAGGGGGAGTATGAGTATAAGTTTTTTTCTCTTATATATACAATGATGAATTATCTTTTAAATGATATTGTCTAGTTTCGTTTAGTTACATCGTCTAGGTATCTCTCTCTCTCTCTCTCTATATATATATATATATTGCATTTGCTTAACTAAAGCATACCTATATGAAAAATGCTTTCAAAATTAAAATTCACTCACCAAAAAGTGTTTTCATAAAAGAATATTTTACAAGAACTATAATTGTTTGTCATCATAAAAAAAGGGAGATTGTTAAGACAAAGGATAAAATTATAACCCTCAAATATTTTGATAATAACAAACATTTCAAATATATGTTTTTACGCAATCGTCTTGTCATCTATAACAGGTTCATAAGCAACCATCTGATATCTTTAAAAATATACCGTCTTTATCCTTTGATTATATTAAATCAGTAACTAACAGATCTTACAGACGATGACAACGTTCTAAAATGATCTGCACATCAATCAAAGCGTAAGCTACCACGAAACGTATAAAGCCTACATACCTACTCTCGAGGAGAGTCAGCTCTTTTAAGCGAAAAAGAAGGAATGTGTGTGCGGATGTCAGAACGGGAAAGCGAACATGACAACTGTTACAAGATTGAGTACAAGAATAGAAAAGATAAGCAGACTGCTTTATCTTATCATATAAAAAGTTGGTGAAAAGCATTAAATGCTACATTTAATGCTCCAATGACTCTTTTCATCAGACGAAGGCCATCTCCTGCAAAGCACTCAACGTATACTTTTGGAGAAGCCTATAAATAGAAGAAGAGACCTCTTTCGTGTCGTTGTTGTTGAAAAATCATAACATCTTTAAGAAAAGAAAAAGCTCTTGTATACTCTGATTGTAAAATTCTTTTTGTGTACTTTATTGTATATTCGTCTGTTAAAATGTTAAACCCAATGAGGTAAATCATATGTAAACCTTTTTCTTAACAAGATTGGTGGAAACCTGAAGATGCTTTGATTCAAAGAATACTTGGGTAATTGCTTGGAGAGGCAAGTAAAAAACTACTTGGGTTGAGCCTGAAGTGGCTTGTGGAAAGAATACTTGTAACGTGAAAAGTTAGTTGAACTTGGTTATTGCCAAAAACTGGACATAGTCTCTAGGGTGAGACGAACCAATATAAATCTTGTGTGCTTTCCAATTTGTCTTTCAATTTTTGTCTATCTTATAAAACATTTTTGAAAAACTCTTTGATCGTATCTTTCAAACGATATGTCTTTAACAAAGGTTTTGTGAAAATTTGCTATAACATAAATCAACTCCCCTTCTTGTGTTATCTTTGTGTTTTACAGTACCCAAATGGACTTAGGTCTTTTCTTGTTAGTTTTGAAGGCATTGGATGCCATCGTGACCAGACGATGAAAGCATCGTGATGATTCATGACTAGTTTTTCCACAATATTTACAATGAGCAATAACTTTTGATGTTCTAGAGACTTCCTTTTCAACAAAGCCAAGTCTAGACTTGTCATGTGAACTTTGTCTATAAGATAGAATTTTATTTAAATTTTCAGTCCTATTGACAAATTTAGATAGACTTTCTTTTAGGTGGTTTACTTCCTTCTGAAGTTTTATGGCTTCATTAGGAGGTATCACTTCAGGAACTTCTTTTGCCTTTAATTTTTCATTTTCTCTCAAAGCATTTTCATAATTTTCTTTAAGTAAATTGTATTCTTTTGTCATTTTGAAAAAATTTCTTTTTCATATTTTTGTATCCTACTGAGAGAGTTGAAGAATTAGAAAGCAATTCATTATATACTTCTTGAAGAGAAATTATATCATTGAAATTTACCTCTTCGTCTTGCTCATTTTCTGAGCTTTCTGAACTAGTCTCTGCCATGAGACACAGATTTGCTTCTTCTTCTTCTTTTTCTTAAAATTTTGTCAATGTGATCATAGTTATCATAAGTTTTGCCTAGTGATCTCAGGTTGTTTATGATAGTTTGAAATCATCCAAACATAAGTTCAATAGTTTTATTTTCTTCCATAGAAAATAACTCATTGTCTAACAATCAGACTTAGTTTGGATATTTTTACCTGTGAAGTACCTTCATAAGCAAGAGCTAGGATATCCCACATCTTTTTAGCACTTTTCAAACTATGCACTTTTTCATATTATGATTCAGACAAGGCACACATAATAGCAGTTCCATTTTGGTCCAGAGGCAGATAGTCACCAGTTTCCACCACGTCCCACATGTCGATGTGGCATGCATCAAAGAATGCTATCATTCTTTATTTCCAGTAGTCATATTTTTTACCTTTGAAGAGCGGTGGTCTGTTTACAGCTTGTCCTTCGTTATCCATGAATGCTCAATATCTTTTTACCCCTACACTGTTAGATGTTCAACCCCAAAAGGCCAAACTCTGATACCAATTGAAAGAGTAAAGATTGCACAAGAAAGAGGGTTGAATTGTGTGTTTTTAAAAAGCTTTTTCACTTAAGCAAAACGAGTTCGTAAAAACAATTTGAGAGAAAGGATAAGAGAGAACAAGAACACAAAGGTTTTATACTAGTTCACTCAAACTTGAGCTACGTCCAGTCCCTTCACCCACAAGGTATTCACTAACCAACCTTAGGTTACACAAGTATTCTTTCACTACCTCTTCAGGCCTTACAACATAATTAACCCAGATTGCTTAACCACCCAAGTATTCTTTCTCACTAAGCCTCTCCAGGTTTTCACAACAAAACAGTTGATTACAACGAAATTCAACTCACAGAGTAAGGATGTGAAAGATTAAGCACAATACAGAGCTATTTCAGAGAATATTCAAAGATCGTCCAGTGGACGAAAGAGAGTAGTTTGTTCTTGTTGATTATGTCTCACATTCAGCCTCTTTGTCTATCACTCATCTTCATTCTTCTATCTTGATAAATATATAGTCTTCATAATAAAAGAGTCGTTGAAGATGATTCAACTTCAGTCTTGAAGAAAGAACCACATGTATCGAGCTTTTAGACAAGTCAGAAAAGGTAACTTTTGAGCTTGCACCAAAACAGAAAGTGCAGGACTGCGTTGGTGATCTATTTTTCTGAATACTCTTCATTTAGCTTGGCAGCTTGATAAGTTGACTTCCTTTTTCTAAATAGCTGTGCTTATGCACCAAAAAAGTATCTGTCTTTCATTTAATGCTTGAAATGTTTAAACGTTAGATCTCTTAAAATGGTAAAGCATTAGTCTTCGAGATATATATGAAAGACGTATAGATTGGACAAGTATTTAAAATACTTTGTCGTTTAAGAGCTTATGTATGGATGAGTCTAGTCCAAGCGTCTAAGCTTAAGACACTTAGTCCATGAAAAAAGACTTACTCTTTGGACGGTCGTCATATACGAGTATATTGGACGCTCTGTAAAAACTGGCGCGTTGGATGCCACAATTTTGGACGCTATAAGTTTGTTAACTTCAAAACAGAAACTTAAACTTTAATAAGCTTGTTATCTTCAAAATTTTGAGGGACTAGATGTTTCATACATCTTTGGTTCCAACAAAACCATGACCTCTACAAGTTCCAAGGGTATAGAATTGTTTCATTTATTTCATTCTAGACACATATAGGCATCACTATACCAATTTCCATGCAAAAATTTGCATTATACAGTGATATAAAAATAAAATACTGAGACTGTCTAGGTGTAGAAATTTCTCAGCAAATTAAACAAAATTGATTAATCAATTTTTTGAGAAATTATCACATAATCCAAATAATCCAAGCTACTAATCATCATCAAGAATCATCACACAATGCCCAACTAAATCCTAAGTGGCAATCATACAAACATACATCACAAACACAATTCTCAAGAGTCATATAATTGAAATTAGCAATACATATTTCACTAAAATCACATTCTAGGCTATTGTCATCCTTGAAATCAAATTGAACTAGCCTCTACCTCCTTTACCCATAGTGACCCGCAGCTGTGTACAAGGGAGAAGGAAAGGGCTTTGCTCATCCATGCTTCAATCAAGCTTCTAATCACATACTTAAGGCAAAACAAGCACCAATTAGTGTTCTATAACAAAACCCCATGATTATTGGATAGAATTTCAAGAAGTGAAAAGAGGAATTGATGGTGATGGTGGTGGTGTGTGGACCGTGGGAAAAAGGAGGAGAAAGAGAGGAGATAAGCTCTCTTATCTTGGATTAATCACAATTGGTATGGGAAGACCTTGGAGACTTGAGAGATTTTGAGAGAATTAGACAACCCTTTGGAGAGAAATTGAAGAAATGAAAGAGAATGGTGTGTTCTAGAGGGGGCTACGGGTTTAAGGCTGAGGGAGAAGAAAAAATCTAGGTTTCCATCATTTAAGTGTTGACACATATCGTTAAAATGCCAGTTATTAAAATTTCAACTGCTTGTGTTTTAATTTCGACTCAATGGGCTTACAAGGAGTTGATATTAAAAACATTAGATTTAATCTAGTTCGTTCCTCTATGGGCACACATATGAAGTATCTTTGCAAAGAGAGCCAAAAATTACCAGTTTGCTTTATAAGTTATTTTAAGAGTTATTTATGAACTTATTTTTAGAAAACTACTACAAATGTTTCAATTTGAGTTCTCCTTGTTCAAGTAAGGTCTAGATACACTAAGGAACCTCCTGTAATTTTTTCACAATTTTTAAAACTCATTTAGTGTTTCTAATTATGTTTTTATAAATGCCTATGAACATTTTTCACTAAAATATGATGAATTACAAAAATTCCTAAATTTTTTTTGAAAATTCATGACAAATTTTTAATCATTTTTCTACATTTAAAAACTATTTTTATTAAATTTTTTAACTATTATATGATTTATCTCAAAATTATCTTTCCTTATTCTAATTTATTAATTGCAATAAATTTAATTTAATTTATAAAATTATTAAAAATAATTTTTATCTCTTAAGTACCTTTCTAATATTATTCTAAGGCTAGAATATAATTTTTTGCAACTTTAGAAATATCTCTACTAATTATTTAGACTTCTCTATATAATTCTAATTATTTCCTTTATTATTATTAAATCTAGATATTATTTGTTGTCTTGATATAAACTAATTCTTTCAAGACTTATAAATCCTTGTCTAGATTTTTTAATTACTAATGCAAGATAATTAAGCAATTATTAATCATTAGATAATTAATTATGTGAAATTTAAGGTTGTTACAGATTTGGAAAAAGATGAAAATGTCATAAGATAGGCAAAAAAGTTATTATGATAAAAAACGAAAATCCCTTAAGGATCAAGAGGAGATCATGTATTTCTAACAATTACGCCTATAGCTCGGGCTGGCAAAGCCCTTAAATCCCGAAGACTTTCTCCTAAATTTATAAAGCCTTACCAAATCCTTGGAAAGATTGGTCCTGTCGCCTACCAAATAGTCTTACCACTCAATCTTTCTAATCTTCATGGTGTTTTTCATGTTTCTCAACTTCATAAATATATTCTTGACCCATCACATATCATTGAGACTGATATAGTACAAATAAGAGAGAATCTTACTTATGACATATCCTTGGTCAAAATAGAGGATAGGAGGACAAAACAACTTTGAGGTAAAGAAATACCTCTAGTGAAGGTTGTGTGGAGTCAGACTGATGACGGAAATACTATTTGGGAGTTGGAAAGCAAGATGAAAGAACAATATCCTTACCTTTTCATTAGAAGTGAATTTCAGGAACGAAATTCCTAAAAAAGAGGGAAGTGCTACAACAATCCTACCTTAATTTTTAATTATTTTTCTAATATTTGATGATTTATTTTTAAAAAATTAGAAAAGAATTTCAAAATCTTGTTTCTAACGGTTGAATTCAGAATTTCAAGAGCTATCTAATCGTGATTTTTAATAATTTTTCCGAGCCAAAGCCCCAAGCAAATTAGAAAATAGTGATTTAATCCTTATTTCTCAACATTAAAAGTTGATATAAGAAAAAGTTTCAATTGACATTAAAATGTCAATTTAAACTTAGAATTATGTTATATGTACTAAAGTATAATTTTGAAAATTTTTGGGAAATTTCTAGAATTTCGGTGTAAAATGACTAAAATATCGTTAAGTTTTTGATAGACCAATCAGTATTCGTTTGACATCCAAAAATGGTGAAAATATTATTCTTAATTCATTTTTACATAAAATATGTAATTTTAGAATTTTCATAAAAATTTGGGTATTTATTGAATTAAAGTGGATTTAATATGAATTTTTTAGCTTTAGAATATAAAATAAATCAGTAAAAATTTGAAAATAATTAATAAAAATAAAAATTTATTTTTGATAAAAAATAATATATTGTTCATCTTTACAATTAAATTCATTATTTTGATATTAAAAGTTAATTTATTCAAGTTTAAATGATTTTATCAGTACTGGCTATTTAATTACAGATAAAATTTACACAATGGAGTTTAGGGATAGCTCATGTAGCATGTCCGCAGCCCTAGGAGGGGTGATTTATCACCTATTGGGTTTAAGTTTCCCGAAACTAGATTAAAAAGAAAATAAAAATAGGTTTTTATTACAAAATACATGACATCATTTATGGACACCTAAGCTCCTTCTATCTTCTATAAATACCCAAGTTTTTGGGCAGATTTTCACCATCCCTCCCCATTCCTTCACTAGCCGAAATATTTAGAGACCTTCTCTCTCTAGAAAAGAAATTTTTACTTTATTTTTATGCTAAAATTTTACTAATTTTCATCAACTAGTAAAATTCTCTTCCTAGGAAGCTTGGAACCAACACCACCATCAACCTTCTCTTCATTTAAGCTACTTTAAGAGGTAATGAGGGGAGTAGGATTGGTTCTAAATTATTGTCACTTTGCATGTTGGTATGAAAGGTTTTTCCCTAAACCTTTCAATGGATAAGTTTAGTATGTTCTATTATATTGTTATAAAGTTTAATACTAAATTTTGATTTTTACTAAGTTGTTACTCTACTCAAATTTAGATAATTAAACTATAATTTTTAAGTTGTTATTCTATTCAAATTTAGATAGTTAAATCATATTTATTAAGTTCTTACTCTATTCAAATTTAGATAACTAAATGGTGCTTACTAAATTGTTATTCTGCTAAAATTTTTAGAATTAAATTACAATTACTAAGTCATTATTCTGCTAAAATTTTCGTAATTGTTAAGTTGTCATTCTGCTAAAATTTTAGTAATTAAATTATACTTACTAAGTTGTTATTCTACCCAAATTTAGATGATTAAATTATAATTACTAAGCTATTATTCTGCTAAAATTTTTGTAATTAAATTTTGATTACTAAGTTGTTATTATTCTATGATTATTAAATTATTATTCTGCTAAAATTGTGATGATTACTAAATTACTATTGTGTAATTTTTGCATTATAAGGTAGAAAATGTTGATTATACTAGTGCCCAAATTAACTAAGATCAGGGAGAACCTTTGTTTAAAAAGTTAGAAATTGATAAGTTAATGAGTAATGTAAAGCAAGTGACATGTAGTGGCATGATACCTTGCAAAGGAAGCTACAATTTGGTACGCTGAGAAATGAAAGACAAGGACCCACTAGTGGAGACCTTAGGGTAGGCATCGAGTGGTGAAGGTCCTAATGGCTAGGTAGCGCCCATGAGCCAGGATATTCGCCTGACCAAATTCGATAACTACGACAACTATTCAACATTCCAAGATTGGAGTGAGAGTATACCTCTATAAATGGATGTCCTGAACTGTCATTTTGTTCCTCAATGATGATGAGGATTGTACCATATGATGTAGTTAAGAGAGGTATATGTACTACTAGTCACTTCTAAGTTTTATTGTGAACTATTACTTACTAATGAGGAGTACGGATCCATAACAAGTTAAGGTTAGTTGAGTATAACTTAGAATAAACCATAGATTCCTCTACATTGTCAACTATGTTTTATCTATATTTTATGGCAGATTTTCTACCATACATGTGAAAGCGATTTTAGAACAAATCACCTCACTCCATTATTTTCTTCTATGTATGTTTGATCATGATTATTGAACATGACAGTGAAGCCCACTAATGCTGAGGACTGTTGAAGGATACTCCTACAGATAAGGACTCGTAGAGCTAGTCTTATAATATTTTATGAGGGATAGGATAATTTGACACTGTTCTATATAGGACCTTTTTGTTATGTATATTAGGTTAGGTAGTATCTATCTTTTGATGTAATTTGATCTTTTTGTATTATATGACTGTTATGTATTATCAAATCATGATGTATAGTTTTACTAGTCAAGCCCAATGAAAAGCTAGAGCCCAAACCATGAATTTACCAATCATGTCGCTTATCTCGCTTCAAGTTTCTCCTTCACTTTGGTAACCCACTAGGGTTGGTCTAGTGGTAGGGGGTTAGATAATATGCATAAAGTCATAGGTTTTAACTTCAATGCAACCATTGTACACCAAAAAAAAGTTTCTCCCTCACATCCGAATTAGAATTTCATAACCCCTTAAAAAGTACCCAAAAAAGTAAAACAAAAAAAACTCAACGAAGATTCAAATCTCATCCTCTTCATTTCCTTTCTTTTCAGATCTCATAAAAGCACAAGACAGTGTAAAACACATGCTTTCTCCACCTTTCTATAATCTCTTTTTTTTTTTTTACTCACTCTCACATTCTTCACTCACCACCACGCATTATACATTTTTACACATTCCCATTGTTTTTCTTTTTTTTTAATTTTTGAATTTGATGTTTGAATTAAGAAGTGGTTTTCGACGATTCTAATCTTAGCTTCCATGATGTCCATCACATTAGCAAACTTAGGGGCACATTAGAGATTGATTCTCACCATCATGAAGAAAATTGCCTCCAACATCAAACTCCTCGCCAATGGCATCATCGTTTCGCTAGTCACCGTGACTTTTAGGGAAACAACAACACTATTGGTAGGTTGACGAAGTGTGCTCGCTTCTTGCCTATTAACGTCAAGTATTCCTTAGAGAAGCCAACTCATTTGCACATCAAAAAGATAGTGAGATTACATGGAGTGCCTTCCAATATCATCTTTGATAGAGATTTGAGGTTTACCTCAAGGTTTTCATAGAGTTTGCATTAGGCGATGGGAATGAAGTTACGACTTAGTTCTGCCTATCACCCATAGTCGAATGGCCAGTCTGAGAGGACGATTCAGTCATTGGAAGACCTTTTGTGAGCATATGTTCTAAACCATTTGGGTAGTTAGGATGAAATTCTGCCTTTGGTAGAATTAACCTATAACAATTTTCATCCAAGCATTAGTATGACACTACTTAAAGTTTTGTATGGTAGGAAGTGTAGGACACCCTTTATTGGTATCAGGATAGTGAGAGTTTGTTTGTTGGACAACGAGAAGGTGAAGAGGATTTCGAAAACATGAGGATTGCCCAAAGTCGTCAAAAGTTATACGCTGACAAGCATAGGAGACCGCTTGAGTTTAAGGAAGGTGATCATGTCTTCTTGAGAATCACACCCATGACTAGGGTAGTTAGGCCAATAAAATCTAGGAAACTCACTCCCAATTCATTAGGCCTTACCAAATTTTTCGTTGTGTAAGTCTTGTTGCCTATCAAACAACCTTTCCTCCCTTATTGTCAAATATTCACAATGTATTTCATGTTCTCAAATTGAGAATGTATACCCGAGATCCCACACATATCATAGAGTCTAATTCAATACAAATACGTGAGAACTTGACCTATAAGACTCCACTTGTGAGGATTGAAGATCAAAGGACAAAGCAATTTGGAGCCAAGGACATTAGTTTGGCCAAGGTAGTGTGGAGTAACACTACGGGAGATACCACTTAAGAGCTTGAAGACAAGATGAGAGAATAATATTTGAATCTTTTCTAGAAAAGCAAAATTTTGAGGACAAAATTTTTCTTGTTAGGGAGGATGTAACATTGGTTATTTTCTTAATCTGTGTTTTAAGTGTTTTAAAATAATTACAAGAGAAATTTAAATTTAGTTTCATGAATTTTTGTGCAAGTTGTACAGTTATTTGAGCACTGATGATTAAAATAGAAGTATTTTAATCCAATTTTATAGTCCATAAGTTTGGAAATTTCTAAGAGCTGGAAAAATTTCTCTAAGCCATTCTAAATATTTTTCTAAATGTCTTGGAAAATTCTAGTGAGTCATTTACTCGCCAATTTTACGATCTAAAGGGATTAAGTGATTACTCATTATGCTCTTTTATGTATTTTTTTTCATTGTCAGTTAGTGCCCCAAAGGACAAAGATTTTATTTCCCATCCGTATTTTTCAATTGACCTATGTTGGGAAAGAAAATGGAGACCATGCCCACTATCTTTTCTTACTCACTTATTCACTTAAATTCACTCACCCAAATCCCCTCTTTATTTCTCTCGTCAAAAACACCCTCCATTCCCACTTATTTCCTTTTTCCCTTAGATAAAGAGGAGCTTTAACTCTTTCCAAGTTCCATTGGACCAAGTTTGAAATGAGTTTTCAAGGCAAGGCTCTCCTTTTCTATGAGCTTTGCAGTTTCACTGGTGTTAGTGAGTTTCTTTCTCCTTTCCCCTTTTCTCTTCATCCCTTGGCTAACCAAAATGGTTTCTTTCGCTTTCAAAATCTGAGTTTGTTCTGTTTTGATATATGGGTTTTAGTTGCAATGGTTGGGTTGTGGTAGTTTTTTCAAAATGGTTTTCCTTTTCGGCTTAAAGTTATTATTCCCCTCCACTCTTTGAAGCAATAGCTTAAGACTACACCTATGATAGGGAAGCTCACTCTTGTTTCTAGTTTTGTGATGGATTTGTAATGTGGAAATGATTTTTGATTCGGGTGTATGAAATGAATTGTCTTGATTTAATATTTTGTGAGCTAACCTTGAAAATGTGAAATCTTGATATGGGCATGTTGATTTAATGATGTGAGTTGTTTATAAGTGCATTTTGATGTCAGAAATGTCTTGTTGATGATTGAATTTGTTTTTGGAACATTCATATAGAGTGGTGTGGCCTTAGTGATGAAAAATGTTGAAAACTTCGATGAAAAATTGTGTTTTCTGCAATTTTGTTCTATTTTAATCAATTTCATGGCTTTGTAATTGATTAAAATGAGTTACCAGGGTCGGTTTTTTGTTCTTGGTTTGGAAATAATCGATTATAAGGGCTTGTAATCAATTATTTTAAGTTCCAAGGGCTATTTTATTGATCCTAGTTCGGTAATTATAATGAATTACAAGAGTTAATAATCGATTATTTACATTAAAAAATGGCTACAAGTGCGTTTCTACTAATTTTAATTGACTATTTTGAGTTGTAATTGATTACAATAGTAATTTTAATCTGTTATGACAAAATTTAATCCATTACAATAGTAATTTTAATCCATTAAATAGACTCGTAATCCATTACGACAAACTCATAATCCATTACGAAAATGTCAAAATCTTTTATAAAGAAAGAAAAATGCTTTATAATGAATGTTTTCCTCCTTGAGGCAAGAAAAGAAATTTTTAAAGGATTTTACGAATTTATGAATTAAAAATGATTTTCCCTAAAATTGATGTTGAATGTTGAAGGAGCATGCCCTTCAAAGTGGATTGGATAAGATCTCTACTTGTTGGCTACATAGGTGATGAAAAAGCCTATGTAGTGTTGTTGAAGTTTGTGAATGAATGGTTGAATCTTAATGAATTGAATTATTGTTGAAAAGTACATGCATTCATGCATGAATCCACAACTAAGGTAGTGATGATGGACCACATGTTGTGATTGAGCTAGCACATAAGTTAAGAGTCTTTGTGGAGGCCTCAACCTAGTATTGACAAGTCATGAGGCAGTGACGATGGGCCTTGAGGATAGATGGACAGGCAATTCCACACAGGGCCAAGGTCATTGCAAGCCTTGAATTGTGGTGAGCCACTACCCACATACATCCATCTTGATAAACCACTAAAACTAGTCCGTAGATTAGAATTTTGACATTCCCCGAACAGTTTAAGGCACGTGCCACGTTGAGGATCTGAGTGGTTCGTTGTTGTTGTACCATGTTAAGGGAAGTGTCCGTGCTGGTTGCTCAAAATGTTAAAAATCTTCATGGAGTCGAGTCTACATGCTTAGCATGGTTGTTAGTCTATTGTATATAGTTCATATGATTATTGATGTGAATGAATAATAATGTGAAACTATTGATTTTATCTTAAGAATGTCTTATTCCCGTTGTCATGCTTTAAAATGTATACTTGTTGCTATATGATATGTTGATTTAAGTGAGCTTACCCTTGCACTTTCTTGTTTGATTATATGATGATTGCATCGATGACACAAGAGTAGATGATAAGGATATGGCTAATCGAGCCACTCACAATTGATCTAAAGACGTTGTCATGGGAGATGGTGGGGTGTGACTAGTTGGACAAGTCACATTCTTGGATCTAGTGTCGAGGAGATATCCTCTTACTTTTGATAATTTTGAGATGTATAGATATGGCCAGCTAGGGAGTGTTTCCCCTTCCCTTTTTGATGTATATGTAGTTGGTGGTGGCACACTAGATTTAATTTTGTATGCACCCAACCTCCTCACCCTTTTGAAATACTCTAATATTAATCTTACATGTGGGTTATAGTGCCATGAGGCATATTATTTATTTCGTTGTTTATATTCACATGTTGTGATGTAATTTAGTTGAGATAAATGATCTTGATGCTTAATTTGTTGATGCGAAAAATTTACATGTGTTTTCATAAATAATTTAATTGATGAGTTTTCAAATTTAAAATATAAATTATCTTCATGTTGTATTAGTCAATGGTGTCATGTAGCGATAGTAGGTCGTTGCATATACAAATACGTTAAAATGTGTTTAGTCTCTCTAAATATGTAAAAGTTCAATTTAGTTCCTCTAAATATGTAAAAGTTCATATATAAATATGTTAAAATATTTTTAGTCCCTCTAAAATATTAAAGTTCAGCTTTAGTCCCTTTAACATGAACCATTAGGCCACATGAAACGAAAATGACACATGACAAATAATATTTTTTTCAAATCTTGTAACTTTTTAAATTTAGTTATGTATTTTATATATCTTTTACTATTATCTAATGTACATTATTTTTTACAATCTTTATTTTTTATATGTTGCATTTGATCATTAGTGTGAGTAATACGGGTGTTCATGGTATGGATTGGATCGGTTTTGAGATAAAATTTCTCTAATCCAATTCCTTCGATTTGGACAGTTTATCATCCATTTGGTTTGGGTTTTTTTTATCAAATTCAATTTAGGTCGGTTTGGATTGGATTGGTTTTTAGTTTTCAAAAAGCCTGTAAATATTAAAGTAAATGATGAACACAACAATATTACAACTAGTAAGCCAAATAAGATATAACAAGTGAAAGAGCATGTAAATATTAATGTAAATATTAAAAGAAGCCTATAAGCACGAGAACGAGCCAAAAAGGAGACTTGAAGCGCAAAATGGAGTGTACAAAGTTGCACCTGCCCGGCGGGCCTTGCAGGCCGCCCAGCGGGACTTGCCCTGGAGGTATTCCGCCGGGCGGGTTGGATAGCCCGCCCGGCGACAAAGCGAAGCGAATTCCGAAAAACCGCCCAGCGGGTTTCCAACCTCGCTGGGCGGGTCCGAGGTCCAAGTTTTAATTTTATTTGAATTTTTAATGGACCTAGATTGGACAGAATGGACCGGGGTTAAGTCTTCTACTTCAAAATTCTGAAAGGATATTACAAATAGCAAGAAGCAAAGCAAAAGGGGGGATCGCTATCTCATCTCTATTCTCTTCCCAATTCTTCTTTTTGTCTTTGGCTTTTGGAGAAAGATTCTTGAAGGGCAATAGGATACTCAGAGTCAGAGACTGGAAAAAAACCTTTTTCTGTACAAGATTTCTTCTTTTCTTTCCTTTGATGTATATCTTTAAAATTATGATTTCTCTTCTTGCCATGAGTAGCTAAATTTCTTGTTAGGGTTGTGGTGTACTTAGTGTTTGGAACCCCTAAATGTTTAATTTTAATTGAATTCTTGTTTTTATTCAGTCAATTAGATTGTTCTACTGTTTTTATTTTCTTACTTGGAATCGATCATCCCTTGTATGCTTCGAATCAATTAATTGAACGGCGGCCGTACCGCAATTAATTGGTAGACGTGTAGGGTAATCAAATTAGGTTTTGTCGTATGATCAACCTTCATTCCTAATTTTCAATTGGATTAAATAATTAATTTAATCCCCCCTTTATTTCCTCATGCCTTCCTAGGGTTTTAATATCTCACATGATCAACTGGGAAATTAACTTAGAAAGGACTATTGCAATTTATGACCAACAATTGACAATAAAATTCGTAGGGGAATATTGGTAATTGACGAATAGTAAGAGGTTCAATTAGAATTGGATGTGAAGGAACTTAAGAGCACGAAGGAAACCACAACCCTAAGCCTATTTTTCTCTGAATTTTTCTCTACTTGCCATTGTTTGTTTTACAATTCCTATTTTACGTTTATCACTATTGAACCAACCCAGTACCTATTTAATTTTACCTAAACAATATAGAATCTCTAGAAACTGGTAATCACCATTTAGTCCTTTGGGTTCGATATCTGGACTCACGTCCTTTTGTTACTACTGCGATAAGGTACGCTTGCCCTTGAGCGTATTTTTAGCGCATCAAGTTTCTGAACTTAAGATTTTGCTTGTCCTCAAGCAAGAAATAACTTGCACAAAGGAGTTGAGTATATCCTTCAGCCTCAATTCAAATATAATTTCAATCAATCACAATTAACAGTTGCCCATTTCTTTTAGAACAGTCTCACACATATATTTAGTCAACTCATTCTTAAGAGTCACAATTACCTCCAAAAATAAAACAAGTTAACACAAAATAGTAAATCCTCTGCCTGTACTCTCTACCTGCTTTACTCTCATCAGGATTAAGTGTTTTCACTCAACTCACCAAATTTTGGGTTCTGTTTACACTCAACATCATAACATATTATTCCTACCATATGCTTGACAAGAATCTAAAATTAATATTACAAAACAAGTGCACACACTCAAGAGGTCTTTCTAGGTTGTAACGGGGCTAGGGTCACCAGTGGGTAAAAATATTTAGAACTAGGCTAAGCAATTGAAATTAAGGGACTATCATAGGCATCATCATAGTCATTTCATCACTATTATTTATCCCTTGGCATTAATATTTTGTGCTTGTCAAGTTTTCAACCCCATTTATTTACAGTAACAAAAAATATAAACAAAGAAAATTGTACTTCTCTTTTCTTTCTTTTTTTCTTTTTATTCAAATTTTTCTCTCTTTTTTTTTTATGACTATTATTCATCCCGTGGCATTAATATTTTGTGCTTGCCAAGTTTTCAACCCCATTTATTTACAGTAACAAAAAATATAAACATAAAGAAAATTGTACTTCTCTTTTCTTTTCTTTTTTTTTTCTTTTTTTTTTATTCTACTTTTTCTCTTTTTTTTTTTTTTTTAACTATACAGATTTGTAAGAAGACAAGTTTAATGTTATTGTACCCTACCCCAAACTTAAGTCGTTGCTTGTCCTCAAGCAACCCCAAACTTAGAATTCAGCCACAAGTAGCATGTAAGAGCAAATCCCTTAATTCCAATTAAGAAGGACAAAATTGTTTTTCACTTTTAGGCTTGTAAAGAGGTAATTTAAAGAACAAACGGAATAAGGCTCAAGGGGGGCTAGCAAAGGGTGATTATGCAGGGTGGCTAAAATTTGGCCCTGGCTCAAAAAGAAGAAATGTGCCTCTATCATATGTGTGTGAACAAATCAAGCAACAAAAATAAGAATCAAGTCAAGTTCTGAAGCAAATAACATGCAAAGAAGAAAACACATCGAAAAAAAAAAATCTGTTTAGGCCCAATTCTCACATAAGGATGAGAGTAAAGCAACAACAAAGCACAGACATATTCAAGACTAGCAAGTGTTAACAAGCAATACTGTAAAGGGTCATGTGTATCAAATTGTGAGTGACGTATAAAGTGGAGTGACAACTAACTTTATAGAACATACAAGTGGCAGGCAACAGTTAATAGTGATGATAAAATAAGAGATAAAGCAAAGGCGTCACATAGTCATCACATGAACACACAGAAAATGGGTCAATACAGCAAGCCAATAGTCATAAAAATAAATAAATAAATAAACAGAGAAGGAAAGACTTGTCTGGAGTACAACCCAATCCTTACAACTAGAGACAGTCATCAGTAACTGCCTCAATAACTATCATCAACATCATCTCTAGAAGTCCAAAATGTTGTTGCGGCTGTTGCAAATCTCTGGAACATGCCCTAAAAGTACTTAAACAACCAAATCAAGTGACAAAGCACCAATAACAAAAAAACTGGAAAAAAAATAATAATAATAAAATAAAATAAATAAGAAAAAGAAGAACATAACCTCAAATGTAGACAATTAGAGTAAATGGGAAAGAAATTCATACCTTTAAAGGAGAAATAGAACACTACAGGTTGCCTCCTGGAAGCGCTTGTTTAACGTCGCGAACCTGACAGAACCCAAGAGTATCAACTCTTGAGAAGAGTGATGTATTTCACCTGGAGTAAACCCTCCTCATAGTGCTTCACTTGGTGCCCATTTACTTTAAAGGTGGTGCCATCCTCCTTGGCCACTTCCACCACACCATAAGGAAACACTTGGGTCACCACAAACGGTCCATACCACCTAGATCGCAATTTCCCTGGGAAAAGGCGTAGGCGCAAATTATAAATAAGAACTTTTTCTCCCACATGGAACTCGCGACTTTGTATGTGCCTATCATGCCACCTTTTAGTCCTCTCCTTATACAGCTTAGCATTTTCATAAGCTTCAAAACGAAGCTCATCCATCTCATTCAGCTGTAGTAGCCTATTTTTACCTGCAAGCTCAGAATCAAAGTTAAGAAACTTAAGGGCCCAAAGTGCCCTGTGTTCTAGCTCAACAGGCAAATGACAGTTTTTTCCAAAGACTAATCTATAAGGAGACATGCCAATGGGAGTTTTAAATGCAGTTCTATAAGCCCAGAGTGCATCATCCAATTTTAAAAACCAGTCTTTTCTGGATGCACTCACGGTCTTTTCTAAAATTCTTTTCAACTCCCTGTTAGAGATTTCCACCTGCCCACTGGTTTGTGGGTGATAGGGAGTAGCCACCTTATGTATCACACCATATTTGCTCAAAAGATTGTCAAATTGCTTATTGCAAAAGTGTGTGCCACCATCACTAATAATTGCTCGGGGTGTGCCCGACGGGTAAAAATATTTTTCTTTAAGAATTTTACAACACTCCAAGCATCATTAGTGGGAAGGGCTACAGCTTCCACCCACTTAGAAACATAGTCCACAGCAACCAAAATGTACTCATTATTAAAAGATTTGGGAAAAGGACCCATGAAGTCTATTCCCCACACATCAAACAAATCACAGATAAGCATGTTGTTTTGGGGCATCTCATGACGCTTAGAAATATTTCCAACTCTTTGGCAGCTATCACAGGCCCTTACAAAATTATGAGAATCTTTGAAAATAGTGGGCCAATAAAAACCACACTGCAGTACTTTGTAGGCGGTTCTAGTTGGCCCAAAGTGGCCTCCAGCTTCCTTAGAGTGGCAATGAGTAAGGATAGAATTTACCTCATCAAAAGAAACACAACGTCTTACCATGCCATCCCCACATACCTTGAACAAGTAAGGGTCATCCCAAAAGTAATGCTTCACATCAGAGAGCAGTTTCTTTTTCTCCTGGTAGGTGTAGTTTTCTGGAAAGGCCTTACAAGCAAGGTAATTCACTATATCTGCATACCATGGAGAGGGAAAGATGTGAGAAACAGCTAGGAGTCGTTCATCCGGAAACGACTCCTTTATCTCTCCTTTATCAGCAGGCTGCATCACACTGTGGTCTAGGCGGGATAGGTGGTCTGCCACCAGATTCTCTGAACCCTTCTTATCCCGGATCTCTAAGTCAAACTCTTGAAGGAGGAGTATCCATCTGATCAACCGAGGTTTAGTATCCTGTTTATTCAATAAAAATCTAATAGCAGAGTGGTCAGTGTAAACAATAACTTTAGACAAAACTAGATAATGCCTAAATTTATCAAAAGCAAACACTACTGCTAGCATCTCTTTTTCTGTGGTGGTGTAATTTTTCTGGGCTTCATCCAGAGTACGACTGGCATAATATATAGTGTGGAACACCTTATCTTTTCTTTGGCCCAAAACTGCCCCCACAGCAGTGTCACTGGCATCACACATTAGCTCAAAAGATATAGACCAGTCGGGGGCAACCACCACAGGAGCACTAATAAGTCTATTCTTTAGTAAGTTGAATGCCCTTAGGCACTCTTCAGAGAATTCAAAAGTGGCCTCTTTGGCCAGGAGGTCTGTCATGGGTTTTGCAATTTTAGAAAAATCTTTTACAAACCTCCTATAAAAACCTGCATGTCCTAAAAAATTTCTAACTGCCTTCACAAAATTGGGCGGAGGTAATTTTGCAATCACCTCTACCTTGGCAGGATCAACCTCAATGCCTCTAGGGGACACCTTATGCCCCAATATAACGCACTCTTGCACCTTGAATTGACATTTTTCCCAATTTAACACCAAATTGGTGTCCCTGCACCTTTTTAGAACCAAATTTAGATTACTCAAGCATTTATCAAAAGAAAAACCAAACACAGAAAAATCATCCATAAATATTTCAATGCAATTCTCGATTAAATCAGAAAATATTGCCATCATGCATCTTTGAAAGGTGGCAGGAGTATTACATAACCCAAAAGGCATCCTCTTATATGCAAAAGTACCATATGGGCAAGTAAAAGTGGTTTTTTCTTGATCTTGAGGTGCCAATGGTATTTGCATATAACCAGAATACCCATCCAAACAACAGTAAAATGCATGTCCCGCTAATTTTTCTAACATTTGATCAATGAAGGGGAGAGGAAAATGGTCATTCCGGGTGGCTTCATTTAACTTCCTATAGTCAATGCACATCCGCCACCCAGTGGTTTTTCTTACCGCAATTAATTCCTTCTTCTCATTCTCCATGACCGTGGTGCCTCCTTTCTTAGGGACACATTGGACTGGACTTACCCATTTGCTATCAGAGATTGGGTAAATAATGTCTGCATCTAGCAACTTTATCACCTCTCCTTTGACTACCTCCTTCATGTTGGGATTCATACGACGTTGAGATAGTGCCCGGGGCTCATAGTCCTCCTCCATGTATATCCTATGGGTGCACACTATAGGACTGATGCCCTTGATATCATGGATCGTCCACCCAAAGGCTTCTTTGTTGTCTCTCAAAACTCGCAGCAACTTTTCCTCCATGGTATCAGATAATCCTACAGCAATAATCACAGGCAAAGAGGAAGGAGGATTAAGAAAAACATATTTTAAGTTAGAGGGAAGCGGTTTCAATTCCAACACAGGAGCTTCCTCAATAGAGGGCTTAGGCTTTGGCCTATTACCCCTCTCCAACTCTTCAAACCCTTGATTTCTCCAAGGTTTGGTACTTTGGCAAGCTTGAAGAAACATCAACATCTCTTCTTGCTCAGCATATACATTCCAAACCGAGTCCTCTAGAATGAGAACTCTTTCTAGGGGGTCCTCTATCCCTACTCCTGGGAGAACACTACCCACCAGTGCCTCTGTCACATCTCTTGCCTGCACAAAGTTGCAGGAGGTAAAAGAAGAAGGGTTCTTTAAAGAATCGAACACCCTGAATATCACCTCCTCATCACCCAGCCTCAAAGTCAGTTTTCCCTGCTGGACCTCTATCAATGCATCTCCAGTGTTGAGGAAAGGTCGCCCCAAAATGATAGGGACGTCCTCATCCTCTTCCATGTCTAATACTACAAAATCAGCAGGGAAGACAAACTTATCCACCTTCACCAGTACATCCTCTATTATCCCCCTTGGATGGGAAATGGATCTATCTGCAAGCTGAAGAGAAATGTTAGTAGGCTGGGGTTCTTGCATCCCCATTTTCTTAAAACAGAAAAGGGCATCAAATTAATACTGGCTCCCAAGTCACACAATGCTTTTTCAAAATAAGAGTTGCCTATAGTGCAGGGAATTGTAAAACTCCCTGGGTCCCTAAGCTTAGGGGGCAACTTTTTAAGCACCACAGCTGAACATTCCTCATTGAGTTGCACTAGTTCAAAGCCTTCTAATCTCTTTTTGTTTGAAATAATTTCTTTCAAAAATTTGGCATATTTAGGCATTTGAGCAATTGCCTCAACAAAAGGAATGTTTATGTGCAATTTCTTAAAAATTTCTAGGAATCTCAAAATTGTTTATCTTTTTGCTCATCTTTCAATCTACGGGGAAAAGGAGCACATACCTTTTCTGGCTCAGGAATCACAATACCTTTTTCTCTTTGTTCAGCATGACTCTCCTCAATGAGAGTCTTATCTCCTGTCTGTGGTGGTGCCTGCTTCTCTTTTCTGGTTGGCCCCTCCAATTCTTTCCCGCTCCTAAGAGTAATGGCCTTCACATCTTGTTTTGGGTTGGGCTCAGTTTGAGTGGGTAAAGAACCTTGAGCCCTCTGAGACAATAAATTAGTCAAGTTTGCTATCTGTGTCTCCAAAGACTTGAAACGGTCATCAGTCTTGGCCATATATTGCATCATGGTGTCTTGTAGGTTGGGCCTTCTCTCTTCTTGTCTTGAACCCTGGTGTTGCATGTGTGGGGGTTTGTAGATATTCTGATTGGAATTTTGTTCTTTTTGTTGTCCACCCCATGAGAAGTTAGGGTGGTTCCTCCATGCTGGGTTGTAAGTAGAGGAGTAAGGGTCTCCTTGGTTCCTGTTTGAACTGCCTGCATAATTGGCTTCCTCAATGGCCTTAGCAAAGAAATTTCTCATTTGACAGTCTTTCCCTTCATGCCCAGTCACTCCACACTGATTACATACTAGAGGGAGGGGCGGTGGAGATAAGAGATGAGTCTGTGCGTGCATGATTGTCTCCAGCTGCTTAGTGATAGCATCAAGCTTATGGTCCAAAGATGTGTTGGACTCAACTTGATAAGCTCCTACAGGTCTCTTTAGAATGTGCCTATCTCCAAAGGAGGCATGGTAATTGTTAGAGGCCATGTCTTCAATGATAGCAAAGGCCTCGTTAGGTGACTTTTTCAAAATGGTTCCTCCACAAGCTGCATCAATGCTAGTCCTATTTTGAGTGGAGATCCCACTATAAAAGATCTGAATTAGCTGCCTCGTTGGGAAGCTATGGTGTGGGCATTGCCTAAGTAAATCTTGGAACCGCTCCCAGGCCTCAAACAAGGACTCTTGTTCGAATTGGACAAAATTCATAATGTCCTTCTGCAGCTTGTTGAACTTGGCTGGAGGAAAATACTTCATGAGAAACTTGTTGGTGCATTGGTCCCAAGTGGTGATGGACCCATCTGGCAATGAAGATAGCCAAGCCAATGCCCTATCCGTTAGAGAGAACGGAAATAGCCCCAGTCTAATAGCATCTTGGGTGACACCGTTATACTTCATGGTGTCGGTGATCCTGAGAAATTTCTTCAAGTGGCCCAGGGAATCTTCAGTAGGCAAGCCCCCAAACTGTCCAGAATTCTGCACCATGGCAAGAAGTGCAGGCTTGAGCTCAAAATTATTTGCCTCTACCGTGGGGCGACGAATGCTGTCAGCCACCCCAATGGTAGGAGAAAAATAGTCTTGCAAAGTCCTCTGTGGTTGTTCTGGTTGTTCAGCCATAATGTCTTTTGTTCTCTGCTCCTTCCTTAACCTGCGAGCTGTCCTTTCAACTTCAAAATCAACCTGTAAGACAGGCCTTTTAGAGCGGGTTAGCATAAATAACAGAAAAACAAAACTAGAGAAATCTTGCAAAACAAAAAAATGAAGGAAAATAAAATGAAGAAAATTAAAAAGAAATTATTAACAAAGAGTAAAATGCCTAAATCAATGAGAATTTCCTTTTTCTAATATCACACAATTAGTCCCCGGCAACGGCGCCAGAAACTTGATGCGCTAAAAATACGCTCAAGGGCAAGCGTACCCTTATCGCAGTAGTAACAAAAGGACGTGAGTCCAGATATCGAACCCAAAGGACTAAATGGTGATTACCAGTTTCTAGAGATTCTATATTGTTTAGGTAAAATTAAATAGGTACTGGGTTGGTTCAATAGTGATAAACGTAAAATAGGAATTGTAAAACAAACAATGGCAAGTAGAGAAAAATTCAGAGAAAAATAGGCTTAGGGTCGTGGTTTCCTTCGTGCTCTTAAGTTCCTTCACATCCAATTCTAATTGAACCTCTTACTATTCGTCAATTACCAATATTCCCCTACGAATTTTATTGTCAATTGTTGGTCATAAATTGCAATAGTCCTTTCTAAGTTAATTTCCCAGTTGATCATGTGAGATATTAAAACCCTAGGAAGGCATGAGGAAATAAAGGGGGGATTAAATTAATTATTTAATCCAATTGAAAATTAGGAATGAAGGTTGATCATACGACAAAACCTAATTTGATTACCCTACACGTCTACCAATTAATTGCGGTACGGCCGCCGTTCAATTAATTGATTCGAAGCATACAAGGGATGATCGATTCCAAGTAAGAAAATAAAAACAGTAGAACAATCTAATTGACTGAATAAAAACAAGAATTCAATTAAAATTAAACATTTAGGGGTTCCAAACACTAAGTACACCACAACCCTAACAAGAAATTTAGCTACTCATGGCAAGAAGAGAAATCATAATTTTAAAGATATACATCAAAGGAAAGAAAAGAAGAAATCTTGTACAGAAAAAGGTTTTTTTCCAGTCTCTGACTCTGAGTATCCTATTGCCCTTCAAGAATCTTTCTCCAAAAGCCAAAGACAAAAAGAAGAATTGGGAAGAGAATAGAGATGAGATAGCGATCCCCCCTTTTGCTTTGCTTCTTGCTATTTGTAATATCCTTTCAGAATTTTGAAGTAGAAGACTTAACCCCGGTCCATTCTGTCCAATCTAGGTCCATTAAAAATTCAAATAAAATTAAAACTTGGACCTCGGACCCGCCCAGCGAGGTTGGAAACCCGCTGGGCGGTTTTTCGGAATTCGCTTCGCTTTGTCGCCGGGCGGGCTATCCAACCCGCCCGGCGGAATACCTCCAGGGCAAGTCCCGCTGGGCGGCCTGCAAGGCCCGCCGGGCAGGTGCAACTTTGTACACTCCATTTTGCGCTTCAAGTCTCCTTTTTGGCTCGTTCTCGTGCTTATAGGCTTCTTTTACGCCCACTTGATAAGTATATTACTCCTCTATACCTGTGGACTAGATTTATTTTCTTTGCTCAACTAACTTCCTGAATAAAATTCAACAAAATTAAGGCAATTTATGTAATTTTAAATAAAAAACTTAGAAACACACATCACATGAAATCCTTCATTAATGGTCTATTTTCTCAAAAGTTTCCAATGAGTTAATGCAAAAATCATGTGAACTTGCTCTATAAATATACATAAATATAGATTTATCACTTACCTAGTAAACCAAAAAGAAAAAAGAAAAAGACAAAAATATATGTCACTAGTGCAAAAAGTAGTTTTTAAAACAAGCTTTTAAATCATTTTTTTGTGACCTAATCTAAATAAAGAGCACGGTGGCTCTTTTGTAAATATATGCAACTATTTTAAATCAGGTGCCCACAAACCGATTTAAAAAATTATTTTTTAAATTGGTTATTGAGTTAATATCAGGCTCAAGTTTAAAAATAGCTCCTTCGACATAATGAACACTTGTTAAACTAATTGAAATAAGTGCTTTGCTCCGCAAAGTAAACCACTTGTAAACTTGCGCTTCGTTTTCATTGAGGAGCTTCACCAAAAGACCAATGAGCCTAGCCTTTGTTGCTTTAAAAGTCCCCACTGAATTACCAATGGCTCTGATGCAAGGTATGAGCAGGTCATTGGGCTTGATTGTTATGTATAATTCAAAACAATCAAGCCTAGTGATTGGTAGTACATATATCTCTCTTAACTACATCATATGGTACAATCCTCATTGTCATTGAGGAACAAAATAATAGTTTAGGACATCCATTTATAAAAGCATACTCTCACACCAATTTTGGAATGTTGAGCAGTTGTTGGGGTTATTGAGCTTAGTCAGGCGAATATCCAGGCTCACGGGCGCTACCTAGCCATTAGGACCTTCACCACTCGATGCCTACCCCAAGGTCTCTACAAGTGGGTTATTGTCTTTCATTTTTCAGCGTACCAAACTATAGCTTCCTTTGCAAGGTATCATGCCACTACATGTCACTTGCTTTACATTACTCACTAACTTATCAATTTCTAACTTTTTAAACAAAGGTTCTCCCTGATCTTATTTAATTTGAGTACTAGTATAATTAACATTTTTGCCTTATAATGCAAAAATTACACAATAGTAATTTAGTAATCATCAAAATTTTAGCAGAATAATAATTTAATAATCATAGAATAATAACAACTTAGTAATCAAAATTTAATTACAAAAATTTTAGCAGAATAACAGCTTAGTAATTCTAATTTAATCATCTAAATTTGGGTAGAATAACAACTTAGTAAGTATAATTTAATTATTAAAATTTTAGCAGAATGACAACTTAGTAATTACTAAAATTTTAGCAGAATAATGACGTAGTAATTGTAATTTGTTATACAAATTTAGCAGAATAACAATTTAATAAGCATCATTTAGTTATCTAAATTTGAATAGAGTAACAACTTAAAAATATGATTTAACTATCTAAATTTGAATAGAATAACAACTCAATAATTATAGTTTAATTATCTAAATTTAAGCAAAGTAACAACTTAATAAAAATTAAAGTTTAGCCTTAAACATTATAACAATATAATAGAAAATACTAAACTTATCCATTGAAAGGTTTAGGGGAAAACCTTTCCTATTAATATGCAATGTGACAATAATTTAGAACCAACTCCACTCCCTCCATTGCCTCTTAAAGGAGCTCAAATGAGAAGGTTGATGAAGAGAATTTCACTAGTTGATGGAAAGGATGGAATTGTTGATGCAAAGCTCCTAAAAAGAGAACTTTACTAGTTGCTAAAAAAGTAGTAAAATTTTAGCATAAAAACAAAGTAAAAGAAAAAAAATTTCTAGAGAAAGAAGCTCTCCAATATTTTGGCTAGCTTGAGAGAGGAAGAGCTGAGTGAAAATCTAAAAATTTTGTGGCCTATTTATAGAAGAAGGAGGGGGGTTAGGTGTCCACAAAGTTATATCATCCATTATGTATGCATTATGTCATAAATCCAATTTTTATTTATTTTTGATCCAATTTAGGGACACACACACCATTTAGGGTGGTTAATCACCCCTCCTAGGCTTGGGGACATGCTATATGAGTTGTCCTCAAGCCCTTCAGTGTAAATTTTATCTATAGGTGAATTAACGGTATTGATAAAATCATTTAAACTTGAAAAAATTAGCTTTTAATATCAAAAAATGCATTTTAATGGAAAACTGGACAACTATATTATTTTTCATCCAAAATAAATTTCTAATAATAAATTTTAATTTTTATTAATTTATTTTGAATTATATGTATTTATTTTTTTATTTTTAAACTATAAAACTCATAAAAAATCCATTTTAATTCAATAAATACCAATATTTTTATGAAAATTTTAAAATTAAATATTTTACCCATAAATAAACTAAAATCACCATTTTCACCCTTTCTGGATGTCAAACTAATACTGGCTAGGCTTAATAGACACCAAGGGGCATTTTACACAAGAATTTCAGAAAATTTTTAGAATTATATTTTAATATATATGACATGATTCCAAGATCAAATTGACATTTTAATATCATTTGAATTTTTTTCTCATGTCAACTTTTAATGCTGAGAAATAAGGACAAAATTGTCATTTTTTAATTTTCTCGGGCTCCAACTCGAAAAAATTATTTAAAATAAATATTAAATAGCTCTTAAAGTTCTAAGCTTAATAGTGGAGATCAAAATTATGAAATTCTTTTCTAATTTTTTGAAATTACATTGTCAAATATTAAACAAAAAGCAGTTGAAAAAATTGAAAAAAGATTGTTATATTTTTCACTATTTTTCTTCCAAAATAAATTTTTTATAATGAAAGATATTTAGTATAAAATTTTTAAAATATTTTGAGGTCAAGAAGTCTCTAGTTAGTTCCCATAGTCAACCAGGGGTATTTTTGTTATTTTACAAAAATTATCTCAATAAATTCTCAAAAAAATTCTAAAATTATTATTAATTATTTTAAGTACATTGATGACTTAAAAACAATTTTTAAACACTTCTAACTATTTTTGTTTATTAATTCTATTACCTGGCTTTTTAGGGACAAAACGGTCATTTTACAAATTTTCGAACTCCATTCCCCAAAATATAAACTTAGTACTATTTATTAATACGAATGTAATCGTAGGGATCAAATTTTCGAGATTCTCATCCGGCTTTTCAAAAATAAATACAGAATAATTTAATATACAAAATAGGGGTGTTATAGTAAAAATAAAATGTAATATATAGATAGATAGATAGATAGATTAGTAATATATTATATCTTCATTAAATTTTTGGTAATTATTATATGACATTTTGAAGAAACTTCATTTGAATAATTGAAAAACTATGAAAACGAAATGTGAGTAACTATTAAAATTATGTGGGTAAAAATCTGCAATTGAATCTACCAATTAAGGGACAATTAAACCGACTTCTCATAAGGTTAGTCATGATACTAAGACCTTGTTTATTTTGAATTATACCTCTGCACGTTCCTTGTTTTTGGTGTACTTTGAAGTACTGTGCATATGATTCTTACATAAAATAGGAGATGTACGTGCAATTTTTCAAAAGTAATATATATGGATGTCACATGCGTAACACATAAAATAAGATAGGTAAGTATAATGTTCAAATCAAATAAAGGTTAGATATATTCACTGCTTACTTTAAGGGAAATCAATGAAAATCAATGAAATTATCCTTTTCAGCAAGAGGATTTTTCGTAAAACATTTAAACTCCCGTTGAAGTTTTGCCGGAAAAACTCGATTTTTTGAAACAACATTAGAACTGTTAAACCAATACAAAATCAATTAGTGCTAAGCTTTGATGTACATCCATAAATATTGGAATTTTCGTCGACATAATATCCCCATTTTGTATAAATTGCAAGATGTGGGCATGTTTAGTTAAAGTCATAGCAATGTTGTAACGTACTTGGTCCTTTCACGTCAGTTGATCCATCCTTTTCTTCTACCTATTACCTAATAATACAAGAAAGGAAACAGTGATACAGTGAAACGACCTGGTCTTCCCTTGGTCTTCTCATTTTCAAGTCCCACATCTGACGGACAATGAAATAAATTAGTGTATATAAGCCACTGACAAACTACACGAGTCGCCGAGCTAGGTAACACTGGCTTGTGACCCGAGTGGGGGCATTAAGGTGATGGAACAAGCAATATTGGTTTAGGTCGTGCACTATAAAATAATAATACGTTGTGTTTCCTCCCACTGAACGGGAGTGGAGTCTTCTCTGATAAACGGAGTAGAGTGTGGTTGAGCATGAGAATTTATTATCATGCCACTTGTACCAACAGAGTGCATAAAGTGAAGCTGGTCTTGGAACCCAGACTTTCACGAGCAGATGAATGTCTTGCTCTGCTGCCTTATCAGAGCAGCGATATGCACATCTGAAAAATCGCATACACCCCTAAGGTGGAGGGAAGATACTGCACTACCAAGGAGGTCCAGAATGAATAGTGCATGGACCATCACCTTTTTAGAAGACTTTTAGAAACATTGTGCATTTTTTAATTTTTTTTTTGTCATTTGAATTTGATTGTCATGTATAGTTTCTGCTTATGCGATTGACCACCTCACCCTCTGCCAAGTATGTACACTTTCATTCACACAGTATCTCCTTCTCTCTTATATGTCTGCATTTCTACACCAAATATGTTTTTCTTACACCAATATGAGTGGCAAATGAAAATCTAATCAAAGCATTTATATCAAATATTGATACGAAGCAAGTATATATGTCAAACCTCTAGTCATGTTATTGTTATATATAATGTGAGAACCATCAATCTAAAATGGAAAACGTAAATCAATGCAAAACTACCAAGCAAATATTGTATTTTTTTCATTTTTCACATATTGACGTATATGTCCATAAATATAATTGTAACAATATATAACTAAAAAAACTTAATTGCGCATATGATTTGATTGTAGGAAATTATATTTATCTCAAGTAGGAATGGTATTAATTCATTCTATCAAATGAATGCTACTCCCGTTGAAGGGATATATTTGATTAATATTTTCATCACATAGAGATAATTGAGTATCTTTTGATACAAACTTCCTGTATTAAGGAAATAAACATTTATGTGAAAAGAAATAACAAAAGATGTCGAATTTCAGTTAGTGTCGGTTCATATTTTTTGCCATAAGTATATTGCGATATATATATATATATATATATATATATATATATATATTTAATGCTCTTAAAGAGACAAATTTATTTTATATATATGCGATGATTTATGTTTGATCTTTGTGTGCTTTTAATTTGCGTTATAAAGAATTATTACTCTATGGTTATTCGTTGCTACATTTCACCAAAAAACAAAAAATTCATTGCTACATTGATATCAATAAAGATGTAGTACATACGCTATACACTTTCCTCAATTAGTTAATTAATCAATTAATTTCAAATTCTTTCAATTAAATTTTGGTTACATTCTATTGTAATTTATTTGGTTATTATTTATTAAAAATAAGGCCATTCTCTTTAAATCTAACGTATAATAGAAATATTACTTATTTTCTTATAAGAATGAATAATGTACCACGAGTAGAACTGGGTTTAGATTTCTTTAGCAAAGTTTTATGTTTGAGTATTGTGAATGAAAAAAACATAATTAGGAGAGGAGATTTCACTCAAGATAGTCAGGTTCCTCGACAAATATTAGTCATTGACAAAAATGATAAATACTTCAAACTTATAATATGATAACAAAAAAATCAATAATAATGTAGCATTGTACTAGTATACATATAAAAAGTGTCTCTGCAGAATCCGATTGGTCTCTACAAGTAATAATGGAAAAGGAAAAGGTGCCACAATGAAAAAAAACTAGCATCCGATTGGTCTCTACAAGTCCCACATCGGACAGATCACGACATAACTTAGTGCTTATAAACCTCTGACAAAGTTGACAGAATGCCGAGCTAGGTAGCGCTAGCTTGTGACCCAAGTGGGGGCATTAAGGTGATGGAACAGCATTTGGTGTTGAATCACAAAGTGTGGGCACTATGTGGTAGCTTGTGTGAATGGGTCACCTTAATGGTTATGGGTGGATCCCTGAGAACCCAGAGGGCAGAGAGCGCAATGTGAAGCTGAAAGGCCAGCCTCACAGAGCAGAAAAAAAGAGTTTCCTGCTCTCGCTGTCTTAACAGAGCAGTGGGTGCTCTCAACTCTGATGCCCCGAACACACTAGTGCTAGGGAAGAAAAATAACAGGCTACTGCACTCTCAAAGGGTCCAGAATGTGTGCTTGGACCATCACCTTTTTATCTTGTTTTTTTAAATCGTGCATCATTTGATATAAGCTTGTTATGGCACAACATGGCCTTGTCCACGATCAAACTCTTTTATTTAGCATACCCCATTGCCAGCGTTTTGGCCTTTGTAACATTGCCCAATTTTATGTTAGATAGATGCCATTATTGGTACTCCACCTGACGTCATTGGTCTTGCACAGTAGCACTCGTAGATACACATTCTGCCTTAATCATATAATATGGCTATTTTCATTGGTCTATGCACAAAGATACAAAGCAAGAATAGGCATCATTGCCTTAATTATGTCGTAGGGTCATTAATGAAGGCATACAACATAGAAAGGTGCATTTAGGGGTAAAAAATCTACTACTAACATCGTATGATTGTCCACATCCTTTTAATGATACATATGTCAAACTAAAAAATTTGGTAAAATTATGCCTCAGTCACCTGGCACTGCTACATAAATAACTAAACAGGCAAAGTGATCAATTACCACATGTATAACAAGTCGAAGTGCAGAGTGCACCTAATCAATTTGAGTTTCATGCAATCTCTATCTTCTTTATTAACGAGGAAAACATGTTTAATTTTCACCTTTTGTCCTTTTTTTCTGTTAAAATAAGCTATGAGAAAATAAAATAGTTCATAGACCAAGAGTTCCCTTGATTAATCTAAATAAGCTATTGTCTTTAAATCTTCTAGAAAATGAGCTCCTACAATCAGTGACACACGAGTGAACGTTGACCCTGCATTTAATAATTTTTTCTGTACTCATGGGCTGGTTTTTATTAACCCTCTGCATGCATGATACTGCATAAAGGTTCGGTGGAAATACGATAAACATTTATGGTTACTTTTTCTGTACTCAAATTTCAACTTGAATAGTTAAATGTGGTCTAAATATGTACACGCACCTCATAAATACTTTACAGTGTGAATTTGAAGTCACACACTATTTAATTTAGACTCAAAATTTAAAACCTAACTCCTATATATTTATCAGGTAGGATTGGCTGATCTAACTCATTTTGCTATCTTTAATAGCATGAAATTAAATTTATATTATAAAAAAAAATTAAGGCCCATAGACTGACCCTAACCCAAAAGGCTTTGTAGATCTTTTTGCTATGTAGGCATTCTTACAAGTAGGTTTTAGGCCCTGCGAGCCTTTTAGTCCTAACCCATGTGGACAAGAAATGAGGAGGTGGGCTAGGCTAAATTAGCAGCTCTATTCCTTGAAACTTATTTACTCGACCCACAACTTATGTAGACTAGTTTTAGTATCCGTGCAACACACAGGGACATATGAGAATATGTATTAACTATTTCTTATCATAAAATCAATTTCAATTGAGGCTAGAAATTTGTTTTTCCACACACTATACATTTCAAACAGTAGAAAATGTACGGTCATTAATCTATACAACATTAATCTATCATATTCATATTCTGATTGATATCCTCATACATACCAAACAGTAGTAAAAACAATAATATAAGTGCACTTAACATTTGAGTATTGGAGCAACAATACAAAGTTAAAGTTCACCACCATTTTAAGTGAAAAGGAGCTGATAATAATCCAAAATGTGCTGCATAAAGGTGGTTCAAATGGATAAAGAACATCTAGAAAAAGATGAAAATTTTTAGGAATAATGAGAAAATAGTAGTAGAAGTTAGTTAATGAAAACTTTAAAGAGGACTTAAGCTTTGAGACTAAGAGAAAGAGGGTGCAGAAAATGTAAAGAACTTGAGAGTTGTAACACTGATCTTGATTTAATGTCAGAAACAAACAAGGAAATTTATCAAACCTGAAACCATAACTACCAAGAGTTTTGAGGTTGAAGCCACTTCGCCAATTTAGTTTTGGATGTATTTGATTTTGATACATTCTATATTCACTGGACTTCCTTTGACGAAATAGCTATAATTTTATAGAACATCTCTTTTGACTATTTTTTCCTTCTCAAAATGAACACAAGCTGCCCATAAATTATGGCACTGAAGAATTTGGGAGGAATTAATGCCATATTATCTTGAACTCTTCATATTTTTCATTATTTTCTTTGGGCCGCTTTGAGTGAGTAGATAGGGGAAGTTATACAAAATGAAATGATGAAGTAATTGCTAGGATTATGATTTATCAATCCCTATCTTAGAATCATTGATAATTTTATGCACAGTGTACCCATGCAATCATGATTTTTGTCTCAGCTATGCAAATGCTTAACATGGGTAGTAGATATTGAAAAGTAGGGGTGTGCAAAAAATGGATACCTCAAAAAACTGATCTGAACCGTATTGTAAAAAACGGTTTGGTTAACCGAATTGTTTTTTAAAAAGTGGTTCGGTTTGGATTTCTTTCAAAACGGTTTGGTTTTTTAGATTCAGACCGGATCGGTTCAGTTCGGTTATCCATTTTATACTTATATATGGATCATTTTTCAACGAACCGAACCGAACTGAACCGATCTGTTCAGGAAAAATGGATTGGGTAATCGAACCGTTTTTAAAAAAGTGATTCGGTTCGGTTTTTTCAAAAATAGATCAGTTTTTTAAATTTGAATCAATTCTGTTTTGGAGCGGTTCGGATCAGTTTGGATTTTTTGCACACCCTTATTGAAAAGTATACAACAATCATTATTTTTTATCCAACTATGCAATGCTTTCATGTTTAGCATAGGTAGTAGATATTGAAAAGCACACAACTATCTCCCTAGAGATACTTTTATTTATTCTATTTTATTTCAAATTTTAAAATTTTACTAATTGAAAAATTTTAACTTACAAATAACCTTTAAGTTAATTTAACAAAATTTTATTTATTCCTTTTTTTTATATAAATTCTTACAAATAGGTTTTAGGTCTAGTGGGCCTTTTAGTCCTAACCCATGAGGACAAGGATCGAGGAGGTGTGGCTGGGCTAAATTAACAACTCTATTCCTCAAAACTCATTTACTCGACTCACAACTTTTGTAGATGTGAATTGTAACATCCCTGATTTTATTCATTGAACTATTTTCTATTTATTCTATAATTAATTTTGGAGAACTGGATTAGACTTTCAAAAATCTGACTCCACAGTTGTGTTTGTATTGATAAATACTACTCAGTTTAGATCTTTAAAAATTTTCCCGAGTTAGGTCCAGAAATGATAAAATGACCATTTTGTCTAGAAAAAGTCAAATATTGAGATAAATTAATAAAATAGATAAAAGTGTTTAAAATTTATTTTTAAGCCATAAATATGCTTATAATAGCTAATGACAATTTTGAGAATTTTCTGAAAATTTTTTTGAAACAATTTTTGTAAAAGACCAAAATGCCCCTACTTAACTATGGAGGTTAACTGAAAACTTTTTGATCTCAAAATATTTTGAAAAATTTAGAATAAGTATATTTTAATTATAGAAATATTATTTTGAGTGGAAAATAATTTAAAATCCGAAAATCATAATTATTTAGCAAAAACTTGATTTATTAGCTCATTAATTATTTTTTTACTTAAATAATTACTATAATTAATATATAAATGAAAAAATTCTGAAAAATTTATGTGAGACTCCCAAAAATATACCCTTTCACGTGGTGTGGCTGGTTTGGCCCAAATCCACACCAAAAGCCCATTCCAATTTTCCCACAATAAACTAATATTTAATTGTTTTTAATATATAATAATTATATTAAATAAAAAAATTAGTTTTTCTGACCCCTTGGCTGAATTTCCACGTTCCACCATGGTTGGAGCACACAAAGATTGACTTGGCCATGGTAAAAGGCTACCAAAGTTAAATTTTGTGTAAATAAGTATAAAAATTTAATTTTAAATTAAATTATTTTTGCACTATAAATACCCCATCACCCTCCCCATTCTCTTCACCACTTTCCTTCACAACAATTTTCCTTCTTTGTCTTGGTTTAGATCCAAGATCTTCCTCTCCCTCTAATAGCCAAAACTCTTGCAAAATTCTCTCACTATAAATCCACTGTTAAACCTTAGCTTTATACCTTGGCCTCTTCTTCTATCCTCAAGCTCCACCAACATTGTCACAATTTGAGGTAAGGGGGGAAGTGGGGTTAAGCTTCTATTTTCATTGCTTAATGGGTTATTGTTGTTGGATTGGCCCCCAATCCTTTTTATTTTAAGTTAATTATTGTTATTTCATTATGTTATGATAATTATTTTTAGCATTATATCATATTACTTTAAATTTTATCGATTTATGATGCTAATTATTGTTAATTTTGATCTTGAATTGTGTTAATTAAATTAAGAGAATCCTTAATATGCTCTGTGGTTGTAATGTAATCTAATCTTCCACATCATAAAAGAGTTACTCTTAATATTTGGTTTAATTTGTAAAATAATTACACAATACCAACTATATTTACGGTTAGAAAGTTTTTCTTTTAAAATTAATTTAAATTGAGAAATTAGAAAAGGAGAAGAATAAATCAAACAATTTAAATACTATACTTGCATTGTGCCTGTATGATTGATTTCTTTATAGAATTCTATTGATGAAACTTAATATGCTCACTAAGTCCTGCGATTGTTGTGAATGATGAATACATGATTCTAAAACTCTGCTGGATTATCCAGAGAGTGTGTCATAAAATTTAGAGAACAAATTATAGGAAACCCTCTGTTGTGATGGGACCATGCTGTGAAGCATAAGTGCCTGTGTTCTAGGAAATTACAGTTTGGTACACTGTAGGGTGAAAGACAGGGACCATTGTTTAGGTCTTGAGAGTAAAGGTACCAAGTTGTGAACATCCCAATGGTCAGGATAGCATCTTTGAGTTGGGAAAAATCACGTAAACCGGCTTGGTAACCCTGACGCCTGGTTAACATCACCAAAATTGGTAGAGTGTATACCCTTGATGGGCATGAAGCCCTTTCCTCGAGGATGATGATTACGACATGAATGTCTATACCTTGTGAGGGGTTATACAAACTCCCAATCGCTTCCTAGTGATTCCTGATGATTAAGGTGAATCATCAAGGATGGGTATGGATCCATACGTCAATAAAAGTCTGTGATTGAGTTATAATAACGTAGGTCAGACCCTAGGATTCCCTATGTATGATTGTTTAATAATTATGTATTTATGTTTCAAACCTGTTAAGAAAATGAATGAGGCTTTATGAAACCTCACTCCTTTTTTATGATTCTTTTTATATACATTCGTGGTTCGAGTAGATGCGGCCATTCCACGAGTTTCAGAAGACTTACTGTGAGGACCACTGAAGACATAGCTGACTTGTAGACCTTAGGATATTTTAGGGAGGTATTGTATAGATATACATTGCTCTGAAATAGGTCATTTTGTTGTATATACATGAGCAAGTAACTAGGATGACTTCTGATGTATTTCTTTCACTTGTATCGCCTAGATGAATGTATTTTAATCATGTACCCAAATTTGATGCATATATATATATAGATGACGCATTGATGGTTTTTTTATGATAATGGTTCTTTATATAGCATTTTTGTAATTTATTAAATGTTCGCAAGAAATGAACATGGAAAAGTTTTAGTCAAATTGATGTTATTACTTAACCTTTTAATCAACTATAAAGTTAATTCCCTAAAATTAGTAGGTGTTACATGAATTGGGGAAGCTATGTTGTTACAAGGAAATCAATCATGAGTTTTTTGCATGTGTTTCTTGGATGTGCCTTGATATCGTGAAGAAAAAAAAAAAAAAGCGTACTCTGACCTGCTCATCAGCATAGACTGAACATAGATTCCCTTGACTTGCATCACAAATGAGTTACTGTAGCTAGGACATCTCTTTTGAGCATTTGGGATTGAAAAACGCAGAGAAACACAAGCCAAATATAGATTCTTGTCTTTTCATGATACAATATCATCTTCTACATTGTAATAAACTTGAATAGACAAATTTTTGTAATTTCAAATACTAAACCAATGCAGAATTAATTAGTATAATTATCTGGTGTACATCCATGATTATTGATATTTTCTCAATAACATATGTGTGCAAATCGCAAGATGTGGGAAGCTTAGGTAAGATCGTACAAATATGCCAACTTACCCTAAAAACTTTCAGCAATCGTACAACCTGAATGACAAAAATAGTATAATCTTACAATCTTGTTCTATGTGTATGTGCTTGGTTATTCAACGTGGACTCACTAAATGCTGAAGCATGAATGCCTGACAAACCAATTATCCTTGAAACATTAATAAAATATAAAATGGTTGGTATAAATGACTTATAACCTATTGCTCACGTAAAGTAAAATGTTTTCGAAAATTTTGCTCAATCATATTTGTTTGCATCTTAAATTTTACACATTCTCTCTCTCTCTCTTTGCTATGACATCACATGTTAAATTTATCATTTTATCTTTCACTCTTTTCTTTTAACGGGTAAATACTTGATGATTGTTCACTTTTAATTATAATCCAAAAAATATTAATTCTTCAATCTGCTGCATCCCTCCAAATCAGGGCAGCCACTACAGTCCCTTGCCATTTAGCTTCAACAAACTCTCTCATTGTTAGTGCTACTGCTACATTTTAATCTGTCTTATAAGGCCCACATCGGGAAGAACAAGAAACAACAAAGTCTTTATAAGTCCTCTGACAAGGTAGTCAGAATGCCGAGCTGAGTGACGCCAGCTTGTGACCTAAGTGGGGGCACTAAGGTGAGGGAACAGCTCTCTGGCTTCGCTGGGTTGGGTTGTGGCTGCAAAATGCTGGCCTGCCCGCTCCAAGTTGAGAGTTGAATCACGGGACTTGAGCGAAGGCACAGGTTTCTTGGTTCCTAAAGTGGAGGGCACAGCGTGAGGCTGGCTTCACAGAGCAGCGAACACCTCCCACTCCCAACAGTGGAGGGATAACAGGTTGCTGCAGCCACAATCCATAATGACCCGGGGAGCCTAGTTGCTTGAACCACCACTTTTTTATTTTTCAAAATCTCTTATACACATCTAATGCGAACCATACTGCCATATTTTGATTCACTCAGTATCTCCCTCTCTCATATCATACACAGCCATTTCTTTTCTTTTCTTTTCGTTGTCCTATTTATATACACTTTGGGCTTACGCATGAATAATGTGTATTGCGTAGGCCTAACTCTACCTTCGACTGAAATCAATTTTTATTCGGAGAAGAATGTGGGCATTGTGCAGCAAGGATTGTAGTCTTGAATACTTAGTCAAGGAGATTTGATACCTTGTCTTGACTAACTCTCCTACAAGGATGATGAAGAATTTCAGTCCCTTTAATTGAGGATAGAAGGGAAAATAGTGTAAACTACAAAGGTATTGAGACACCATGGTGACTCAAACTGGAATCTGAATAGAACAACCAACTCAAACATAGCTCTAGTATTTATAAATAATTTAATTACAATAACCGCAAACAAATTCATAATTGTTGAAAGCTCCCCCTTATTCTCGAGGGAAGTCATCTCGATATGTTGAAATTTTTGCTCCTTCAACAAATTACTCTTGTAAAAGTCAAAGGCCCTCAAATTTGCTTGAATTCTATTATCCAATTTCAAAATTACAATCTCAATCTCAATTTCCATCATCTTTTCCGTTCTTAATCTCAAAAACATCAAGGCTACATGAAACCCATCAATTTCTCCAAACGGTTTTTTATTAATTTATACCGACAATACTATAAGGATATTCGGATATATCTAATTGCTTTTACTGCCAAATTTACATATGTAACTTCATGTTACGTGTGACAGTGACACATTTACTGAAATTTGAATAAGCTCAGAGCATCCGCAACGTGTACAAAGTTGCAGGTGCTTATTATTCAGTTCCGGTTCGTGATAAGATCTAACCGTTGGAGTATAAGTATCGGTATCTAGAAAAAAAGTGGTAGGCCATCACTAGTTTTATTATTTTTTTTAATGTAAAAAAGTGGCTAAATTATTGATGAAATGTAGGAATATGAGGTTATTGGTGGGGCCCACTTAAGAAACTTTTTGGAGTGTTTAAATAGTACTTGAGTTTAAAAAGGTAAAAATGAGTGATATGTATAAGTAGGACCCATTTAAGAACTTCAAAGAGAGATACTGGATTGTAGATGCTCTTAGGTAAGAGAATACTAGTCACGTTAACTTTTTCTTTAGAACATTCATCAGAGCACATATATTTTAGTTACATTCATGCTGATAATTAAGACATTTTTCAGTGGACCTATCAAATATGAAGCACTAACTTACATCTAAACTTTCTATTATTTCAAAGTGCATCTGCATACATGGGGGCTTATCAGCAAAATAATACCTTGTGAATACTTTTAATTTTCCCCTACTCTTAGGGGCTTTAGATTCAAGCAGACGCGTCATTTTGTCCTTTTCATTCCGTATCCAATCATGCCACATGTCTCTCCATTGTCTCAGAGTTCGGTGAAGGATAAAACGGAGTTGAGGAGCTCCTAGAATGAGCCTTTTGGAGATTCTCTCAAACATGTCATGGTTAGTTAGGTATGCTCTAGTAAAGTTCAGATCTACTTGTTGGCTACGTAGGTGATGAGTAAAGCCTATGTAGTGTTGTTGAAACTTGTGAATGAATGAGTTGAATCTTTATGAATGGAATTATTGTTGAAAAGTACATGCATTCATGCATGAGTCCAAAACTAAGGTAGTGATGATGGACCTCATAGATTGAGCAAGCAGGTAAGTTAGGAGTCTTTGTAGAGGCCTCAACCTAGTACTAACAAGTCGTGAGGCAATGATGATGGGCCTTGAGGATAGATGGATGGGCAATTCCACATGAGGCCAAGAAGTCTTGAGTTGTGATGAGCCACTACTCACATACATCCATCTTGATAAACCACAAAAGCTAGTCCGTAGATTAGAATTTTGACATTCGCCCAATGGTTTAAGGCATGTGCCGTGTTGAGGATCTAAGTGTTTGTTGTTATTGTACCATGTAAAGGGAAGTGTCCATGCTGGTTGCTCAAAATGTTGAAAATCTTCATGGAGCTGAGTCTACATGCTTAACATGGTTGTCAGTCTGCTGTATATACTTCATATGATTGTTGATGCGAATGAATTAATGCGTGAAACTATTAATTTTATGTTGAGAATATTTTATTCCCACTTTTATAACATCTCGGGTACTGATAAGGGGGAGGAGTAATTGCCAGTGCAAAAGAGATAAAGCACGCACAATGAGCGTCTCTTGGCAGGCTTCTAGCAAGAAGGGCATTTAATGAATCGCATACATATTAGAATGAGAGGGATCTAGAGGCTGTGCAGGTATGAGACTGTACAGTTATGGATAGTTTAAAAGAATTAATAAGTGCTACCTATACTAACAAGATGCATCTACTTTTCGGTAGCCTATCACTTAAGAACTCCACAATTAAATGTATTCAACTTGGAGCAATTTGAGGATGGGTGACCTTCTAGAAAGTTTCCTAGAAAACATGTTAGTGGGACAAAGTACGCTGAAAAGTCTTGTATTGGTTGTGGGGACAGTCTTCAATTCTGAAAGCTGTTAGGCGTTAACAAAGTGGTATCAGAGCAAGGTCTTTCTCCCAGTATAGTGTGGTTTGAGGATGAATCAAGTGAAAGCTAGTAAGCATGTAACATCCAGGTGCTGACAAGAGCAGGGAGTAATTGTTGGTGTAAAAGAGATAAAGCACAGACAAGGAGTAGCTCCTAGTAGGCATCCAGCGAGAGGAGCACATGAGTGAATCGAATACATACCAGAATAAGAGGGATCCAGAGTCTATGCAGGTATAGGACTGTACAGTTGAGGATAGCTTGAAAGAATTAATAAGTGTTATCTATGCCAACAAGATGCATCTACTTTTAGTAGCCTATCACTTAAGAACTCCACAGTTAAGCATGCTTAAGTTGGAGCAATTTTGGGATGGGTGACCTCTTGGGAAGTCTTCCAACAAGCATGTGAATGAGGACAAAGCACACTAAAAAGTCTTGTGTTAGTTTGTGAAAATAGTCTTCAATCCTAAAATTTGCTAGGCGTTACAATTGTTATGCTTTATAATGTATATTTGTTGCTTATATGATATGTTGATTTAAGTGAGCTTACCCTTGCACTTTCTTGTTTGACTATGATGACCACGTCGATGACACAGGAGCAGATGATAAGGATATGGCGAATCGAGCCACTCACAACTGATCTAAAGACGTTGTCATGGGAGATGGTAAGGTGTGACTAACTAGACAAGTCACGTTCGTGGATCTAGTGTCGAGGACATATCCTCTTGCTTTTGATTATTTTGAGATGTATACTTATGGCTAGCTAAGGAGTGTGTTTTGTATTCCCTTTCCTTTCTTGATGTATATGTAGTTGATGGTGGCACAATATATTTAATTTTGTATGCACCCAACCTTCTCACCCCTTTGAAATACTTTATTATTAATCTTACTTATGGGTTGTAATGCCGTTAGGCATATTATTTATTTTGTTGTTTATATTCACATGTTGTGATGTAATTAAGTTGAGATAAATGATGGTGATGCTTAACTTGTTGATGCAAAAATTTTATAGGTGTTTTCATAAATAATTTAATTAAAGAGTTTTCAAATTTAAAATATAAATTAGGCTTAAATATGTTTTAAGTCTTGCAAATATGGTTCTTTTTTATTTTAATCCTTGCAAATTTTTTCTTAATTTTAAATCCTTGACAATTTTTAAGTGTTCTCTTTTAGTCTTTACTATTAACTATGGTTAATTTAGTGTTGACATAACTAACAAAATAAAGAATATTAATTAAGATAATGAATGTAATGATTTTTTTTAAAATTAAGATAGTTAAATTATTTTTAAGTGCTTAATTCAATTAAGCAAAGTATTTGTTATTTTATTTAAATAAGTTAATTACATATAAATTACTTCTATAATTTATTTTTAATTTTTTATATATTATGAACAGTAATTTTTATTGTTTTTAATATTATTCTTACTTTTTAATTCACTAATTTATTTTTAATATTGTAATTTTTTTAAAATTTATAATTTACTTATATGCTTATAATATACGTTTAATACATTAAAAATTATAATTATATTTACTATTCATAGTAATATAATAAAAGTAAATTATAAACGTATAAGTAAATAAATTTTTAAAAAAAATTACAATGTTTAAAGTAAATTAGTGAATTGAAAAGTATGAATGATATTTAAAACAATAAAAATCACTGTTCATAATACATTAAAAATTTAAAATAAATTATAAAAGTAAATTATATGTAATTACCTTATTTATATAAAATAATAAATACATTACTTAATTGAATTACACACTTAAAATAATCTAATTATCTTAATTTAAAATATTATTCATTACTTTAATTATCTTAATTAATATTCTTTATTTCGTTAGTTATGTCAGTACTAAATTAATCATAGTTAATGGTAAGGACTAAAAAGAACCCTAAAATAAATTAGGGATTTAAAATTAACAAATAATTTTGCTAGGATTAAAATCAGATAGAACCATATTTGCAGGGACCTAAAACATATTTAAGCCTATAAATTATTTTCATGTTGTATTAGTCAATGGTTTCAGTAGCAACAGATGGTCGTTGCACATACAAACATGTTAAAATGTTTTTAGTCTCTCTAAATATGTAATTTAGTTCCTCTAAATATGTAAAAGCTCATATATAAATATGTTAAAATATTTTTAATCCCTCCAAAATATAGAAGTTCAGTTTTAGTCCCTCTAACATGAACCCTTAGGCCACATGAAATGAAAATGACACGTGACAAATGATATTTTTTTCAAATCTTGTAACTTTTAAACTTAGTTATATATTTTATATATCTTTTACTATTATTTAATGTATATTATTTTTACAATCTTTATTTTTTATATTTTGCATTTGATCATTAGTGTGAGTAATAAGGGTGTTCGCAATATGGATTGAATCGGTTTTTAGGTAAAATTTATCTAATCCAATTCCTTCAATTTGGTCAGTTTATCATCCATTTGGTTTGGTTTTTTTTTTTCTACAAATTCAATCCAATTCAATTTAGGTAAGTTTGGATTGGATTGGTTTTCAGTTTTCAAAGAGCCTATAAATATTAAAGTAAATGATGAAAATCACAATAATATTACAACTAGTAAACCAAATAAGATATAACAATTGAAAAAGCATGTAAATATTAAAGTAAATTGTAAAATAGTGACTTAGCTAGTAAACCAAATAAAAGAAAAAGACAAAAAGATGTATGTCACTAATGCAAAAAGTAGCTTTTAAAACAGGCTTTTAAATCGTTTTTTTTGTGACCCGATGTAAATAAAGAGCATGGTGTCTCTTTTGTAAATATATGCAACTATTTTAAATCGGATGCCCATAAACCGATTTAAAAACTTATTTTTTAAATTGGTTATTTGTGTAACCAATTTAAAAAACAAGTTTTTAAATCGGTTATGTAATAAAAAGTTAATATCAAGCTTAAGTTTAAAAATAGCTCCTTTGACATTTTGAATACTTGTTAAACTAGTTGAAACAAGTGCTTCGCTCCTTAAGGTAAACCACTTGTAAACCTGTGGTTTTCTTTCATCAAGGAGCTTCACCAAGGGACCAGTGAGCCTGGTCTCCATTGCTCTGAAAGTCCCCGCTAATTACCAATGGCTCTGATGCAAAGCTTGAGAGGTCAGGTTGTTCTTTTTGGATTACTTTGAGATTTTTCCTTACTTTGCAGGTTAAATTAGGGTCAGTTATGCTCCAACACACAGTTAAGTTTCCTTTCGAGAGTTGTCATAATGCTCTAGCTGCCATGGCCTTCATATGGGTTAGTATTGTGCGGGATCCCTAGGCCTCAATTACTAATCCCAGCAATTGACACAAGCAAACTCCCACTCCCACTTTGCTGTTGTTTTTTTGTGTTTGTATTGTGCGGGGATCCCTTGGCTGCGCCATCATTTCCTTGTATTGTGTGAACAAAGCGACACATCCAACCACCACAAGTTCCAAGAGGAGATGAAGAAGATCATGCTTGCCATCGCTGACAGGTTGGGATCGTTCCCCCTTCGAAGGGTCCTCAAAGACAACCCCAATAGTCTTCTACAGAAGGCCGTAGATCTCGAAGCCTCCACGACCTAAAAACGGTTGTGACTCAAACATTCAAACTGAGGTTCTATGTAGAAAGGGTTGTGACTCAAACTTTCGAACTAGGGTTCTGTGTTTTATTGATAGCATCTACCTACTTGTCTGATTCCCAATTTTAAAAAGTTTTAACATTTAAATCGGTTCAAAATGAATTGAATTAAAAAATGTTTTTTAAATCAATTCAAGATCTAATTTAAAAATCTCCACTTTTATATTGCCTGTATTTAAATTGATTCAAGAACCAATTTAAAAAGTGTTTTTCACAGTAGTGTGTCGATTCTTAACTTTTGTTAGCTCGTGACTTTGTGTGCCCTCGCACTAAAATCAGGATTGAAAAATGTGGATAAAAGTATACAGCCATATACATTACAAATTGCAATTGAAAAAATGAAACAGTGATGCTAAAAGAAATAGGTTCGGATAAAAGCATATATCCATATACATGACCAATAGAGAGCGTATCATATTAACATAGACAACAAAGTAATTTTAATGTTAGTAATGTATAATAATCTAGTTTAGTTTGAATTGGATCAATTCTCACAGAGAAAATCAAAATTCATTCCAATAACTTTTTTTCTAGTTTTTAGTTTTTTTGAATTGCGATTTTTTCAGATACTTATTTTTTTTATCAGTTGCTGTAGCTAACATTGGATTGGATCAACTGGTAAACACCCTTAGTGTGCAGGGTATTAGTCCTAATTAGGGACATCAACGGGGCAAGGCAGATACAGGTAGTAGTCTTTCCATACCTACTCGTATTTATGCGGGCACCCATTAAACAGATATCCATGAATTTTATACATATCTGGAAGTATCCATAGATATTTGTTAAAATATAAAATTTTAATCAAAAAGAAAAAAATAAAAATAAATATTTTTAAAACATATATTTATACTAAAAAAATAATATTGTAATATATATGTATACTAAAAATAAATAATTTTGAAATACATATTTATAATAAAAATAAATTAAAGTAACTAATCACCTTGTTAATAAATAGATATTCAATTAATTATCTATTATCCACAACAAGTTTTATCAGCAGGTACGGATCTTTTTTTCATCCCTAGTCCTTATTCAATAATACGCCATTAATAAGAATTGTTCAAATTTTTTTTTATTATGATTATAATTTTTTTATATAGATTTTGGTATTTTTATATAATGTATTCACATTTATTTTTTTAATGTAATATAATTTTTTGTCTTGTCTAGTCAAGGAATTGAAAAGAATTCACTAATCCAAATCTATAAAAATTGTAGTGAATTAGTGATCTCCAATCATGTTCGTGTCATTTAATAAATATGCATTATCAGTGTAAAAACTTTTACACTGTCAACTAATCAAAAATCACTGTTGATATGACTTTCAAGGTAGTTATTATAAAAGTCAATAAATTTATCATACATGGTAGTTTGTGATTAAATGAAAGTGTAAAATTACTTTATACTATCTGTGCACATTCTATTTTCTCATTCATTATGTAACTTCTTTATTTCAAGTTTATTTCATGTTGTTGTTACTTTTCATTCCATTCTTCGATTCTAGATCATCGTATTTCAACTTTATTTACATATTTCTCGGTTATTGATAGTTAGTTAATGCAATTCCTAGCTAGTTTATTTTGTTATGAGCTCATTCTTTTAACAATTTGACTTATGAACAGAATTTTAAATCCCTATATTTTAGTTCATGTGTATTTCTTATTCACTTTTATATAAGTGTTAATATTTAATTCTCGCAATTTTTCAATCGTTCAAATTAAATCTTTCATTTTCAAATTTCATTCAATAATTAATAAAAATATAATGGACTATATCGTCAATTTATAAGAACTAGAAAATGAAAAATGCATAAATTATTTAAGTAAAAATAAAAAATAAAATGTAATATATATATTAGTAATATTATATCTTCATTAAATTTTTGTTAATTATTATATGAAATTTTGAAGAAACTTCATTTGAATAATTGAAAAACTATGAAAACGAAATGTGAGTAATTATTAAAATTATGTGGGTCAAAATGTTCAATTGAATCCAACAATTAAGGGACAATTAAATCGACTTCTCATAAGGTTAGTCATGATACCCAGACCTTGTTTATTTTGAATTATACCTTTGCACGTTCCTTGTTTTTGGTACATTTTGAAGTACTGTGCATATGATTCTTGCATAAAATAGGAGATGTACGTGCAATTTTTCAAAAATGGATGTCATATGCGTAACACATAAAAAATAAGATAGGTAAGTATAATGCTCAAATCAAATAAAGTTTAGATATATTCACCGCTTACTTTAAGGGAAATTATCAATGTAATTATCCTTTCCAGCAAGAGGACTTTTCGTAAAATATTTCAAACTCACGTTAAAGTTTGCCGGAAAAACTCGATTTTTTGAAACAAAATTAGAACTGCTAAACCAATATAAAATCAATTAGTGCTAAGCTTTAATGTACATCCATAAATATTGGAATTTTCTTCGACATAATGTCCCCATTTTGTATAAATTGCAAGATGTGGGCATGTTTAGTTAAATTCATAGAAATGTTGCAACGTACATGGTCTTTTCACATCAGTTGAATCATCCTTTTCTTCTACCTAACAATAAAAGAAAAGAAACAGTGCTACAGTAAAACGACCTGGTCTTCTCATTTTCAAGGCCCACATCTGACGGACAATGAAACAAATTAGTGTATATAAGCCTCTGACAAACTTCACAAATCGCCGAGCTAGGTAGCACTGGCTTGTGACCCGAGTGGGGGCATTAAGGTGATGGAGCAAGCAATATTGGCCACGGTCGTGCACTATAAAATAATAATACGTTGTCTTTCCTCCCATTGTAGGGAGTGGAGTCTTCTCTGGTAAACGGAGCAGAGTGTGGTTGAGCATGAGAATTATTATCATGCCACTTGTACCAACAGCGAAGCTGGTCTTGGAACCCAGACTTTCACGAGCAGATGAATGTCTTGCTCTGCTGCCTTATTCAGAGCAGCGATAAGCACATCTGAAAAATCGCATACACCCCTAAGGTGGAGGGGAGATACTGCACTACCAAGGAGGTCCAGAATGTGAATAGTGCTTGGACCATCACCTTTTTTAAAAACTCCTGGAAACATTGTGCATTTTTTATTTTTTATTTTTTTGTCATTTGAATTGTCATGTATAGTTTCTGCTTATGCAATTGACCACATCACCCTCTGCCAAGCATGTACACTTTCATTCACACAGTATCTCCTTCTCTCTTATATCCAATTTCCAAACTAGTTTGCTTGTAGACATAGACATTTCCTTATAGTTATTTCTGTTGTGTCTTATATGCCAACAACAATAATATATTATGTTTAGTCTTTTAGAGTTGAAGTTCACACAAAAAGTATCCTTTTTTCTGCGAGCAATCTAGAAGAATTTTTACTTTGACTCCAATATTTTATCTACCACATTGAAGAAGGTTTTTACTTGAAGTTTGAACTCTAAACAATCCTTAGTCTTAATCCGAGTAGACTAATGTCAGAAGTTAACTTTATTCCAAACTTTGTGGCCCCCAAAAAACAAAGATTAAATGTTTTGGTTTTGGGAGTACATCTCATTAATTTGTTACATAAATTTCGTTTATTTTTTACCCAAACGAACAATGTGGTTAGTGCATAGCCATCTTTTAAGGCCAATTATTTTCCCCCTCTGCATGCATGATGCTAGATGAAGGTCTGGTTGAAATTAGAAGAAAACATATGGTTGTTTTGTCTGTACTCATATTTCAAATTGAATAGTTGAAAGATGTCTGAATTTGCACAGCAAATATGTTTTTCTTACACCAATATGTGTGGCAAATGAAAATCTAATCAAAGCATTTAAATCAGATATTGATACGAAGCAAGTATATATGTCAAACCTCTAGTCATGTTATTGTTATATATAATGTGAGAACCATCAATCTAATATTGAAAGTGTAAATCAATGCAAAACTACCATGCAAATATTGTATTTTTTTTTCATTTTTCACATATTGACGTATATGTCCAAAAATATAATTGTAACAATATATAAGTGCCAATATATATATGTATAAAAAAACCTTAATTTCGCATAGGATTTGATTGTAGGAAATTATATTTATCTCAAGTGGGAATGGTATTAGTTAATTTTATCAAATGAATGCTACTCCCGTTGAAAGGATATATTTGATTAATATTTTCATCACATAGAGATAATTGAGTATCTTTTGATAAAACTTCCTGTATTAAGGAAATAAACACTAATGTGAAAAGATATAACAAAAGATGTCGAATTTCAATTGGTGTCGGTTCATATTTTTTGCCGTAAGTGTATTGCGATATATTTATATATGCTATTAAAGACAAATTTATTTTATATTTATGGGATGATTTACGTCTTCGTTGCAACATTTTCACCAAAAAAAAAAATGTTTGATCTTTGTGTGCTTTTAATTTGCGTTATAAAGAATTATTACTCTATGGTTATTCATTGCTGCATTTCACCAAAAAAGAAAAAATTCATCGCTACATTGATATCAATAGAGATGTAGTACATATGCTATACACTTTAATTAATTAGTTAATTAATCAATTAACTTCAAATTCTTTCAATTAAATTTGGATTACAGTCTATTATAATTTATTTGGTTATTGTTTATTAAAAATAAAGCCAATCTAACGTATAATAGAAATATTACTTATTTACTTATAAGAAAGAATAATGTACCACGAGTAAAACTGGGTGTAGATCTCTTTAACAAAGTCTTAAGTTCGAGTATTGTGAATGAAAAAAACGTAATTAAAAGAGGAAATTTCACTCAAGATGGTCAAATTCCTTAACAGATATTAGTCATTGACAAAGGTGGTAATTTCCAACTTATAACATGGTAACAAAAAAATCAATAATAATGTAGCATTGTACTAGTATACGTATAAAAAGTATCTTTGTGTAGAATCCGATTGGTCTCTATAACTAATAATGGAAAAGGAAAAGGTGCCACGATGAAAAAAAAAAAAAAAAAACTAGCATCCGATTGGTCTATACAAGTCCCACACCGGACGGATCATGACATAACTTAGTGCTTATAAACCTCTGACAAAGTTGACATAATGCCGAGCTAGGTAGCGCTAGCTTGTGACCCAAGTGGGGGCATTAAGGTGATGGAACAGCATTTGGTGTTGGACCAGAGTGTGTGCACTATGTGGTAGCTTGTGTGAATGGGTCACCTTAATGGTTATGGGTGGATCCCTGAGAACCCAGAGGGCAGAGAGCGCAATGTGAAGCTGAAAGGCCAGCCTCACAGAGCAGAAAAAAAGAGTTTCCTGCTCTCGCTGTCTTAACAGAGCAGTGGGTGCTCTCAACTCTGATGCCCCGAACACACTAGTGCTAGGGAAGAAAAATAACAGGCTACTGCACTCTCAAAGGGTCCAGAATGTGTGCTTGGACCATCACCTTTTTATCTTGTTTTTTTAAATCGTCCAGAAAAACAACATGCCCTCGTCCACGATCAAACTCTTGTATTTAGCCTACCCCATTGCCATCGTTTTGGCCTTTGCAACATTGCCAAGTTAACTAGTAGTACTCCACCTCATGTCGTTGGTCTTGCACAGTTGCACTCTTGCTTTCGTGGATACACATTTTGCCTTAATCGTACAATATAGCGATTTTCATTGGTCTATGCACAAAGATACAAGCAAGAATAGACAGCATTGCCGTAATTATGTCATAGGGTCATTAATGAAGGAATAGAATATAGAAAGGTGCATTGTTTTAGGGGTAAAATATCTACTACTAACATCGTACGATTCTCCACCTCCTTTTAAATGATACATGTGTCAAACTGAAAAATTTGGTAAAATTATGCCCCAGTCACCTGGCGCTGCTACATAAATAACTAAACAGGCAAAGTGATCAATTACCATATGTATAACAAGTCGAAGTGCAGAGTGCACCTAATCAGTTTGAGTTTCATGCGATCTCTATCTTCTTTATTAACGAGGAAAACATGTTTAATTTTCACCTTTTGTCCTTTTTTTTTATGTTAAAATAAGCTATGAGAAAATAAAATAGTTCATAGACCAAGAGTTCCCTTGATTAATTAAATAAGCTATTGTCTTTAAATCTTTTAGAAAATGAGCTCCCACAATCAGTGGCACACGAGTGAATGTTGAGCCCGTATTTAATAATTTTTTTCTGTGCTCATGGGCTAGTTTTTATTAACCCTCTGCATGCATGATACTGCAAAAACATTTGGTGGAAATACGATAAGCATTTATGGTTACTTTTTCTGTACTGAAATTTCAAATTGAATAGTTAAATGTTGTCTAAATACGTGCACCTCATAAATACTTTCCAGTGTGAATTTGAAGCCGCACACTGTTTTATAGTGTCTTTTTTTTTTTTCCCCTCAAGGACAGACTCTAAATAGACTTTGTGAAAGGAAGGAGGGAGGAGATATACAACAAAATGAAAAAGAATACATTGCAAGAGATTAAACTTGCGCTCTCACGATTCATGTCTTACAGCTTAATTAATTGACTAATTCAAGGTAACATTTCTATAATTTGTTTGAACTAGACGCATGTTGAAAACAGGGAAACAATTTTTTTTCCTCAATGATGAGTATGGTTTCATGCATTCACTGTCGTGAATGTTGAACTTGAATCTCATGGAAGGTACCAAAGGTCGAGTACTACAGTATTTAACCTCGTACTTACATTTTATAAAAGACGCAGAGAAAAATCGTATGTACAAGTTTTGAATTAGAATCATGAGAAACTGTCTATTCTTATAGACAACAAGAAGGCACAAGATCTCCGACATTGTTAGTGTTATACTGCAATTTGTCTTCTTACTTAGTAGAGGTCCCACATCGGACGTCACTTTTTGGTTTTCGTGGAAATCTCTTTTGTTGTTTGTTACATACTCACAACAATAAAATAGTGTTGAGGCTTTCACATTTGAAGGTCACACAAAATGTATCTTTTATCCGTAAGCATTTTCTATACCACATCTCAGAAGAGTTTTTTTGTGGGTTAAGTCTAGATTGAACCATGATTTTTTTGGCGTACAATGGTCGTACTTAAGTTTGAACTTATGAATTCATGTATATTACCCCAACCCCACCACTATTAAGCTAATCCTAGTGAGTTTAGATTGAACCATGATTGAATCAAGCTAAAAAGACTTGTATTTAATTTGGACTTAAAATTTAAAAACTAAGTCTTATATATTTATCGGGTCAGACTGGCTCATCTAACTCATTTTGCTATCTCTAATTGCATGAAATTAAATTTATATTATAAAAAAAGAATTAAGGCCCATAGACTGATCCTGACCCAAAAGGCTTTATAGAACTTTTTGCTATGTAGGCATTCTTACAAGTAGGTTTTAGGCCTTGTGGGCCTTTTAGTCCTAACCCATGTGGACAAGGATTAAGGAGGTGGGCTGGGCTAAATTAACAGTTCTATTCCTTGAAATCGATTTACTCAACTCACAACTTATGTAGATGTGAATTGGGGAAGCTATCTTGTTACAAGGAAATCAATCATGAGTTTTTTGTGTTTCTTGGACGTGCCTTGATATCATGAAGGAAAAAAAAAAAAAGCCTACTCTGACCTTTCATCAGCATAGACTGAACACAGATTCCCTTGGCTTGCATCACAAGTGAGATACTGTAGCGAAAACATCTCTTTTGAGCATTTGAGATTGAAAACCGCAGAGAAACACAAGCCAAATATAGATTCTTGTCTTTTCGTGATACAATTAATATCATCTTCTACATTGTAATAAACTTGAATAGACAAATTTTTGAAATACTAAACCAATGCAGAATTAATTATTATAATTCTCTGGTGTACATCCATGATTATTGATGTTTTCTCTATAACATATGTGTGCAAATTGCAAATTGCAAGATGTGGGGAAACTTAGATAGGATCGTAGAAATATACCAACTTACTCTAAAAACTTTCAAGAATCGTACAAGCTGAATTACAAAACTAGTAGAATCTTAAAATCTTGTTCTGTGCATGTGCTTGGTTATTCAACGTGGACTCACTAAATTTTGGAGCCTAAATGCCTGACAAACCAATTATCCTTGAAGCATTAATAGAATATAAAATGGTTTGTATAAATGACTTATAACCTATTGCTCACGTAAAGTAAGATGTTTTCCAAAATTTTACTCAATCACATTTGTTTGCATATTAAATTTTACACATTCTCTCTCTCTCTCTCTCTCTCTCTCTGCTATGACATCACATGTTATATTTATCATTTTATCTTTCACTCTTTTGTTTTAACGGGTAAATACTTGATGATTGTTCACTTTTAATTATAATTCAAAAAATATTAATTCTTCAATCTGCTCCATCCCTCCAAATCAGGCCAGCCACTACAGTCCCTTGCCACTTAGCGTCAACAAACTCTCTCATTGTTAGCGCTATATTTTAATCTGTCTTATAAGTCCCACATCGGGAAGAACATGAAACAACAAAGTCTTTATAAACCCTCTGACAAGGTAGTCAGAATGCCGAGCTGAGTTACGCCAGCTTGTGACCCAATTGGGGGCACCAAGGTGATGGAACGGCTCTCCGGCTTCGCTGGGTTGGGTTGTGGCTGCAAAATGCTGGCCTGCCCGCTCCAAGTTGAGAGTTGAATCACGGGGCTTGAGCGAAGGCACAGGTTTCTTGGTTCCTAAAGTGGAGGGCACAGCGTGAGGCTGGCTTCACAGAGCAGCGAACACCTCCCACTCCCAACAGTGGAGGGATAACAGGTTGCTGCAACCACAATCCATAATGACCTGGTGAGCCTAGTTGCTTGAACCAACATTTTTTTAATTTTCAAAATCTCTTACACACATCTATTGCCAAGGGTAGTTTTCTTACTAACTCTTATCGGATGAGATTTGATTTACATTTGAAGTTGTTGGGTTGCACATATGCAATGTCCATAGTCAAAAATGGATTCTGTCTTCAGCCAAGTACCATACTGCCATATTTTGATTCGCTCGGTATCTCCCTCTCTCATATCATACACAGCCATTTCTTTGTTTTTTTTTTTTTTAATTGTCTTATTTATAAATTCTTCGGGCTTAAGCATGAATAATGCGTATTGCGTATACCTAACTTTATGTTAGGCTGAAATTCAATTTTTATTTAGAAGAATGTGGGCATTGTGCAGCAAGGATGTAAGCTTGAATACTTAGTCAAGGAGTTTTGATACCATGTCTTGACTAACTCTCCTACAAGTTTTGATACCGTGGCATATGAAGAGTTTTATATTCTCTCATACGTGGTGTTTAAAGAATGATGAAGAATTTAAGTCCATCTAATTGAGGATAGAAGAGAAATTAGTGTAAACTACAAAGGTATTGAGATACAATGGGGTCTCAAACTTGAATATGAATAGAACAACCAATCCAAACATAGCTCTAGTATTTATAGACAATAATAACTGCAGATAAGGTTATACATACAAAATTTAAAATGTACGTAACTGTTGAAAAATTCCCCTTGTTCTCGAACAAAGTCATCTCGATATGTCTTCTCTATAAAGTCATGTTGAAATTTTTGCTCCTTCAACAAATTACTCTTGTAGAAGTCAAAGGTCCTCAAATTTACTTGAATTCTATTATCCAATTTCAAAATTACAATCTCAATCTCAATTTCCATCATCTTTTCCGTTCTTAATCTCAAAAACATCAAGGCTTCATGAAACCCATCAATTTCTCCATACGGTTTTTTATTAATTTATACCGACAATACTATAACGATATTAGGATATATCCAATTGCTTTTACTGCCAAATTTACATATGGAACTTCATGTTACGTGTGACAGTTACACCTTTACTGAAATTTGAATCAGCTTAGAGCATCCGCAGCACGTAAAAAGTTGCGGTGCTTACTTATTAAGTAACGGTCCTTGATAATATCCAGCCGTTGGAGTAGATACTTATTAAGGACCGGATACATATATAAGTATCGGTACCTAGAAAAAAAGTGGTGGGCCATCACTATTTTTATTATTTTTTTAATGTAAAAAAGTGGATAAATTATTGATGAAATGTAAGAATGTGAAGTTATTGGTAAGGCCTATTTAAGAAACTTTTGGAGTTGTTGAGTTAAAGGGGTGGGGTGCTTAAATGGTACTTAAGTTTAAAAAAGTAAAAATAAGTGATGTGTATAAGTGTGACTCATTTAAGAACTCCAAAGAGAGATGTTGGGTTGTAGATGTTTTTAGGTAAGAGAATACTAGTAACATTAACTTTTTCTTTGGAACATTCATCAGAACACATATTTTAGTTACATTCATGCTGATAATTAAGACATTTTTCAATGGACCTATCAAATATGAAGTGCTAACCTACATCTAAACTTTCTATTATTTCAAAGTGCATTTGCCTACATGGGGGCTTATTAGCAAAATAATTCCTTGCAAATACTTTTAATTTTCCCCCACTCTTAGGGGCTTCAGATTCAAGTAGATGTAGCATTTTATCCTTTTCATTCCATATCCAGTCACACCACTTGTCACTCCATTGTCTCAAGTTCCATGAAGGTTAAAACGGAGTTGAGGAGCTCCTTGAATGAGCCTTTTGGAGATTCTCTCAAACACATCATGGTTAGTTAGGTATGCCTCAGCAGAGTTCAGATCTACTTGTTGGCTACGTAGGTGATGAATAGAGCCTATGTAGTGTTGCTGAAGCTTGTGAATGAATGAGTTGAATCTTTATGAATGGAATTATTGTTGAAAAGTACATGCATTCATGCATGAGTCCACAACTAAGGTAGTGATGATGGACCTCATGGATTGAGTAGGCACGTAAGTTAGGAGTCTTTGTAGAGGCCTCAACCTAGTCTTGACAAGTCATGAGGCGGTGACGATGGGCCTTGAGGATAGATGGACAAGCAATTCCACATGGGACCAAGATGCCTTGAGTCGTGATAAGCCACTACCCACATACATCCATCTTGACAAACCACTAAAACTAGTCCATAGATCAGAATTTTGACGTTCCCCTAGTGGTTTAAGGCATGTGCCATATTAAAGATCTAACTGTTTGTTGTTATTGTACCATGTTAAGGGAAGTGTCCATGCTGGTTGCTCAAAATGTTAAAAATCTTCATGGAGTCGAGTCTACATGCTTAGCATGGTTGTCACTCTGTTGTATATACTTCATATTATTGTTGATGTGAATGAATGAATGTGTGAAACTATTGATTTTATGTTAAGAATATCTTATTCCCGTTGTTGTAACATCCCGGGTGCTGGCAAGGGCGAAGAGTAATCACCGGTGCAAAAGAGATAAAGCACAGACAAGGAACGACTCCTAACAAGCTTCCAATGGGAAGGGCACATAATGAAACGAATACACACTAAAATGAGAAAGATCTAGAGGCTGTGCACGTATGGGATTGTATAGTTGAAGATAGCTTAAAAGAATTAATAAATGTTACCTATACCAACAAGATGCATCTACTTTTTGATAGCCTATCACTTAAGAACTCTACAATTAAGTGTGCTTAACTTGGAGCAATTCTGGGATAGGTGACCTTCTAGAAAGTTTCCCAGAAAGCATATGAGTGAGGACAAAGCACACTGAAAAGTCTTGTGTTGGTTTGTGGGGATAGCCTTTAATCCTGAAAGCTACTAAGGGTTAACAAAACGGTATCAAAGTAGGGCCTCTCTCCTAGTACAATGTGGTTCGAGGACGAATCAAGTAGAAGCTGGTGGGCATGTAACATCTAGGCGCTGATGAGGGCGAGGAGTAATTGCCGATGCAAAAGAGATATGGCACGAACAAAGAGTGGCTCTTGGTAGGCTTCCAACGAGAGGGGCACATGAATGAATCGAATACACACCAGAATGAGATGGATCCAGAGTCTGTGCAAGTGTGAGACTGTACAATTGAGGATAACTTAAAAGAATTAATAAGTGCTACTTATACCAACAAGATGCATCTATTTTTCGATAGCCTATTACTTAAGAACTCCATAGTTAAGCGTGCTTTACTTGGAGCAATTCAGGAATGGGTGACCTTTTGGAAAGTTTCCTAAAAAACATGTGAGTGAGGACAAAGCAGGCTAAATTCTTGTGTTGGTTTGGGGGGACAGACTTCAATCCTGAAAGCTACTAGGTGTTACAGTTGTTATGCTTTATAATATATACACGTTGCTTATATGATATGTTGATTTAAGTGAGCTTGCCCTTGCACTTTTTTGTTTGACTATGATGATCGCGTCGATGATGTAGGAGCAGATAATAAGGATATGGCGAATCAAGCAATTCACAACTAATCTAAAGACATTGTCATGGGAGATGGTGGGGTGTGACTAGTTGGACAAGTCACGTTCGTGGAACTAGTGTTGAGGAGATATCCTCTTACTTTTAGTAACACCCCCACTTTAACTTACTCGTTTATTTTTCTAATTATTCTATGATTAACTGTGAAAAATCAAATAGGAATATCAAGGGTATAATTCTCACGGTTATATTCATCTTAGTAAGTTCTATCTAGTTTAGATTTTTAATAAATTATTTGGATTAGGGCTCGGGAGCGATAAAACAACTAACAACTTGCTTAATAGGATAAAATAATAAAAATTAGCTAGAGAGGTTTAAAAATTATTGTTAAATCATATTTATATTCAAAATATTTAATAATAATCTTAGAAATTTTTTTCGGATTTTTAGAAACAGCTTTTCTGAAATGATCGGTATACCCTTAGCCGACTGTGAGAGTTAGCAGGAAACTTTTTGACCTCAAAATATTTTGAAGATTTTATATTGAGTATATTTTAATTATAAAAATTTTATTTTGAGGGGAAAATGGTGAAAAAACGAAAAATATAATTATTTGATAAAAACTTGATTTATTAGCTTAATAAATGTCCTTTTTAGTGAAAATTTTATTATAAATAATATATATATGAGAAAAATCCGAAAATTTTTTCTTAGACTCATAAAAATATATGTGAATGCATGGTGGTGTCAGAATTAATTAAAACTGACCAATAATTTAATCCAATTATTTACCACAAACTAATATTTTACCATTTTTATCATAACTATCACATGGGTGAATTTCAAGTCAACAAAAGCAGCCCTTATTTCTTCCCTTTTGCACCATTTTCACGCTGGTTTTAGGCTGGTAGTTGGGGCAGTTCAGTTTCAATAAATTTTAATAGGATTAGTGGAAAAAAATTATACCAATTTTGTCTTATAAATAGAACCCTTGAACCACTTCAATATTGCTACCTTTCCTTCACAAATCTGAGCTCTTTTTCTGCCTCCCAGCTGCTGGAAAATGTGCAGCCCCTCTCTCCCCCAAGCTCTTGAATTTTTCCCAACCATTAAAAGCTTTCCATCAAGTTTAAGCTCTTAAACCTCCAAGCTTCCTTTCCTCTTCTATTCTTCCACCAACAAACCTTATTAGCCGTAAAGGGGGAGTGAGGTTTAAGCCTTTAATTTTCGTTTTCTTAATGGGTGTGTGTGTTGGGTTATCCCTTAAACCCATATTATTATATTAATCCTACTACTATCTATCTATATATATATAAGTAATTATTTACTTTCTTGTTCATTTTAATTTCTTGCTTTACTTTAATGATATTCAATTTAATGTTGTTTATTTTCTTGCTCTTATTATTATTTTTATTTATGTATGTAGATGGTTTTGGAGTGGTTTCCCCCCAAACCCTTAGCTTTTTATTTTATTTTTATTGCTTTTATATAGACTGTTTTGGAGTGGTTTCCCCCAAAACCCTTAGCTTTTTACATTTCATTGTCATTTAGATTTATGCTATTTACCTTATTGTCCATTTTAATTTCTTGTCATTTACATTTTTCCATTTAAGTTATTGCTATTTCCTTTTTGTTCATTTAACTCTTGTTATTTACTTTATTGTTCCATTGTTATTTATTTTTATATTGCTTTTATTTTGTTGGTACTTCATTAGAATTTATTATCTTATTATTTAAAATTATCGTTGAAATTATTTTTATACAAGTAATTAATTTAATTCAAGTTTATGGTCTTGCATCTCTTGAAATAAAATTTGTAGAAGGAGGATTAAAAAAGTTGAAATTTTGATTTTTATGAAATATCCAAATTTCAAAGTGGAAAAATGAAAAAGCTTTTGGTTGTGTTACATAAAAGGCTTGCGGTTTTTTTTTTTTTTAGAGATTAAGAAAAATAAAAGTATTTTTGACAATTACTTAATTTGGTTTAACTTATTAAAAATGAACCTTAGAATTAAAAGAAAAATTTAGAGAAAAGTTTTCCCTTAACTTTTATGAAACTAATTTGAGAAACAAAGTTTTGAGCCAATTGAATTAAATAGGCTTCTAGCCCAACTAGTGAAAGTTTTTAGAAATAAAAAGTTTTCTTGTATAAATTAAATGGTCTTAACATCTAATCTTTTGTTAACTTATGTCTAAGAAATGGAAGTTTTGTTCAACAAAGCCCTTCTAATAAATGTTTTTGTCAATAAAATAAAATGCCTACACTAGTAAATAAAACACACGTTTTGATTCACAATTCTTTCAAACTTTATTTTTATTTTCTCCGTAATTATGGATTAAGAACTTTCCTTTAAAATAGTCTAATTTAAAAATTTAGAAAAGGTAAGGACAAATCAAAGAAATTAAATTGAAAATTTATTTTAAAAGTAGGTATGTGTGAAAATGAATTTTTATATGCAACTTTAAGTGATGACATTTTTCTTGCTATATTTCTTAGTTGAAAATTTTCTAAATTATTATGAATGATGGATGAATATCTCTGTGAAAAGTGGTTCTGAAACTCTGTTGGATTACCCAGAGAGTATGTCTGGAAACTTAGAAACAAAGTCATAGGAAACCCTTGGTTGAGTTAGGACCGTGTTGAGAAGCATGAGTTTTGATGTCTGGGAAGTAATAGTTGGTACACTGCGGGATGAAAGGCAAGGACCATTGTTGGGGTCTTGAGGGTAAAGGTATCGAATAGTGAACGTCCGAATGGTCAGGATAGTGCCCTGAACCGGGATAAATCACGTAAACCGACTTGGTAACCCTGACGCCTGGTCAGCATCACCATGATTGGTGTAGTGTATATCCCTGATGGGCGTGTGGCCCTTTCCTCGAGGATGATGATTACGACATAGATCTCTATACCTTGTGAGAGATTATACGAACTCCCAATCGCTTCCCAATGATTCTTGATGGTTAAAGTAAATCATCAGAGATAGGTATGGATCCATACGTCTGGTAAAGGTTGAGATTGAGTCTTAAAAACATAGGTCAGACCTTAGGAATTCCCTAATTAGTTGTTCAATTTTTTGTTTGCAGCCTATTAAGAAAACGAATGAGGCTTTTATAAAAACCTCACTCCTTTCTTGTTTGTTTCTTTTCATATACGACCATGGTACGAGCAGATGGACTCTGAGGACTTTAATGATGGCAACTCAACGTATGAATTTTGTAGATTTTATAGGACGGGATAGCCTAATATAGACCTATACTGCTCTAACATAGGTCATTTTGTTGTACAGCTACACGCGAGTAGTTAAGATGAACTTTTGTTGTAATTGCTTATGTATTTCTTATATATGTACTCTGATTTTGTATGTAAGAAGACTTGACGTCTATTTCATGATTATGGTTCTTTATATAAGGTCTCTTGGAATTACTAAATGTTTGCAAAACATGAGTACATATTAGTTTTAAACCAAGCCAACGTTCTGACAAACGGATCAAGAAATAATGAAATAAAATGAATTTATGTATTATTATAGTGGTTGTTACAAAGTGGTATCAGAGTAGGGCCTTTCTCCCAGTATGGTGTGGTTTAAGGATGAACTAAGCGGGAGCTGATAGGCATGTAACATCCCGAGCGCTGACGAGGGCGGGGAGTGATCGTCGATTCAAAAGATAAGAAGTACGGACAATGAGTGGCTCCTGGCAGGCTTCTAGCGGGAGGGGTACATGAATGAATCGAATGCACACTAGAAAGAGAGCGATCCAGAGGCTGTGCAAGTATGGGACTGTCCAGTTGATGATAGCTTAAAGGAATTAATAAGTGCTACCTATACCAACAAGATGTATCTACTTTTCGATAGCCTATCACTTAAGAACTCCATAATTAAGCGTGCTTGACTTGGAGCGATTTTGGGATGGTGACCTCTTGGGAAGTTTTCCAAGAAGTGTGCGAGTGAGGACAAAGCACGCTAGAAAGTCTTGTGTTGGTTTGTAGGGACAGTCACTCATCCTGAAAGCGGCCAGCATTACAAGAAATGGTATCAAAGTAGTTCCTTCCTGTTAAGCCTTGGGTTATGGACTTGACTATTGTTTGCGGTGTGCTCTTGCATTTTCTATTGAAAAACAAAAGTGTAAGATAAGTAGTATGATCGGAAAAGCGAAGACCAAGGGCAACAACAAATGCATAAGGAGAGTAACACTTAGGATTTTACTCTTATTGGTTAAAGGATAGTAAGGTAAAAAGTACAACTCTGGGAAAAGTTCTGGCTAAGGAAAGACTTGGTACTTAAAAGCGTCCATTGTGACCCACCTCTCTTTCCTAGGAGCTGACCTAAGGTGTACTAATTACAATCAACTAATTCGTTTTCGATATGATGTATTATTCTAAGGAAAGACTAAGGCAGATGTTTTTCATTTCAGGAAAGAATGGCCGGTAGACCTAGAAACGACAGTTGGAGAGAATGACGGCTGTTTTAGAAAACATGAACCAAGAACGCAATGCCGAATCTGTCGAGTATAGGGGATTGGAAATGTTTCACAGGAATAATCCACCTCAGTTTAAAGGAGGTTTCAATCCTGAGGGTGCCCAGTCATGGATAACAGAGATGGAGAAAATCCTCACCACTATGGCATGCACAGACGCCAATAAAGTCACCTTCGCAGTCTTCATGCTGACAAGAGAGTCTGAGAATTGGTGGAGATTCGTGAGGCAACAACTAGAAGTAATAGGAAGGCAAATCACTTGGGAGGTCTTCTGAGAGACGTTACTAGGAAAATACTTCCCCGAAGATCTTAGAAGAAAGAAGGAGATTAAGTTTCTGAACCTACGGCAAGGAAGCATGATGGTAAGGGAGTATGCGGCAAAGTTCGATGAATTATCGAAAATTTGTCCTTACTTCCATGAAGGAGTAGACAAGCGTTCCTGATGCTCAAAGTTTGAGAATGGGTTGAGACCTAATATCAAGCAAGCCATTGGCTACCTAGAGATCACCTCTTTCCCCACACTCGTAAACCATTGCAGGATTTACGAAGATGATACTAAGGCGAGGCAGACACAGTGGAAGTTTGGAGGTCCATAACGAAATAAGAGGAATGAGTTCTCCAATAAGAAGAAGCCTTATCAATGTCCACCTCAATTCATTAGAAGTTCTTCAGGACTGAAGAATTTCATTTCTACTCCTACTATTTTTGGCACAAACAACCTTGTTCGATGCTTCCATTGCAGAGGACCCCACCTAACAAGAAACTGCACGGTCAAGACAGTAACCCACTATAACTATGGCAAGCCTGGCCACTATAGCTACAATTGTAAGGAGCCGAAAAAGGAGTATGGCAATGGAGGCGAAGGTAATAGTGGGAAGGCCCAAAGCAACAAGCAAAATGTTCACTATGAGCGGAACTGAAGCCGTTCAATCTGACAATCTCATCTAGGGTAAGTGCATCATAAACGAACATTTTTTAAATGTACTATATGATTCAGGTGCTACCCATTCATTCATATCACATGATTGCGTGAAATATCTGAAATTTCCTGTTTCCTTGTTACCTTATGACTTGACTATTTCTACCCCCACAAATGTCCCTGTCCTGACTTCCCTTGCATGCTTAAATTGTTTTATCTCTGTAGAAGGTAGATATTTTTCTATAAATTTGATATGTCTACCTCTATCTCATTTAGACATTGTGTTAGGAATGGATTGGTTATCTTTCTACCATGTTCTCTTAAAACTCTTGACTTAAGAGATTTAAGAGAGGCTACTGCCAACCACACTGAGGCTTCAAACAGAGCCTAAGTTTACATGATCTTGACTTCAATAGAAGTAAAGGAAAATTTGTATGTTAGTAAGTTCCCTGTAGTCTGTGAATACCCTGATGTTTTCCCTGAAGATGTTCCTAGATTACCACTAGAAAGAGAGATAGAATTCACCATAGACTTGGTACCAGGATCAAGTCCTATATCCATAGCTCCCTATAGGATGTCCCCTCTAGAATTAGCAGAGTTGAAGAAACAGATAGAAGAACTCTTCGATAAACAACTTATCAGACCTAGTGTTTCCCCTTAGGGTGCTCCTGTTTTGCTAGTCAAGAAAAAGGACAGAAGTATGAGGTTGTGTGTTGATTATCGTCAACTTAATAAGATTACCATTAAGAATAGATACCCTCTCCCTAGAATAGATGATCTGATGGATCAATTAAGGGGTGCTTCAATGTTTTCCAAAATTGACTTAAAATCTGGTTATCATCAGATTTGAGTCAAGGCAATATACATTTTGAAAACTGCCTTTAAAACAAGATACGGTCATTGCGAGTATTTAGTTATGCCTTTTGGTGTAACCAATGCTCCTGCCATATTCATGGATTACATGAACCGTATTTTTCACCAGTTTTTGGATAAGTTTGTAGTAGTTTTCATTGACGACATTTTGATATACTCCAAAAGTCATGAAGAACACGAAGAACATTTGAGGGTTGTATTACAGATTTTGAGAAAAAGACAGTTGTATGGGAAACTCTCGAAATGTGAGTTCTGGATGGAACAAGTACAGTTTCTAGGACATGTAATATCACAAGGAGGAATTATTCTTGAACCAACGAAGGTTGAAGCTGTGTTACGCTGGGAACAACTGACAACGATCACAAAAATACGTAGTTTCTTAGGATTGGCAGGCTATTATAGGAAATTCATTGAAGGATTTTCTAAACTAGCATTGCCTCTCACTAAGTTGACAAATCAAGACCAACAGTTTGTGTGGAACGAAGCATGTGAAATTAACTGCCAAGAGTTGAAAAGAAGGCTAACTTCTGCACCAGTGCTGATTTTGCCTGACCTTACCAAGAAGTTTGAAGTATACTGCGACGCCCCAGGGCAAGGGTTAGGATGTGTTCTAATGCAAGAAGGAAGAGTGACAGCTTATGCTTCAAGGCAATTGAGGCTGCACGAAGTTAATTACCCTACACATGACTTGGAGCTAGCTGCAGTAGTATTTGCTTTGAAAATCTGGAGACACTATCTATATGGTGCAAGGTTTGAAGTGTTCAATGATCATAAGAGTTTAAAGTATCTCTTTGATCAAAAGGAACTAAATATAAGGCAACGTAGGTGGATGGAATTCCTAAAGGATTACGACTTTGAGCTACAGTACCACCCTAGGAAGGCAAACGTAGTGGCAGATGCTTTGAGTCGTAAATCCTTGCATCTATCAATAATGATGGTGAAAGAGTTGGAGTTGATAGAATCATTCAGAGACTTGAACTTGGTAGTGGAAGTAGGGCCAAAGAATCTTCACTTGGGTATGCTTAAGATTTCAAGTGAGTTTTTGGAACAAATTAAAGAAGTAGAGGAAAAGGATCTCCTGTTGCAAGAAAAATTGGATGCAAGGGGAGGAGAAAAGTAGTTTGAATTTCACAAGGACCCCAGTGGTATTGTGAAGTCTGGAGAAAGGATCTGTGTACCAATAGAGGAAAATCTGAGAAAACTAATCCTAGAAGAAGCTCATAAGAGTAGGTTGAGTATTCATCTAGGTGCCACTAAGATGTATCAAGATTTGAAAAAGATGTTTTGGTGGCCTGGAATGAAGAAAGTTGTGGCAAAATTTGTGGCCTGCTGTTTAGTGTGTCAGAAGACAAAGGCAGAACATCAAAAACCCTATAGTGAACTACAATCTTTGGACATTTCGAAATGGAAGTGGGAGAGCATATCAATGGATTTCATGACAGGTTTACCTAGGACTTCGTCTGGTTATGATGCTATATGGGTGGTTGTGGACAAATTGACAAGATCTGCTCATTTTCTACCTATAACATCAGGTTCTCTTTAGAAAAATTAGCACAACTGTACGTAAAGGAGATTATCAGACAGCATGGTGTACCTTCTAGTATAATCTCCGATAGGGACCCTCGTTTCACCTCTAGATTTTGGGAAAGTTTGCACAGAGCTTTAGGAACTAGGCTTAGGCTTAGCTCAGCCTATCACCCCCCGATAGATGGAGAGTCTGAAAGGACTATCCAATCCTTAGAAGACCTATTAAGAGCCTGTGTCTTAGAATAGACAGGGAACTGGGATCAGTTCTTACCTTTAATAGAATCTACCTATAACAACAGTTTCCACTCCAGCATAAGGATGGCCCTATATGAGGCTCTGTATGGGAGAAAATGTAGAACCCCACTATGTTGGTTTGAGATTGGGGAACCTTTGATCTTAGATCCTGAGATAATTTAGCAAGCTTCTGATAAAATAAAAATGATTAGGGAAAAGATGAAGACATCACAAGATAGACAGAAAAGTTACTATGACAAACAAAGAAAACCCCTTGAGTTCCAAGAGGCAGACCATGTTTTCTTGAAAGTTATACCGATAACTGGGGTTGGTATAACCCTCAAATGTCGAAAACTTTCCCCAAAATTCATTGGTCCTTACCAAATTCTTAAGCGAATTGGTTTCGTCGCTTATCAGATTGCTTTACCTCCTCACCTTTCTAATCTTCACAATGTGTTTCACGTTTCTCAGCTTCAAAAGTACATTCCTGATCCCTCTCATGTGATAGAACCTAATATAGTACAATTAAGAGAAAACCTTACTTATAATGTATTTCCCGTAAGGATTGGGGATCATAGGATAAAGCGACTTCAAGGAAAGAAGATACCATTAATGAAGGTTTTATGGAGTCAACAAGGAGATGGAGATGCCACTTGGGAACTGGAAAGTAACATGCGAGAGTTGTATCCTCATTTGTTTACAACTTAGCAAATTTCGGGGACGAAATTCCTAAAAGGAAGGGAGTGATGTAACACCCCCACTTTAACTTACTCGTTTATTTTTCTAATTATTCTATTATTAACTATGAAAAATCAAATAGGAATCTCAAGGCTAAAATGTTCACGATTATATTCATCTTAGTAAGTTCTATCTGGTTTAGATTTTTAATAAATTGTTTGGATCAGGGCCCGGGAGCAATAAAACAACTAACAACTTGCTTAATAGGATAAAATAATAAAAATTAGCTAGAGAGATTTAAAAATTATTTTTAAATCATATTTATATTCAAAATATTTAATAAAAATTTTAGAAAAAAATTTTGATTTTTAGAGACAGTTTTTGTGAAATGATCGGTATACCCTTAGCGACTGTGAGAGTTAGCAGGAAACTTTTTGACCTCAAAATATTTTGAAGATTTTATATTGAGTATATTTTAATTATAAAAATTTTATTTTGAGGGGAAAATGGTGAAAAAACGAAAAATATAATTATTTGATAAAAACTTGATTTATTAACTTAATAAATGTCCTTTTTAGTGAAAAATTTATTATAAATAATATATATGTGAGAAAAATCCGAAACTTTTTCTTAGACTCATAAAAATATATGTGAATGTATGGCATGGTCAGAATTAATTGAAACTAATCAATAATTCAATCCAATTATTTACCATAAACTAATATTTTACCATTTTTACCATAACTATCACATGGGTGAATTTCAAGTCAACAAAAGCAGCCCTTATTTCTTCCCTTTTGCACCATTTTCACGCTGTTTTTAGGCTGGTAGTTGGGGCAATTCAATTTCAATAAATTTTAATAGTATTAGTGGAAAAAAAATTAAACCAAAATTATACCAATTTTGTCTTATAAATAGAACCCTTGAACCACTTCAATATTGCTACCTTTCCTTCACAAATCTGAACTCTTTCTCTGCCTCCCAGCTGCTGGAAAACTGTAGGCCCTCTCTCCCGCAAGCTCTTGAATTTTTCCCAACCATTAAAAGCTTTCCACCAAGTTTAAGCCCTTAAACCTCCAAGCTTCCTCTTCTCTTCTATTCTTCCACCAACAAACCTTATTAGAGGTAAAGGGGGAGTGAGGTTTAAGCCTCTAATTTTTGTTTTCTTAATGGGTGTGTGTGTTGGGTTATCCTTTAAGCCCATATTATTATATTAATCCTACTACTACTATCTATCTATATATATATATATAAGTAATCATTTACCTTCTTGTTCATTTTAATTCTTGCTTTACTTTAATGATATTCAATTTGGTGTTATTTATTTTCTTGCCCTTGTTATTATTTTTATTTATGTAGATGGTTTTGGAGTGGTTTCCCCCAAAACCCTTAGCTTTTTATTTTTTTTATTGCTTTTATATAGATAGTTTTGGAGTGGTTTCCCCCAAAACCCTTAGCTTTTTACATTTCATTGTCATTTATATTTATGTTATTTACCTTATTGTCCATTTTAGCAATAACTAAAATGGTAGAATATAAATGACAAGAAATTAAAATGGACAATAAGGTAAATAGCATAAATATAAATGACAATGAAATGTAAAAAGCTAAGGGTTTTGGGGGAAACCGCTCCAAAACCCTCCATATAAAAGTAATAAAAAAAATAATAAAAAGCTAAGGGTTTTGCGGGAAACCACTCCAAAACCATCTACATAAATAAAAATAATAACAAGGGCAAGAAAATAAATAACACCAAATTGAATATCATTAAAGTAAAGCAAGAATTAAAATGAACAAGAAGGTAAATAATTACTTATATATATATATATATATATATATAGTAGGATTAATATAATAATATGGGTTTAAGGGATAACCCAACACACACATCCATTAAGAAAACAAAAATTAGAGGCTTAAACCTCACTCCCCCTTTACCTCTAATAAGGTTTGTTGGTGGAAAATAGAAGAGGAGAGGAAGCTTGGAGGTTTAAGGGCTTAAACTTGGTGGAAAGCTTTTAATGGTTGGGAAGAATTTCAAGAGCTTGGGGGAGAGGGGAGCTGCACGTTTTTCCAGTAGCTAGGAGGCAGAGAAAGAGCTCAAATTTGTGAAGGAAAGGTAGTAATATTGAAGTGGTTCAAGGGTTCTATTTATAGGACAAAATTGGTATAATTTTGGTTTAATTTTTTTCCACTAATCCTATTAAAATTTATTGAAACTGAATTGCCCTAACTACTAGCCTAAAACCAACGTGAAAATGGTGCGAAAGAGAAGAAATAAGGACTGTTTTTGTTGACTTGAAATTCACCCATGTGACTGTTATGGTGAAAATGGTAAAATATTAGTTTATGGTAAATAATTGGATTAAATTGTTGGGTCAGTTTTAATTAATTCTGACCACACCATGCATTCACATATATTTTTATGAGTCGAAGAAAAAATTTTCGGAATTTTCTCATATATACATTATTTATAATAAATTTTTCACTAAAAAGGACATTTATTATGCTAACAAATCAAGTTTTTATCAAATAATTATATTTTTTGTTTTTTCACCACTTTTCCCTCAAAATAAAATTTTATAATTAAAATATACTCAATATAAAATTTTCAAAATATTTTGAGGTCAAAAAGTTTCCTGCTAACTCTCACAATCGGCTAAGGGTATATCGGTCATTTCACAAAAACTATCTCTAAATATCAGAAAAAAATTTATATAATTATTATTAAATATTTTTAATATAAATATGGTTTAAAAATAATTTTTAAACCTCTCTAGCTAATTTTTATTACTTTATCCTATTAAGCAAGTTGTTAGTTGTTTATCTCTCCCGAGCCCTAATCCAAATAATTTATTAAAAATCTAAACTAGATAGAACTTACTAAGATGAATATAATCATGAAAATTATACCCTTGAGATTCCTATTTGATTTTTCACAATTAATCATAGAATAATTAAAAAAATAAACGAGTAAGTTAAAGTGGGTGTTACATCACTCCCCTCCTTTTAGGAATTTCGTCCCCGAAATTCACTAACCTGTAAATAGATGATGATACAACTCTCGCATGTTGCTTTCCAGTTCCCAAGTGGCATCTCCATCTCCTTGTTGACTCCATAGAACCTTCACTAATGGTATCTCGTTTCCTCGAAGTCGCTTTATCCTACGATCCCCAATCCTTACGGGAAAGACATCATAAGTAAGGTTTTCTCTTAATTGTACTATATCAGGTTCAATCACATGAGAGGGATTAGGAATGTACCTTTGAAGCTGAGAAACGTGAAACACATTGTGAAGATTAGAAAGTTGAGGAGGGTAAAGCAATCTAATAAGCGACAGAACCAATTTGCTTAAGAATTTGGTAAGGACCAATGAATTTTGGGGAAAGCTTTTGAGATTTGAGGGCTCTGCCAACCCCAGTTATCGGTGTAACTTTCAAGAAAACATGGTCTCCTTCTTGGAGCTGAAGGGGTTTTCTTCAATTGTCATAGTAACTTTTCTGTCTGTCTTGTGACGTCTTCATCTTTTCCCTATTCATTTTTATTTTATCAGAAGCTTGTTGAATTATCTCAGGACCTAAGATCAAAGATTCCCCATTCTCAAACCAACATAGTGGGGTTCTACATTTTCTCCCATACAGAGCCTCATATGGGGCCATCCTTATTTTGGAGTGGAAACTGTTGTTATAGGTAAATTCTATCAAAGATAAGAAATGATCCCAATTCCCTGTCTGGTCTAAGACACAAGCTCTCAATAGGTCTTCTAAGGATTGGATAGTCCTTTTAAATTGTCCATTTGTTTGGGGGTGATAAGCTGAGCTAAGCCTAAGCCTATTTCCTAAAGCTCTTTGCAAACTTCCCCAAAATCTAGAGGTGAAACGAGGGTCCCTATCGGAGATTATATTAGAAGGTACACCATGCAATCTGATAATCTCCTTTACACACAGCTGTGCTAATTTTTCTAAAGAGAACCTGATTTTAATAGGTAGAAAATGAGCAAATTTTGTCAATTTGTCCACAACCACCCATATAGCATCATGACCAGATGAAGTCCTAGGTAACCCTGTCACAAAATCTATTGATATGCTCTTCCACTTCCATTCCGAAATGTCCAAAGATTGTAGTTTACCAGCGGGATTCTGATGTTCTACCTTCGTCTTTTGACATACTAAATAGCAGGCCACAAATTTTGCCATAGCTTTCTTCCTTCCAGGCCACCAAAACATCTTTTTCAAATCTTGATACATCTTAGTGGTGCCTGGATGAATACTCAACCTACTCTTATAAGCTTCTTTTAGGATTAGTTTTCTCAGATTCTCCTCTATTGGTACACAGATCCTTTCTCCAAACTTCACAATTCCACTGGGGTCCTTGTGAAATTCAGACTCTTTTTCTCCTCCCCTTGCACCTAATTTTTCTTGCAACAGGAGATCCTTTTCTTGTGCTTGTTTAATTTGTTCTACAAACTCACTTGAAATCTTAAGCATACCCAAGTGGCCCTACTTCCACTGCCAAGTTCAAGTCTCTGAATGATTCTATTAATTCCAACTCTTTCACCATCATTATTGATAGATGCAAGGATTTACGACTCAAAGCATCTACCACTACGTTTGCCTTACCAGGGTGGTACTGTAGCTCAAAGTTGTAATCCTTTAGGAATTCCATCCACCTACGTTGCCTCATATTTAGTTCCTTTTGATCAAAGAGATACTTTAAACTCTTATGATCACTGAACACTTCAAACCTTGCACTATACAAATAGTGTCTCTAGATTTTCAAAGCAAATACTACTGTAAATTGCTCTAGGTCATGTGTAGGGTAATTAACTTCATGCTACCTCAGTTGCCTTGAAGCATACGCTGCCACTCTTCCTTCTTGCATTAGAACACATCCTAACCCTTGCCCTGAGGTGTCACAGTATACTTCAAACTTCTTGGTAGGGTCAGGCAAAATTAGCACTGGTGTAGAAGTTAGCCTTCTTGTCAACTCTTGGAAGTTAACTTCACATGCTTCGTTCCACACAAACTGTTGGCCTTTACGTGTCAACTGAGTGAAAGGCAATGCTAGTTTAGAAAATCCTTCACTGAATTTCCTATAATAGCCTGTCAATCCCAAGAAACTACGTATTTCTATGATCGTCATCGGTTGTTCCCAGCGTAACACGACTTCAACCTTTGTCGGTTCAATAGTAATTCCTCCTTGTGATATTACATGTCCTAGAAACTGTACTTGTTCCATCCAGAACTCACATTTCGAGAGTTTCCCATACAACTATCTTTCTCTCAAAATCTGTAATACAACCCTCAAATGTTCTTCGTGTTCTTCATGACTTTTGGAGTATATCAGAATGTTGTCAATGAAAACTACCACAAATTTATCCAAAAACTGGTGAAAAATATGGTTCACATAATCCATGAATATGGTAGAAGCATTGGTTACACCAAAAGGCATAACTAAATACTCGCAATGACCATATCTTGTTCTAAAGGCAATTTTTGAAATGTCTACCGCCTTGACTTGAATCTGATGATAACCAGATTTTAAGTCAATTTTGGAAAACACTGAAGCACCCTTTAATTGATCCATCAGATCGTCTATTCTGGGGAGAGGGTATCTATTCTTAATGGTAATCTTATTAAGTTGATGATAATCAACACACAACCTCATACTTCCGTCCTTTTTCTTGACTAGCAAAACAGGAGCACCCCAGGGGGAAACACTAGGTCTAATAAGTTGTTTTTCTAAGAGTTCTTCTATCTGTTTCTTTAGCTCTGCTAATTCTAGAAGGGACATCCTATAGGGAGCTATAGATATAGGACCTGATCCTGGTACCAAGTCTATGGTGAATTCTATCTCTTTTTCTGGTGGTAATCCAGGAACATCTTCAGGGAAAACATCAGGGTATTCACAGACTACAAGAAACTTACTGACATCTAAATTTTCCTTTACTTCTATAGAAGTCAAGATCATGTAAACTTGGGCTCTGTTTGAAGCCTCAATGTGGTTGGTAGTAACCTCTCTTAAATCTCTTGAGTCAAGAGTTTTATCAAGAATGGGCTCAAAAGTTAAGGTCTTATCATGACAGTTTAGGAGAACATGGTAGGAAGATAACCAATCCATTCCTCACATAATGTCTAAATGAGACAGAGGTAGACATGTCAAATTTATAGGAAAATCTCTACCTTTTACAGAGATAGAACAATTTAAGCATGCAAGGGAAATCAGGACAGGGACATTTGTGGGGGTAGAAATAGTCAAGTCATAAGGTAACAAGGAAACAGGCAATTTCAGATATTTCACGCAATCATGTGATATGAATGAATGGGTAGCACTTGAATCATATAGTAAATTTAAAAGATGTTTGTTTATGATGCATTTACCTTGGCTGAGATTGTTAGATTGAGTGGCTTCAGTTCTGCTCATAGTAAACACTCTGCCTGTTGCTTTAGGCCTTCCCACTTGGGCCTTCCCACTGTTGCCTCCGCCTCCATTGCCATACTCCTTTTTCAACTCCTTACAATTGTAGCTATAATGGCCAGGCTGGCCACAGTTATAGTAGGTTACTATCTTGACCATGTAGTTTCTTGCTAGGTGGGGTCCTCCACAATGGAAGCATCGAACAGGGTTGTTTGTGCCAAAAATAGTAGGAGTAGAATCGAAATTCTTTGGTCCTAAAGAACTTCTAATGAATTGAGGTGGACGCTGATAAGGCTTCTTCTTATTGGAAAATTCATTCCTCTTATTTCGCTGTGGACCTCCAAACTTCCACTATGTCTACCTCACCTTAGTATCATCTTCGTAAATCCTGACACGGTTTACGAGTGTGGGGAAAGAGGTGATCTCTAGATAGCCACTGGCTTGCTTAATATCAGGCCTCAACCCATTCTCAAACTTTGAGCACCGGGAACGCTCGTCTACTCCTTCATGGAAGTAAGGACAAAATTTCGATAATTCATCGAACTTTGCCACATACTCCCCTACCGTCATGCTTCCTTGCCGTAGGTTCAGAAACTCAATCTCCTTCATTCTTTTGAGATCTTCGGGGAAGTATTTTCCTAGTAAAGTCACTCAGAAGACCTCCCAAGGGATTTGCCTTCCTACTGCCTCTAGTTATTGCCTCGTGAATCTCCACCAATTCTTAGACTCTCCTATTAGCATGAAGATTGCGAAGGTGACTTTATTGGCGTCTGTGCATGCCATAGTGGTGAAGATTTTCTCCATCTCTGCTATCCATGACTGGGCACCCTCGGGATCAAAACCTCCCTTAAATTGAGGTGGATTGTTCCTACGGAACGTTTCCAATCCCCTATACTCGGTAGGTTTGGCATTGCGATCTTGGTTCATGTTTTTTAAAACAGCCGTCATTCTCTCCAACAGTCATTGGGTAGCGCTATTTCTAGGTTTGCCGACCATTCTTTCCTGAAATGAAAAACATTTGCCTTAGTCTTTCCTTAGAATAATACATCATATCGGAAAAGAATTAGTAGATTGTAATCAGTACACCTTGAGTCATCTCCCAGGAAAGAGAGGTGGGTCACAGTGGACGCTCTTAAGTACCAAGTCTTTCCTTAGCCAGAACTTTTCCTAGAGTTGTACTTTATACCTTACTATCCTTTAACCAATAAGAGTAAAATCCTAAGTGTTACTCTCCTTATGCATTTGTTGTTGCCCTCGGTCTTTGCTTTTTCGATCATACTACTTATCTTACACTTCTGTTTTTCAACAGAAAATGCAAAAGCACACAGCAAACAATAGTCAAGTCCATAACCCAAGGCTTGATAGGAAAGAATTACTCTAATACCATTTCTTGTAACACCCACTATAATAATACATAAATTTATTTTATTTCATTTTTTCTTGATTCGTTTATCAGAACGTCGGTTTGGTTTAAAACTAATACATACTCATTTTTAGCAAACATTTAGTAATTCCAAGAAACATTATATAAAGAACCATAATCATGAAATAGACGTGAAGTCTTCTTACATACAAAATCAAAGTACATATATAAGAAATACATCAGCAATTACAACAAAAGTTCATCCTAACTACCCGCCCGTAGTTGTACAACAAAATGACCTATGTCAGAGCAGTATAGGTCTATACTAGGCTATCACATCCTATAAAATCTACAAAAGTCATACATTGAGTCACCATCATTGAAGTCCTCAGAGTCCATCTGTTCGTACTACGGTCGTATATGAAAAGAAACAAATAAGAAAGGAGTCAAGTTTTTATAAAAGCCTCATTCGTTTTCTTAATAGGCTGCAAATAATAAATTAAACAACCAATTAGGGAATTCCTAAGGTCTGACCTACGTTATTACGACTCAATCTCAACCTTTACCAGACGTATGGATCCATACCTATCTCTGATGATTTACTTTAACCATCAAGAATCATTGGGAAGCGATTGGGAGTTCGTATAATCCCTCACAAGGTACAGACATCCATGTCGTAATCATCATCCTCAAGGAAAAGGCCACACGCCTATCAGGGATATACACTACACCAATCATGGTGATGCTGACCAGGCGTCAGGGTTACCAAGTCGATTTACGTGATTGATCTCGGTTCAGGGCACTATCCTGACCATTGAGACGTTCACAACTCAGTACCTTTACCCTCAAGACCCCAACAATGGTCCTTGCCTTTCATCCTGCAGTGTACCAACTATTACTTTCCAGACACCGGAACTCATGCTTCTCAACATGGTCCTAACTCAACTGGGGGTTTCCTATGACTTTGTTTCTAAGTTTCCAGACATACTCTCTAGGTTATCCAGCAGAGTTTTAGAACCACTCTTCACAGAGATATTCATCCATCATTCATAATAATTTAGAAAAATTTCTACTAAGAAATATAGCAAGAAAAATGTCATCACTTAAAGTTGCATACAAAAATTCATTTTCACACATACCTACTTTTAAAATAAATTTTCAATTTAATTTCTTTGATATGTCCTTATCCTTTTCTAAATTTTTAAATTAGACTATTCTAAAGGAAAGTTCTTAATCCATAATTACGGGGAAAATAAAAATAAAGTTTGAAAGAATTGTGAATCAAAACGTGTGTTTTATTTACTAGTGTAGGCATTTTATTTTATTGACAAAAACATTTATTAGAAGGCTTTGTTGAACAAAACTTCCATTTCTTAGACATAAGTTAACAAAAGATTAGATGTTAAGACCATTTAATTTATAGAAGAAAACTTTTTATTTCTAAAAACTTTCACTAGTTGGGCTAGAAGCCTATTTAATTCAATTGGTTCAAAACTTTGTTTCTCAAATTAGTTTAATAAAAGTTAAGGGAAAACTTTTCTCTAAATTTTTCTTTTAATTCTAAGATTCATTTTTACTAAGTTAAACCAAATTAAGTAATTATCAAAAATACTTTTATTTTTCTTAATCTCTAAAAAAAAAACTGCAAGCCTTTTATGTAAAACAACCAAAAGCTTTTTCATTTTCCCACTTTGAAATTTGGATATTTCATAAAAATCAGAATTTCAACTTTTTGAATCCTTCTACAAATTTTATTTCAAGGGATGCAAGACCATAAACTTGAATTAAATTAATTACTTGTATAAAAATAATTTCAAAAATAATTTAAAATAATAGGATAATAAATTCTAATGAAGTACCAACAAAATAAAAGCAATATAAAAATAAATAACAATGGAACAATAAAGTAAATAACAAGAGTTAAATGAACAAAAAGGACATAGCAATAACTTAAATGGCAAAATATAAATGACAAGAAATTAAGATGGACAATAAGGTAAATAGCATAAATATAAATGACAATGAAATGTAAAAAGCTAAGGGTTTTGGGGGAAACCACTCCAAAATCGTCTATATAAAAATAAAAAGCTAAGGGTTTGGGGGGAAACCACTCCAAAACCATCTACATACATAAATAAAAATAATAACAAGAGCAAGAAAAGAAATAACATCAAATTGAATATCATTAAAGTAAAGCAAGAAATTAAATGAGCAAGAGGAGAGGAAGCTTGGAGGTTTAACAGCTTAAACTTGGTGGAAAGCTTTTAATGGTTGGGAAAAATTCAAGAGCTTGGGGGAGAGAGGGGCTGCACTTTTTCCAGCAGCTGGGAGGCAGAGAAAGAGCTCAGATTTGTGAAGGAAAGGTAGCAATATTGAAGTGGTTCAAGGGTTCTATTTATAGGACAAAATTGGTATAATTTTGGTTTAATTTTTTTCCACTAATCCTATTAAAATTTATTGAAACTGAACTGCCCCAACTACCAGCCTAAAACCAGCATGAAAATGGTGCAAAAAGGAAGAAATCATGGCTGCTTTTGTTGACTTGAAATTCACTCATGTGATAGTTATGGTAAAAATGGTAAAATATTAGTTTATGGTAAATAATTGGATTAAATTGTTGGGTCAGTTTTAATTAATTCTGACCACACAACGCGTTCACATATATTTTTATGAGTCTAACAAAAAAATTTCGGATTTTTTTCATATATATATTATTTATAATAAATTTTTCACTGAGAAAGACATTTATTAAGCTAATAAATCAAGTTTTTATCAAATAATTATATTTTTCGTTTTTTCACCACTTTTCCCTCAAAATAAAATTTTTATAATTAAAATATACTCAATATAAAATTTTCAAAATATTTTAAGGTCAAAAAGTTTCCTACTGACTCTCACAGTCGGCTAAGGGTATACCAGTCATTTCACAAAAACTGTCTCTAAATATCGGAAAAAAATTTATATAATAATTATTAAATATTTTGAATATAAATATGATTTAAAAATAATTTTTAAACCTCTCTAGCTAATTTTTATTATTTTATCTTATTAAGCAAGTTGTTAGTTGTTTTATCGCTCCCGAGCCCTAATCCAAATAATTTACTAAAAATTTAAACTAGATAGAACATACTATGATGAATATAACCATGAAAATTATACCCTTGAGATTCCTATTTGATTTTTCACAGTTAATCATAGAATAATTATAAAAATAAACAAGTAAGTTAAAGTGGGGGTGTTACATCACTCCCCTCCTTTTAGGAATTTCATCCCCAAAATTCGCTAACTTGTAAACAGATGAGGATACACTTTTGATTATTTTGAGATGCATACATATGGCCAGTTAGGGATTGTGTTTTGTATTCCCTTTTCTTTTTTGATGTATATGTAGTTGACGGTGGCACAATACATTTAATTTTGTATGCACCCAACCTTCCCACCCCTTTCAAACACTTTATTATTAATCTTGCTCATGGGTTGTAATGCCATGAGGCATATTATTTATTTCGTTGTTTATATTCACATGTTGTGATATAATTCAATTGAGATAAATGATGCCGATTCTTAATTTGTTGATGCAAAAAATTTATACATGTTTTCATAAATAATTTAATAAAGAGTTTTTGGATTTAAAATATAAATTAAGCTTAAATATGTTTTAAGTTTTGCAAATATGACTCTACTTGATTTTAGTCCTTGCAAATTTTTTTGTTAATTTTAGATCTCTAACATTTTTTAAGTGTTCTTTTTTAGTCTTTATCATTAACTATGATTAATTTATTGTTGACATAACTAACAAAATAAAAAATATTAATTAAGATAATGAACGTAGTGAAAAATATTTTAAATTAAGGTAATTAAATTATTTTTCAGTGCATAATTCAATTAAATAATGTACTTATTATTTTATTTAAATAATTTAATTAAATATAAATTACTTCTTTAATTTATTTTTAATATATTATAAACAGGAATTTTATTTTTTTAATATTATTCTCACTTTTTAATTCACTAATTTCTTTTTAGGATTGTAATTTTTTAAAAAAATTTATAATTTACTTAGACGCTTATAATTTACTTTTAATACATTAAAATTATAATTATATTTATTATTCATAGAAATATAATAAAAGTAAATAATAAGCATATAAGTAAATTTTTTTTTTAAAATTACAATGTTAAAAGTAAATTAGTGAATTGAAAAGTAAGAATGATATTAAAAACAATAAAAATCACTGTTCATAACATATTAAAAATTAAAAATAAATTATAAAAGTAGATTATATGTAATTACCTTATTTATATAAAATAATAAATACATTACTTAATTGAATTACACACTTAAAATAATCTAATTATCTTAATTTAAAATATGATTTATTACCTTAATTAATATTCTTTATTTTGTTGGTTATGTCAGCACTAAATTAATCATAATTAATGATAAGGACTAAAAAAGAACAATAAAAAATATCAGGGATCTAAAACTAACAAATTTTTTTGCAAGGATTAAAATCAAATAGAACCATATTTGCAAGGACTTAAAACATATTTAAGCCTATAAATTATCTTCATGTTGTATTAGTCAATGGTGTCATGTAGCGACAGAGGATCGTTGCATATACAAATATGTTAAAATGTTTTTAGTCTCGCTAAATATGTGATTTAGTTCCTCCAAATATGTAAAAGTTCATATATAAATATGTTAAAATATTTTTAATCCCTCTAAAATATTAAAGTTCGGTTTTAATCCCTCTAACATGAACCCTTAGGCCACATGGAACAAAAATGACACATGACAAATGATATTTTTTTCAAATCTTCTAACTTTTAAAATTTAGTTATGTATTTTTATATATCTTTTACTATTATCTAATGTATATTATTTTTTACAATCTTTATTTTTTGTATGTTGCATTTGATCATTAGTATGAGTAATAGCGGTGTTTGCGATATGGATTGGATCAGTTTTGAGGTAAAATTTATCTAATCCAATTCCTTCAATTTGGACAGTTTATCATCCATTTGATTTTGTTTTTTTTTTTCAAATTCAATCCAATTTAATTTAGGTCAGTTTGGATTGGATTGGTTTTCAGCTTTCAAAGAGCCTATAAATATTAAAAGTAAATGTTGAAAATCACAATAATATTACAACTAGTAAGCCGAATAAGATATAACAATTGAAAGAGCATGTAAATATTAAAGTAAATTGTAAAATAATGACTTAGCTAGTAAACCAAATAAAACAAAAAGACAAAAAATGTATGTCACTAGTCCAAAAAGTAGTTTTTAAAATAGACTTTTAAATCGTTTTTTGTGACCCAATCTAAATAAAAAGCATGGCAGCTCTTTTGTAAACACATGCAACTCCACAAACCGATTTAAAAAATTATTTTTAAATCAGTTATTTGTTAACCAATTTAAAAAACAAGTTTTTAAATCAGTTATGTAAGTAACAAGTTAATCTCAAGCTTAAGATTAAAAATAGCTCCTTCAACATTTGAACACTTGTTAAACTAGTTGAAACAAGTGCTTCGCTCCCTAAAGTAAACCACTTGTAAACCTGTGCTTTTCTTTCATCAAGGAGCTTCACCAAGGATCAATGAGCCTAGTCTCTAGCACTTTAAAAGTCCCTACCAATTACCAATGGCTCTGATGCAAGGTTTGAGTAGTTCAGGTTGTTCTTTTTGGGTTACTTTGAGATTTTTCCTTACTTTGTAGGTTGGATTAGGGTCAGTTATGCTCCAACACACAATTAAGTTTCCTCTTGAGAGTTGCCATAACGCTCTAGCTGCCATGGCCTTCATATGGGTTTGTATTGTGCGGGATCCCTTAGCCTCAATTACTCATCCCAATAATTGACACATGCAAATTCCCACTCCCACTTTGATTTTTTTTTTTTTTGTCTTTGCATTGTACGAGGATCCCTTAGGCACGCCATCATTTCCTTGTATTGTATGACCAAAGCGATGTCACCGACCACCACGAGTTCGGGGAAGAGATAAAGAAGATCATGCTCGCCATCGCCGACAGGCTGGGATCATTCCCCCTCCAAATGGTCGTCGAAGACGACCCCAATAGTCTTCTACAGAAGGTCACAAATCTCGAAGCCTCCAAGACCTAAAAATGGATGTGACTCAAACTTTTAGACTAAGGTTCAATGTAGAAAGCGTTGTGACTCAAACTTTCGAACTGGGGTTCTTTGTTTGTATTAACAACATCTACCTAGTTGTTTGATTCCCAATTTTAAAAGTTTTAACATTTTAAATCTGTTCTAAATGAATCAAATTAAAAACTACTTTTTAAATCAATTCAAGATCTGATTTAAAAATCCTCACTTTTTATATCGCCTATATTTAAATTGATTCAATAACCGATTTAAAAAATGTTTTTCACAGTAGTGTGTCGATTCCTAACTTTTGTTAGCTCGTGACTATGTGCCTTTGCACTAAAATTGAGATTGAAAAATGTGGATAAAAGTATACAGCCAACATTACAAATTGCGATTGAAAAAATGAAACAATGATACTAAAAAAAATAGGTTTGGATAAAAGCATATATCCATATACATTACAAATAGGGAGTGCATCATATTAACATAGACAACAAAGTAATTTTAATGTTAATAATGTATAATAATTCACTTCATTTTGAATTGGATCAATTCTCACAGACAAAATCAAAATTCATTCCAATAATTTTTATTTTTTTTAGTTTTTTGAATTGCAGTTTTTTCAAATACTTATTTTTTTGATCAGTTGCTATAGTTTACATTGGATTGGATCAATTGGTAAACACTCCTAGTGTGTAGGGTATTAGTTCTAATTAGGGACGTCAACGGGGCAAGGCAAATGTATGTAGTAGTCTTTCCATACTTACTCGCATTTATGTGGGTACCCCGTTAAGCAGATATCCATGAATTTTATACATATTTGCAACTATCCATAGATATTGGTTAAAATATAAAATTTTAATCAAAAAGTAAAAAATAAAATAAAAATAAAAATAAATACTTTTGAAACATGTTTTTATACCAAAAAATAATATTGTAATATGTATTTATACTAAAAATAAATAATTTTGAAACATATATTTATATTAAAAGTAAATTAAAGTAACTAACCACCTTGTTAATAAATAGATATTCAATTAATTATCCATAGCGAGTTTTATCAACAAGTACCAATTTTTTTCCATCCCTTGTCCTTATTCGATATTACCCCATTATTAAGAATTGTTCAAGAAATTTTTTATTATGATTATAATTTTTTTTATATAGATTTTGGCATTTTTATATAATGAATTCATATTTTTTTTAATGCAATATAATTTTTTGTGTAGTCAAGACAGGGAATTGAAAAGAATTTACTAATCCAAATCTATAAAAAGTACATCAATTGCATTGTAGTGAATTAGTGATCTCCAATCATGTTCGTGTCATTTAATAGATATGCGCTATCAATGTAAAAACTTTTACACTATCAACCAATCAAAAATCATTGTTGATATGTGTAACACCCTCACTTTTACTTAATTAATTGTTTTATTTATTTATTTATTCTATATATTTAATTCTAAAAAATCGAGAAGGAATCTAAAAATTCTGATCCTAACAGTTAAACTTAGAATATCAAAAACTATCTAATTGTGATTTTAATAATTTTTCCGAACCGAAATCCGGAGAAATTAGAAAATGACGTTTTTGTCCTTATTTGTCAATATTAAGGGCTGACATGAGAAAAAGATTCAATTTATATTAAAATATCAATTTGAGTTTAAAATCATACCATATGTATTAAAATATAATTTTGGAAATTTTTTTGGAATTTTCTGAAATTCTTGTACAAAATGACCAAAACACCCTTAGTTGTCAAATAACCAACTCAGTATTGGTTTGACATCCAAAAATGGTGAAAATAATATTTTTAGTATATTTCTAGGTAAAATATGAAATTTTAGAATTTTCATAAAAATTTGAGCATTTATTGAATTAATATGAATTTTCTAAGCCTAAAATATATAATATATATTTATAATTAGAAAAGAAATAAAATAATAATAATTTATTTTTAGAAATTATTTTTGATGAAAAATATTACATTTGTTCATATTTATATTTAAATTAATTATTTTGGTATTACAAGTTAGTTTTTTCAAGTTTAGGCGATTTTATCGGTATCGACTAATCCAATAACAAGTAAAATTTGCACTGGAAAACTTTGGGGACAGCTGGGGAACACGTCCAGCTCTAGAAAAGGGGTGATTCATCCCCTATATGAATATGTGTCCCTACTTAAAAAAAATAAAAATTGAAATTTTGACATCATGGATGACATACTCCCATGGACACCTAAGCCCATTTTTTTCCTATAAATAGCCATCAAATTGAATTGATTTCTTATTCATCTCCTCTTCTCTTTCGTAAGTCTCCATAGAGAGTTTCTCTCTCTCTAGAAAAAAAATTCTTTTACTTTGTTTTTATGCTAAAATTCTACTAGTTTTCCAGTAACTAGTAAAAATTCTTTTCCTAAGAGCTTTGCACCAACAACTTCACCAAATTTTTGAGGGTAATGGGAGGAGTGAGGTTAGTTCTGAATTTCAATTACTTTGCATGTTGGTAGGAAGGGTTTTTCTCCTAAACCCGTCTAGGCTTTAGTTTTATTATTAATATTATTGTTATATTGTTTGATGTTAAACTTTAATTTTTGCTAAGTTATTATTTTGCTCAAATTTAAATTAATAAATTATACCAAGCTCTTACTTTGCTCAATTTTAGAAAATTAAAATGCACTTGGTAAGTTGTTACTCTGCTCATTTTAGAAAATTAAAATGCATTTGCTAAGATATTACTCTGCTCAATTTTAGATAATTAAAATACTCTTGTTAAGTAGTTATGCTTAGACAACTATAGTATAATTATTAAGTTGTTATATTGCTCGAATTCAAACAATTATAGTAGAATTACTAAGCTGTTATACTGCCCAAATTTAGAAAAAAATATTTTTAGCTACTATAATAAATAATTAAATTATTATATTATCAAATTTTAGTAATACTCAATTAGTTTAGCAAAAATAGTAGAAGAAATAAACCATAAATCTCATAATATGAAACTAAGTATAGAAATTATTTTATGAGCTATTTATGAATTTATTTTTAGAAAACTACTGTAGAAATTTCAGTTTAAGGTTTACAGTTCAGGTAAGGTCTAGACACACTAATAGAACATCTGTAAAAATTTCATAAATTTTAAAGCTTATTTAGTACTTCTAATTATGCTCTATAAGTGTCTGTGGACACATTTTTCTTAGAAATACTAAATTTCAAAAAAATTTGAAAAATTTTCTAAAAATTCATGATAAAATTCTAATTATTTTTCTAAGCTTAAAAAATATTTTTATGAAAATTTTGACCATTCTATGATTTATTTCTTAATTATCGGTCTTTATTTTAATTTGTTTGTCTTTATTTTATTGAATTATTGATTATGTGCTTTAATTTGAATTATGAATTCAGTAAATGATATGTATAAATCAAATCACTATAATATAAGGCAAAGATATTAGTAGAAATTGCACTGGTACTCAAATTTTTGAGACCTAAATGAACCTTTAAAAATTAATAAATCAGTGAGTAATGTAAAGTAAGGGACATGCAGTGGCATGACACCCTATTAGGGAAGCTACAGTTTGGTACGATAAGGAATGAAAGGCAAGGACCCATTTGGGGAGGTCTTAGGGGTAGGCATCGAGTGGTGAAAGTCTTAATAGCCAAGGTAGCGCCCGTGAGCTGGGATATTCACCTAATCAAGCTCGATAACCCCGACAACTGCTCAGCATTTTGGGATTGGTTTGAGAGTATACCTCTATAAATGGACGTCCTGACTGATATTTGTTCCTCATTGATGATGAGGACTATACCATGTGATGATATTGATGAGATATATGTACTCCCAGTCACTTCCAAGGTTCTGTTGAGAACTATTATTCACTGAAGGAAAGTATGGATCCATACCAAGTCATGGGTAGTGTAGTATAACTTAGAATAAACCATAGGTTCCCTTCATTAATTGTATTTAAATTCCTACCATACATATGAAAGTGATTTAGAACAAATCACCCCATTCCATTATTTTGTTATGCATGTTCAATCGTGATTATTGAAGATGACAGCAATGCCTGATGATGCTGAGGATGAGCCAAAGGATACTCCTCCAGATTGTAGACCTAGTTTATAATATTTTCTTACGGGATAGGGTAGATAAATATCGCTTTGTATAAGATCTTTTTGATGTATATATTCGGTAAGGTAGTATATGTCTTTTGATGTACTTTTGTTTTCTCTTTAACTATTATATATTACCCAAACCATGATGTATAGTTGGATATTATATATATATTATCTATATATATATATATATATATATATATACATAAGCAGTTTTTATCATTTCACTTCTATTTCTAAATTCTGTTTTTTTATTATCAAAAAAAATTACTCACATTTTCATTAACTTAAATTAATAATTAAATTAATATGAATTATATTTAGAATTAAAGGAGTGTTACAATATGACTTTTAAGGTAATTATTATAAAAGTCAACAAATTTACTACACATGGCAGTTTGTGATTAAATGACAGTGTAAGACTACTTTACACTGTCAGTGCATATCCTATTTTCTAATTCATTATGTAACTTATTTATTTCAAGTTAATTTCATGTTGTTGTTACTTTTCATTCCATACTTTAATTCTAAATAGATCATTGTATTTCAACTTATTACATATTTCTCGATTATTGATAGTTAGTTAATGCAATTCCTAGTTTATTTTGTTATGAGCTCATTCTTTTGACAATTTGACTTATGAACAGCATTTTAAGTCCCTATATTTTAGTTCATGTGTATTTTTTATTCTCTTTTATGTAAGTGTTAATATTTAACTCTCGTAAATTTTCAATCTTTCCTTGTCAAATTTGATTCAATAATTAATAAAGTTAAATGGAATATATCGTCAATTTATAAGAATTAGAAAATGAAAAATGCATAAATTATTTAAGTAAAAATAAAAATAAAATGTAATATGTGTGTGTGTGTGTACATACATATACAGATTAGTAATATATTATATCTTCATTAAATTTTTGTTAATTATTATATGAAATTTGAAGAAATTTCATTTGAATAATTGAAAGATGTCTGTACTCATATTTCAAATTGAATAGTTGAAAGATGTCTGAATTTGCACAGCAAATATGTTTTTCTTACACCAATATGTGCGGCAAATGAAAATCTAATCAAAGCATTTAAATCAAATATTGATCCGAAGCAAGTATATATGTCAAGCCTTTAGTCATGTTATTGTTATATATAAAGTGAGAACCATCAATCTAATATGGAAAATGTAAATCAATGCAAAACTACCACGCAAAATATTGTGTTTTTTTTTTTCATTTTTCACATATTGGCGTATATGTCTATAAATATAATTGTAACAATATATAAGTGCCAATATATATTTATCTCAAGTGGGAATGGTATTAATTCATTCTATCAAATGAATGCTACTACCGTTGGAAGGATATATTTGATTAATATTTTCATCACATAGAGATAATTGAGTATCTTTTGATACAAACTTCCTGTACTAAGGAAATAAACATTAATGTGAAAAGATACAACAAAAGTTGTCGAATTTCAATTAGCTAGTGTCGGTTCATATTTTTTGCCATAAGTGTATTGCGATATATTTATATTTAATGCTGTTAAAGAAACAAATATATTTTATATGTATGCGATTATTTATGTTTGATCATCGTTGCTACATGTTCACCAAAAAAACATATTTGATCTTTGTGTGCTTTTAATTTGCGTTATAAAGAATTATTACTCTATGGTTATTCGTTGCTACATTTCGCCAAAAAAAATAATTCATTGCTACATTGATATCAATAGAGATGTAGTACATACGCTATACATTTTAATTAATTAGTTAATTAATCAATTAATTTCAAATTCTTTCAATTAAATTTGGGCTACAGTCTATTATAATTTATTTGGTTATTATTTTTTAAAATAAAGCCATTCTTTAAATCTAACGTATAATAGAAATATTACTTATTTACTTATAAGAATGAACAATGTACCATGAGTAGAACTGGGTTTAGATCTCTTTAGCAAAGTCTTAGGTTTGAGTATTATGAATGAAAAAAACATGGTTAAGAGAGGAGACTCCATTCAAGATGGTCAACCAAGTTCCTCGACAGATATTAGTCATTGGCAAAGGCAATAAATACTCACTACACTAGAAATTCATATGTGCAACACAGTTTATACAACACTTCAAAATAAAAGCGCCATCTATGTTGGACACAGGTAATAGACGGTGCTTATTTAAATAAGTGCACTCTATTGCAATGTATATACAGTGCTTATATAAATAAGCGTCGTCTATACGTTCATTTTTTTTTTGGTATCCACGAATAGAATGCACTTATTCTGATAAGCACATTATATTGGGTTAAAATTTCTCCGCTTTTGCGCTCTTTCTCGCTCTCTTATTCACTCCTAGGCTCATTTCCCTCGTGTTCGCGTTCATCTTCGCGTTTTCTCCCACTCAAGCTACACTCCCAAGCCCTCATTCACTTGCGCCTCTTGTACATGCTCGACGATTTCAATCACAAAGCTCCATTTTAACTTGTGTTCAACGTACTTCATTGTCACTGAGCTTCATGTTAAGATCATCGCAAGTATACTAACCATACAATTAATAAGGGAAAAGTAAGAGTTATCGTCTCCACAGATATTGTGGTTTAATAACAATGCAACCAAATAATTACTTGTGAATTAAGAAGGAATTAGAGATTTTTGAATTTTATTTGGATTAATAAAAATAAATAACAAAGAACGCAATTTGAATATGTTTAGAAAATTTATGAATAAAAACAGTTAGATATCAAATCCCCTTGATTCTCCTTTAAAATAATCTTTTTCTTTCCCAAACCCTTTCTTATTAAGCAATTTACCCTCAATTCTCTAACTTAGTTTAACCCTAATTCCTTAGGCGCTAAACCCTTTAATCCCAATGATGAACTCTAATCCCTTAGGCAAGCAAAATCAGTCATAAGCATTAAGAGAAGGAAATTCGCACAAAGACATACAATTTATCCCTATCCCTAGGCTCAGGAATTGTATGGTTATTGAATTGAAATGGTCTAAACCTCAATTTCCCACTTGCAAGATTTAGATTACTAATCAATTTCTTAATGAGTGTTAATCATGGAAAAGCATTAAGCACAAATTCAACAACTAAATTAACAAAAACAAGAGAAGGATCTAGAAAAGAAATTGATTACATTAATTTCAAATCAAGGTTCATCCTAACCTAACCTCAAGGGGTTTAGAAACACATAGAGAAACTAAACACAAAAAGAAAATAGAAAAGAAGCTATGAATCTCGAGAATCAAACCACAATTCTTCAAGATCCAAAGCTGGAGATGAATTTTCAAGCTCTTTTTCGCTCCCGATTCTTAGATAAGTCAAAGAATGCCCCCAAATGTATATTTTCACATTTTTATAATGAGTTTGGGCTAAATGGGCTGTAAAATAAACTAGGCTCACAAAATAGAATGCTCGGGCCCGATGGGGTTGGAAACTTGCTAGGCAACTTTTTTTGAAAATTGGACTCCGTGTTGGCGTCAGGTGGCTTCATCACCCAGCGAGCATGCTGACCCCCCAGGCGAGTACGAATTTATGTACTCCGTTTTGCGTTTCTAATATCCTTTTTGGCCCATACTTATGCTTGTGGGTCTCTTTTGCAATCTTCACTTTGATCCTTACTTCTTTTAAGTCCTCTTTAACTAGCACAATATTCCTTCATGCATATGAACTGTATTTTCTTTTTCTGCACATCTAACTTTCCTTCATAAAATCCAACAAAATTAAGGCAATTCATGCAATTTTAAATAGAAAGCTTAAAAATGTACATTAGATGAAATCCTTCATTAATGTTCTATTTTCTCAAAAATTTCCTATGTTCTAATGTAAAAATCATGTGAATTTGCTCTATAAATCTACATAGAATGTAGATTTATTACTTCACATTCCTGTTCACGTCCCACGCTGCTCATTTTGTTCGTATTCAACGTTGAGCTTCGCATTCCCATTCACGTCCCCTCAAGCTACACTTCCAAGCCCTTATTCACTTGCGCCTCTTGTATGTGCTCAACGTTTTCAGTCACGAAGCTCCATTCCGACTCGTGTTCAACGTATTTCATCTTCACTAAGCTTCGTGTTCCTGTTCACGACCCCTACTGTGCATTTTGTTTGTGTTACTGTACGCCTATACTGCTACGTGTTACTGTATGTCCCCATGTTACATGTTTACTGTTGTTGTTCGTGTTATCTTCGTGTTACCCAGCCAAGCCAGCACGCACCTCACTTCGAAGGAGTTGAGCATTGGGGCATTACTGTTTCATGTTACTGTACATGCTTCGCATTACTGTTCTTCGCTTTGTTGTGCTTCGACAAAGCAACTCAAGGCACATTGCCCAACCAACCTAGCACCCACTTCAAAGGAATTGAGCATTGGGAACGCAAAGGTTAATGTCTTGATTTTCAATTATTAATTTGGGTTTCTTTTCCTCTTCAATGATAAATGTGTGTAATGTGCATAGTTAATGTCATTTTTAGTTTCTAAGAAATGCATGGGGCTTGGTTTGTGGTTGAGGCAGTACCTTATAATAATATAGACGATGCATTCTTATTGTTTTGTTAGTACTTTATTGCATATTTGCTTTCAAATCGACTTGGATGATGTAGATTTGTGAATTATTTTCAAATCTTGAATAATAAGTAATAAGATCATTGGTGTTATTGGTTTATTGCAATTATCTTTGTTAGTCACTTTGGAAGGAGGGGGTAATGTTCCCTACTATCCTTTTAAACTCATAAAACAAAATAAAACCACTATACTTGTATAGAGAATAAGAAAATGACACTAACTGGTGCTTAGCACTCCCTCTTAGGGCTACCCATGACTACCCATATTGCAATCCTATTGCACATGGCACAATCAAGTTGAGAGATTTAAGGATTCCATCTATTATGGTGTGCATTTTAGAAGTGAAAAGTTGTGAGAGTTAGGAACTTGGAGTTCTTAAATGCTTTGGCCAAAGCGAGGAAAAAGGTTGAGACATTTGTCTACAAAGGTGTTGGCCATGCATTTCAAGTTCTACATAATTATCAGTTTTCCCATTCCTGGAACCAAGTCGAAAAGTTTAGGTAAAAACCATAGTTTTAGGAGTCGATTTTTTTACGTAATTTGAGCTACAAGTCTTCAAACACTATAGGACATAAAAAAAGATTTTATAGGATTAAAATGTGACTTGAGTGAGTTGATTTTCACTCAAAAATGTCAAGTGGTTTGAAAATGGTGCAAGTCGAAGTTTAGGTAAAAACCATAGTTTAGGAGTCGGTTTTCTACACAATTTGAGGTACAAGTCTCCAAACCCTATAGGACTAAAAAATAGATTTTATAAGGTTAAAATGTGACTTGAGTGAATTGGTTTCACTTAAAAATCTCAAGCAGTTTGAAAATGGTGCAAGTCAATAGTTTAGGCAAAAACAATAGTTTTAGGAGTCAATTTTCTAAGCAATTTGAGTTACAAATCTCCAAAGCCTATAGGACTAAAAAACAGATTTTATAAGGTTAAAATGTGACTTGAGTGCATTGGTTTCACTCAAAAATCTCAAGTAGTTTGAAAATGGCACAAGTCGAAAGTTTAGGTAAAAACCATAATTTTAGGAATTCGTTTTCTACACATTTGAGCTACAAGTCTCTAAACCCTTTGGGACTGAAAAACATATTTTATAAGGTTAAAATGTGACTTGAGTGAGTTGGTTTCACTCAAAAATGTCAAGCAATTTGAAAATGGCTCAAGGGGACCAAAAAAAGATTTATAAAGTTAAAATGTGACTTGAGTGAGTTGGTTTCATTCAAAAATCTCAAGCGTTTTGAAAATTGCGCAAGTCAAAAGTTTAGGCAAAAACAATAGTTTTAGGAGTGATTTTCTACGCAATTTGAGCTACAAGTCTCCAAATCCTATGGGAATAAAAAACATATTTTATAAAATTAAAATGTGACTTAAGTGAGTTGGTTTCACTCCAAAATCTCAAGCGTTTTGAAAATTGTGCAAGTCGAAAGTTTAGGCAAAAACAATAGTTTTAGGAGTTGGTTTTCTATGCAATTTGAGCTAAAAGTCTCCAAACCCTATGAGAATAAAAAAATAGATTTTATAAAGTTAAAATATGACTTGAGTGAGTTGGTTTCACTCAAAAATCTCAAGCGTTTTGAAAATTGGGCAAGTCGAAAGTTTAGGCAAAAACAATAGTTTTAGGAGTTGGTTTTCTATGCAATTTGAGCTAAAGTCTCCAAACCCTATGAGAATAAAAATAGATTTTATAAAGTTAAAAT